>CM052714.1:66040106-66068386 GCA_028551405.1 Uromys caudimaculatus
AAAAAAGAAAAGCTTGCATCCCATTACGGGGTGACTGTGCATAGCAATTCATTGTATACTTCAAAAAGGAAATAAAAACGCAAAGGAGGGAGGCTGTGGCGGGGGGGGGGGGGGTGGTAGGTAGTGAGGGCTCTGGAAAGATGGCCCACTGGGTAAAAGTACTTGCTGCCAAGCCTGACCACCTCAGTGTGACCCCTGAAACTCATGCTGGAAGAATAGGACGGACTGACTTCCTAACACTGTCTTCAGGCCTCCACACAAAAGCACACATAAAAATAAATTTGGGGGGAAAAATACAACAAAGGATTGGCAATGTTTTCATCACAAAGAAATAAATATTTTAGCAGATGTATTTACCTGATTCAAACATCATACAATTAACATATATATCAAACAAACAAACAAAATCACAGAATTCCCCATAGCATATAATTTTACATATCTATTTTTTAGAAATTAAAAGAAACATTTATTCCCTTAAGGCTTATATAACTAAACCACTACCTAAACTTGCTTCAAATTTTAGTTTAATAAATAAATTAAACAAATACAAAAGAAATTCACATTATGTGGAGAGACTGAAAAACAGGTCTATCCACTGGCTGTGTTTTGTTTCTTCTTAAGCTTTCCAACTTCTAACACAGAAAATGCTCTTCCCGTCTTCCCCTCCTCACCAAAGGCATGAGTCTTCTACTTCTTGTCCTTCATGGTTTGTGTTTCACATCCTGAACTGAGCACTTTCCTTGTAACTTAGTATGTAAGTGTGGGTCCAGAAAGCCCTGCAACTCGAAGAGCCCGCCTGGAGCAAAAGTGAGGTCAAGAAGTGTCCAAACCCCAAAACCTCATCTTGAGACCAGCAGGAGTTAAGACTGCTCATTCCCTGTTCTGGACCTGTACACACCACGCACAAAGCCTATATGAACCACACCTTTGCCACCCATGAGGTAGTCTTGAAGCCTGGTGGCCAAATTAGAGGTTTAACTTCCTCTCTCCATATAAGGACGTGTCCAGCAAGCACCTAGAATTCCTCTTCATGCAGTCTCGGCACCTCCGCACTAGTCAATAATGTACACTCACCCCCAAAACCCCTACCCACTCCCCAAGGTTTGTTTTTATTATTTATTTCATGTACGTGAGTACACTGTTGCTGTCCGCAGACACACCAGAAGAGGGCATCGGATGCCCATTACAAATGGTTGTGAGACACCATGTGGTTGCTGGGGATTGAACTCAGGACCTCTGGAAGAGCAGTCAGTGCTCTTAACCAATGAGCCATCTCTCCAGCAGATTTATTTATTTTTTATGTATATAACACTCTGGCTGCATGTTTGCCTGAAGGCCCGAAGATTATTATAGATGTTATTACTTATCTCATTATAGATGGTTATGAGTCACCATGTGGTTGCTGGGAATTGAACTCAGAACCTATGGAAGAACAGTCAGTGCTCTTAATCTCTGAGCCAGTTCTCCAGCAACCTCCGCAGGGTTTATATTATATAGTCCTTGTTACCCCCAATAAAACTGAAAACTGACTCAGAGAGAGAAGGCTTTTTCTCCTGGTACTCAACACCAACCAAGGTCCTGCAGAACCACCTGTCCTACTAGGCTTCATTCCTTAGAGTCCAGCCTGGTGCACAATGGTGATTGGACACCCTGAGGGCAGAAGAAAACCAGGCCAGCATATAATCATCTTTCTTTAGCTACAAGCTAGATATAAGCAAAACAAACAAACAAAAACCCCTCATACTTGAATGTTATTACAGTTTGTAATACTGTGTGTTTACATAAAAAAAATTACAATTTGTGTATGGTTGAAAGACCATGTGCTCTACTAACCATTAAAGAATTCATGTACCATTGTCTCTAACTCTCTAACTGGTTAAATTTTAAAGCATTTCACCAAAATTATCAACAACTCTAAACCACTAATATTTATTCTAAACCTATTGAATAACGAATTGAGTTCTGACAGTAATAACTTCATAATGTCACTGTCAAATGTCAGGTTTGCCTAGTAAATACTTATCTTTTATCAAAACAATTCTTCTGAACACTGACAAACCTTGGTTTTTTTGAGGGTAGTACTGGAGATTGAACTTGAGCCTCACACATTAGATAAGTGCTCTACCACAAAGCTACATCCTCAACAGCACCACAGGGAGCTTTTGCCTAATTATTACCTTGTTATATATTAGCGTATTTTTAAATGATCTTCCTCTAAAAACGTAGTGACGATGGCCCTGTTTACAGTCACTGTTGTCTGGATTCTCACGTCTGTTTCTGTATTCCAACTGTTGCAGTATGTTATCTGGGCTAGAGTATAAGAAATAATAGCCTCATGTAAGTGGGAAAGAGAAAGGTATCTTATTTGCCATTTCATAGAATTGTGAGCATTCTTGGTTTCTTAAGGATTACTGGAATCTAAAATCATAAAAATTAAATTTCTACCTAGTTGCATTAAAACCCCACCCTTGTCATTACGCATCCACTAAACTATGCTTATCTTCAAAGTGCTGACACTTCACCATCAAAAACAAGTAAAGCCAGGCAGTGGTGGCTCACAAGTTTAATCCCAGCACAAGTGAGGCAGAGGTAAGCGGATCTCTGTGAGTTCAAGGCCAGCCTGGTCTACAGAGTGGGTTCCAGTACAACTGAAACTGTTACAGAGAAACCCTGTCTCAAAAAAAACCAAACCGAACAAAACAAAAACACAACAACAAAAATCACACTTTTTCATCAGAAAGGCTTTACAAATATAGCAGCAAATACAAATTTTTAACATTCTATTTCGGACTGGAGACAGCTCAGCAGCTAAAAGTGCTTGTTCCTCCTCCAGAGAACCCAAGTTCAGCACATCTGTAACATGCTTGTTGGGGGCTCAAAAGTGCCTGTGACTCCAGAGGATCTGAGGCCTTTGGCCATCACAGGCAGCTGTACACACACACACACACACACACACACACACACACACACACACACACACAATCTTTTAAAAAAATGTTCTCCTTTCTGCTAGGCATAGGGTTGTTCATCTTTAATCCCAGTATTTGGGAGGCAGAGGAAGGCAGATCACTGTGGATTTGAGGCTAGCTTGCTCACTACCAGGCCAGCTGGAACCACAAAATAAGACCCAGTCTCAAAAAATAAAATGAAATTCTACTTTTCCACTCAAAAGCTTGAATTTTATAATTTTAACAAAAGTGAACTGTTTTCTTTGAAGTCACAGTTGTATTTTATTTTATTTTTTTTTAAAGATTTATTTATTTATTATATGTAAGTACACTGTAGCTGTCTTCAGACACCCCAGCAGAGGGCATCAGATCTCATTATGGATGGTTGTGAGCCACCATGTGGTTGCTGGGATTTGAACTCAGGACCTTCGGAAGAGCAGTCAGTGCTCTTACCCACTGAGCCATCTCTCCAGCCCCCCAGTTGTATTTTATTTTTGAGAAAATGTCAAATGTGCTGTTATGAATAACCAGATTGTCAGTCATCCTATCAGGTAGAACTGGCATTTATGAATAAAGTGGCTGGCTCAGCTCATGATTAAAGCAAACAAGAGTGTCAATGTTGTAAAGGTCTTGACTTCTGAACTAGGAATAGAAAGCTGTGTTTCAATGTAAAAACAAACTGAAGTATCCTTCCTCGAGAACAAATGAGAAGCCAACTCAAGATGCTCAGTGTCTGCTTTAGAACCATGCTGCTCTGCTTTGTCTGAATTCCAGCCCTTTTTAATTGGTTGGTTGGTTGGTTTTGGAGTCTTACTGGAGGGAAGTGGGAGACAGGGTTTTGCTATACATCACTGGCTAGCCTAGTACTCAGTATGTAGCTCATGCCTCTGACAGCAATGATTCTGCTGCCTCAGCTTCTCAAGTTCTGGGATTACAAACTGGCACCACCACATCCAGCTTGCAACAACTTCAAGCACTGAAGTCTGCTGTCATATGAGACAGAGAATCAGAACCAACAGTTGACAAGGTTTCAACAGTTAAGTGCCTGCACAGCATTCCTGCCAGAGTCCCCAACGGCTCTGCTCAGAAGTCAGCTCCTAAACAGCAGGTTACACTCATTACTTTTCAACACTCACACCTGAAGTGTTGCATGCACTGTGGTGACTAAGTCATCTAAGTGATCATTACAGTTCCACCTTCTGTCTGGCTTTAGTGCAGAACTGCAGAAGGTATTCTATGCATCCATGAGGCTCTCTTCTGCTGATCTCTGTCAGCCACCTAGATATGAAGAAGGACGGTGGGTAACACTGAGCTCTGGATGTAACACTTCTGGATGACTCTTACAATCAGACATTGGCAGTTTCATTATCAATCTCTATTCTTTAATTCCACACACATGTGTGCATGAGAGACTTCTCAAACGCTAGCTGACATTGAGACTTTAACAATGTTTAAATATAGCATCTTAGACTTTTTAAATTGTAGTTTTAAGCAATGACTATTCCAAAGTGAATAATAAACCTATTCTGTAGTCTGCTTTCAGAAACCAGGAAATTCTTTTACCTAAGCTACTTGTGAATGAGTTTCTAGTACTTAGTAAGCATTCTGACTGTTACACAAATATGAAAACAGGATGTGAGAGAGCAAACAAATATAAGAAAATACCAACATATCTAGAAATCATAAGGAAAGGGGGCAAGTACAATTTAGAAGAAAGATAAAGCAGAGACTAGTTTGTCTCAGCAAAGAGACAATGAACTGGGCATAGTGAATGCCTGCAATCCCAGCACTTGAGGCAAAGGATCACAGGTTCAAAGCCAACGAGGGTTATCCTGTGAGACCCTTTCTCCATAAAAAGGAAAGGGACAGAGGGGAAAATGTTGAAGAAAGATAAAAATGGGACCACTGACACAATGTGAAGAGGTGGAAGGGAACATAGAGAGAGGGCTTTCTTGAGAACTGTGAGCTAACAAAACCTTAGAAGTGAACGAACGAACACGGGGGGGGGGGGGGGGGGTCCACAAGCAAGTGAGGAAGAAGCCTTAGAAGAGCTATCTCCACATAAAAGAAGTTTTTTGCTCCGGCGGGGCTGGCTGTAGTGGTTGTGTTCTAGTACCAACAGGTTCTTAGGGCAAGACCCCAGTTGTTATCACCAAGCGTTCTTCCTGGGGTGGGGGTGTTGCCAAAGGAACAAGATCATTCCTCCAACTGAGTCAGCTTCTCCTTCCATGTTGATTCAAATGTAATTTTCAAGCCTGTCTTATTCTACTCCCAAACTTTCTTCCACGTAATCATCTAAGCCTCAACTTTCTTCAAGTTTTGCTATCTTTTTTATTCTATAATTACTTTGTCCAGATCACTCGCTCTAATCTGGGTCTCTGGATACCTTGAAACTACAGCAATGTGGTATAAATGTGAAGTTTCCTAAGAAAGGGGTACATAATTTTCATGATGTTTCTAGTCTTCTGATGTTCTTAATACACAACCAAATAAAAACCTAAGAATTGCTCGTCTTTCCTGTTTTAATTTAAGTAGGAAGATTTGATGAGAAAATGGCTACAGTAGGAAGCAAAAACACAAGGTGACATCTCCAGAATGTTATTCAGAGAGGAAAGAACACTTTTGTCTAAATATGGTTTGCTTCATCTCACTTAAGTTGGTTTATAAACCAAAATTAGTCAAATAAACAACAAAAAAACATTCCTGACTTTGTTACTCTGAAATTTCACTAAAGTACCACCCAAGTGAGATTCAGTGTGAATAGAACTGGCTCTTTCCTGCAGAGAAATCACCAATATCCTTTTGAGATTATTATGGGTCTTTTCTTCCATCTCACTCTCCTCCCATTAATCTTTTCTATGAACAAAGCAAGGGGTATTAGAGACAATGAAATAGAATTAAAATGTCAATCACATTAATTCAGAGGTGCAGTTAGAGAACAATGGAAAAATTAATGAAGAAAATATTAAAAACAGCTATTTGGCTATTCCTGATCCAGACTGCACATTAATACTTTTACTTTCATATAGGCAGGCATCATTAAAGGACTAATACTATTATTGCCAGTTTCATATACTTCTATTCTTATTGTGAATATTCTATCTCTTTAGTTATTTAAAACTAATGCTATGATGACCAGGAAGATGGCCCAGTGGGTAAGGGCACTTCCATGGTCCCCAGACCCATATGGTAGAAGGAAAGAACCAAGTCCTCCAAGTTGTCCTCTGCCCTCTATATGTGCCATGACACATGGGTACTCATCCTACCCCCCCCAACACACACACACACACACACACACACACACACACACACACACACACACATACTTTTTTTAAACAAAAAATAAAGCCAGTTCTCATTTCCAGCTTTTCCAGTTTTACTTTCTAAAGATTCAAGTCACATGCTCAGCTGTATCAAACTACGTATTTCTACCTTTTACAGAGCCATGTACAGACATGATTTAATACATTCTAGGCAAGGGGACAACAGTATAGCTACCCTGCAAGCCACTGAAGAGTACACTATCAGTTGGCCTGGACTCTGCCATCACCTTTTTTTGAGTGATCTTATGTCAGTTTCTCTACAAAAAGTACATAATGCAACAGAATCTATCAACCATAATTAAGGGTAATTTTTGGACTCAAGTACTACCTTCTAAAACATTATGAGAAATTTATAAGTACCCAGTAATCCCTTAAAATTGTAGAAAAACAGAACAATAAGACCTTTACACTCATTTGAGCTGTCATTACGATCTCTAACATCATAGTGTATACACACTGCTAGAAATAACATTATGCCATGGGTCCCTCCTACGCCAGACTCACAGGTAATTTTTCACACACACCAGAGCCTGTTTAGACCTAGCCACAATTCTGAGTTTCATTTCTACTAGTGAAAAACTTGAGGCTCTAAGATTAAATGGTTTGTCTAAAGTCATATATCAAAACAGTATGCCATCCAAAGCTTACATTTACCATATCCAAATTCAAACACCATTCCATCTTAAATTTAAAAGAAAGAAAACTGAACAGTAGTTACATTTATGCTCAAGAGACAACTGCAATCTACAAACAGGTTGCTTCCTAAGTATAATGATTAGAACTTAAACAGCTTAATTTAACAACAGTAACAACAGCAAAAACCACCTTATCAATACCAGGTTTAAGTCTTCAAACAAATTCACCAAATAAGCAGAGATTGCTACTGCTGTAGGAGCCCTCTCCCTAAAGCTAAGACTCCTAACATAGATTTAGGAAACCTCTTTAAAGCACTGAAACAAAAGGATTTCACATTAATTTTTTAAAATGCAACTAGCTTGAAAAATCACATCCCTCATTCATTTTAAACTGAAATTCTACTTGTAAAATAGTTTTACAGATTTCTGGATTGAAACTGTTTGTAAAAACTATCTCATTCTTAGAGTCATAGTATTTCAGTCTTCTTCCTAACAGGACTTTGTCAATCATTATTTCTCCTGGCATTTTGTCAGCCTTTTGGTGAAGTCTACTTTAATGCTTAAGACTGGAAGGACTGATTAAACAATTCAAGTATTAGTGAGAGTGGGGGGTGGGGGGCATGGGGACTAAAGTATGAATTTTTTTACCATTATTTTCAGGGTTGTATTATTTTCTTGTTTTGTTTGTTTTTAGACAAGTTGTATGTAGTGCTGTGGCTGAACTCGCATAGAGACCAGGCCAGACCTGAACTTGCAGGGACTTCTCCTGCTTCTGATAAACCACCAGGGCCTCTCTTATCTTCTGTTTTGATTTTTAAGTTTCATCTTCATTTCTTCCATCAGTATGAACTTTGAAAATATCTAAACCTATGGAAGACACTGCACATGGTGTATCAGTCTCTATGAGTGCTGCTGTAGGGACTATCCAATTAGGTCTCACTACCTTGACTTTTATGATTTGATGGCAGTGATGAGGGCCTTGTATATGTTAGGCACCCATTGTACCACTGAGCTATTCCTTGCAGTATGAATTTTGTGATTTTGTTTTCATTCAAATTTTGGAGTCTTTACAATCAATTACAACTTCTTCCTCCAATTCCCATCTAATACTCTTCTTTAAAAGTTGTGTTTTATTAGGTAGACACAATGGTTTAGCAACTAAAGGCATTTGCACAAGACCAGGATTCCATCCCCAGAATCCACATGGTGGAAAGAAAAAAACAGTTACTACAAGTTGTCCTGTGATCTCCACATGTGTACTATGGCACATATGCACCATAGATAACATAAGGAAATACATTGCTCCTAAATACTGTTTTCCAAATACAAACAAGGAGCATGCATCTGGGTCTCCAACCTTCCCTTTAACCTTGTGTCTGTGGTTTAGCACAACTGCTAACAATAGGTATACCAGATACCACACTGAGCACCTTATACACCCAGACAACCAAGTATATACCAGGTACCACACTGAGTACCTTATACACCCAGACAACCAAGTATATACCAGGTACCACACTGAGCACTCATACACCCAGACAATCAAGTATATACCAGGTACCACACTGAGCACTTATACACCCAGATAACCAAATACGACCTGGGGATTAAAGACTAGTGGTAGAAGAAGGAGAAAGCAATCACAACCACCATGAGCACAGCAGGGGGAAACCAGGGAAGAATGGAAGCTTGCCATGGAAGATGGACTACAGAAGCCGGGAATAAGCTAGGTAAAGAGATGAAAAGGACTGCAGAAATGACTCAGCATTTAAGGGCTATGAATGCTTGCTCCTTTTTAGGGGATTCTTGCTTGGTTCCTAGTGCCCTCAGGAGGTTCACAGATGACTACAGCTCCAGGGGGATACAATACCCGCTTATGGCCTCCACAGGCATGCCCACACATACACTCGCACATGCACACATAAAGATAAGTCTTTAAAAGAAAGATTTAAAAATTTATACTTAACCTAGAAAGGGAAAAACATTTGAAATGTAAATAAAGTAAATATCAAAAAATATATATATTTAAAACAAGCCAACCATTTCCAATTTCAGAAAAAATAAATGTTTTTTTTCCTATTTCCCATTAGGTACAACTCTAAATTCTGAGATTAATAGATGACACAGATCCACAAATTCTCTGACAGAAAGTCATAACAGTGAAATGGGGAAAGTAAGTTCTGTTCATTTACTTTTGGTTTCCTACATTCAAGAGTGGAAAGGAAGAAGTCAGCAACACCAAAAGGCATAGTAAGACCAAAAAGTCCCTGAAACAAACCCCTGCCCTGTCAGGCAGAGACCAAAAAGAGAGACAATCTAGCTCAAAGAAAGCTTTTGTATATAAACACTCTGCTCCAGGCAAATGCTATAAAGGAAGAAATAAAAACCTCTGCCTCACACCACCTTACCAATAATGTCTAAATAGACAAAGACTTCTACACTCACCAGGCCATCACATAGTACCCTAATCACTGCCAGACTAGTGTCAGAAAGGCAGGCGAAGGAACCAGAATCATCACTGCAGGTCAGTAATAAGGCATCTAGCCCAACACACACACACACACACACACACACACACACACACACACACACACACACACACGTCCTTTCCAATTGGACAAGAGCAGCTCCTCCCACTCCTTGCTAGATTAATGTCAGAGAAGGCCTTGTGGAGAGCAGAACTCTTATTAGCACCAGCAGTAATTAAAGTCTCAGGGCCAAATATCATGGCATGTATCAGATAGGTATCAGTCAAAAACCAGACAGGTATCAGTCAGGACAGAGCCATCAAAACTACCTTCTTCACCCAGTAGTAGTAAGGAAATGTCTATTGTCAGAGTAAGGCAGCTAACCCAGAAGGGTTGGGGATATTGCTCACTGACAGAAGTGTTTGCCTAGCAAGGCCCTGGGTTTGATCCCCAGTTCTGCAAAACAAAATAAAAATTTAAAAAAGTAAACCCATGTGTGATCACTTGATATACCCAGGAAGAGACACTTGATTGAGGAATTGACTCCATTAGGATTAACCTGTTGACATGTTGGTGGGACATTCTCTTAATTCCTAATTGGTGTAGGAAGGCCCAGCCCACATGAGCAATGCTATCTCTAGTTAGGTAGGCGTAGGTTGTACAAGGATAGCTGAGCAAGCCAGAGGAAACAAGCCAGGCAGTCCCCTATGGTTTCTGCTTCAAACTCCTGCTTTGAGTTCCTGACTTGGCTTCCCTTGATCATAGGGGGGGGGGGGGAAACCACTTTCTTTCCCAAGTTACTTTTGATCATGGTGCTTTAGCAAAGGAACAAAAGACTAACTGGAAGGATATACACATGGAGAGAAATGGAAACAGACACTTTAGAACTAAAAATCATGGAAATGATTAAGGAAATATTACAGACATGAGAACGGAGTGACAGAAAGATGAAGACCCACTTCAAACATCTGCTTTGTGTGACAGAATCTGACTATGCAGCCCAGCTGACCTCAAATTCCAGATCATCCTATTAACAACAATTAGCCAATTCCATCAACAAAAAGAAGAAGATAAAAAAATAAAAATAAACAGAGCCCCAGGTGCCCAGGAAACCATAGCAAATGATCCAACATCCATTCATATTGTCAGACTCTGAGAGAGAGAGAGAAAGAGAGACAGACAGACAGACAGACAGAGACAGAGAGACAGAGAATGAATGTGTGTGTAGAGCTGAAAAAAATTGTATAATGTCAAAAACTTACCAAGCTTGAAGGTGGGGAAGCCTATAGAAGCAAACTACAGACAGGGTAAACCCACAGAGATTCGCTCTAAAAGCACAGTTATAATGAAAAACAAAACAAAACAAAAAGATGAAAGCAGTTATAAGGAAAACAAGGCTCATTTGTAAGAGAAAGCTAAAAGGAAAATTGACTTCTCATCAAAAAACATAGAAGCCAGAAGACTAAAAAAGAAAAGCTACCCAGAATTGTATATTTATAAAAACAAACAAATGAAAACATTCTTCAGAATTAAGGGAGAAATCAAAATATCCTCAGATGACAGAAAACTTAGAATTTTCCCTAAACGAATAATTAAGCGTGCTGGTTCTCGAGGCAAAATGGAAATGATGAAAAGAGGAACCTGGAAGGTCAAGGAAGAAGAAAGAATTCTGAGTGCACCTCTAGAGTTTCTATGTTGTGTTTAACAGTTGCAACAAAAACAATACAGTGTGAGGGTTTCTCTTGTGCCTAGGACAGTAACAAATGGTAGAATAAACTCATGGTTTACTCAAATTGGCAACATGACACCAGCAGAATGACAAATCATGCCAGTATATACAAAGATTGGAGCAAACACTAAAACTACACAAATATCAGGAAAACAACAAAGCATCCAAAAGAGAATTCTGAAAAATGCCATAGGAAAGAAACAGAAACAGAAAGAAAAGAAACAGAAAATAAAATGTAAAATGGCAGATGTGAGGGTTAGCTATCAATAGTTAATTATTATGTTTGTATTAGGTTTCAACAGTCTGTGCCCCTTAAAAGACAAAGACTGGCAAAAGAGAAATTTTAAAGGCCTACATATGTGTTTCTATAAGAACAGATACAGTAGATTTCACAGCAAAGGAAACTGCCAGAAACAGAGATGAACATTTATAAAGATGTCAAATGTGCAGGAAAGTATAACAATCTGGGAAAGTGTATGTACCAAAAGTGATCTGACAATATATGAACCCAAGTAGAAGGACTTGGGAAGACAGAACCACCTACCAACAGGACTCTTCAGCAAGACTACAAAAGATACAACACCATCAAACCTAAGGGTCTCATTGAAACTGGAGACCAACAACATAGTATAATACACTTTTAGCATCTATAGAACATATACCAAGAAATTGTTTTTAAAAATTAAATCACAAATAGATTGTTACCCAGGCACAAAGGAACCAAACCATAAACCAGTAATATAAAAGTGGAAAAAAGAAATCTCCAAACACTTGGAAACTAGAGACTTATCCAGATACAGCATGAGCATGTTTAAAAAGCAAGTGCTGAGAGTTTTAAATGCACTGAGTTCAACAGTGTGAAGACAAAACACAATACACTTGCTGTAGAACGCTAAAGCAGTGCTGGGGGGACTTTCGAAAGCGCTCATAATGGGAAATGGGGAGCGCTGCAAAGCAGTTAGCTAAGCTTCCTGGATGAAGCGCCTGGAGCGGAATGGGAACAGGCCAGTGGCGGCTGTAGCTAGGCATGGTGGGAAGTGCCTTAACTTTCCTAGAATGGTTGGCAGCTCAAGGTCATTTCTTTCTTTCTCCAGGCTGTCCTGGAACTCACTCTGTAGTCCAGACGGGCCTCGAACTCAGAAATCCGCCTGCCTCTGCCTCCCAAGTGCTGGGATTAAAATTTACACAGTTCAAAGCCAAACTGAGCAACAAAAAGTCCTGTTTCCAAAGAAAAAAGAAAAAAGAGGAGGAGGAAGAGGAAGAGGAGGAGGAGGAAGAGGAGGAGGAAGAGGAAGAAGAAGAAGAAAAGGAGAAAGAGCGAGAGCAGGAGGAGAGGAAGCAGTGGCAGCAACAAAATTCATAATTGGAAAATAAAGAAAATCAATGAAACAAGTACTGGGCTACTTGAAAAGATCAATGAAATAGATAGCAACGAAGACACAGTACATAGCGAAATGGCAATAAAAGAACACTACCAGGAAAGACTTGATAACGTCAATGAAACTAATCTGATCTCCCCAAAATGAAACTGATAATTTTTAATACCCCAATAAATATATTTTAAGAAATATTCTTTTTTTTTCTATGAAAAGTAATTAACCCAGCAAGGGCTCATATTACTTGAATCTTCCCATCTGAACTGACTAGCCAATCTAACTGTGAAGTCAAGCTCCCACCAATGGTATGAGCTGCAGTCACCACCTACATCAGGGATAAAAATGTAGAAACCACCTTTCCAAGTGTGTTTGCTAGCCCCACTGGGCTCTGTGCAGCATTTTCTACAAAAAGACAGTGGCTTGCCGAGCTACATTTAATTCTTCCTGTGTCCCTTTGTCCCATACCAAGATTATTTTGTTTCTAACATTATTAATGAAAACAAACATGGTACCAAGAGGATTCAGAGGAAAATACTATCAAAACTACACATCGCCTCACTAAGGACAAAAGAGGAAGTACTTTCCCACTCACATTTCTTGATATCCTGATTAATGAGCAACAGATCAAGCACACACACACACACACACACACACACACACACACACACACACCCCACAAAAGCAACATCTTTTTAGTACAAATGCAAAAGAAGACTTAATAGATGAGTTTCAGCAATACATATAAGATCATTTACCAGTTAGATCATTCATGTGACCATGACCAAAACTAGTATTATCTAGGAAGAATGGCCCATGTTCAAAAATCAACAAATATATTATATATGAATAAGCTAAATAGCAACAAAAATGCAAAATGGCTCAGTGGTTAAGTTCTTGCCACAGAGCCTGACTGCCTAATTTAACCCCTAAAACAATGGCAGGAGAAAATGCAGTTGTTCTCACCTCCACACACTAGTCCCTACTCAACCCAAACACTCATTTTAATTTTTATTTACTCACAATCTTATCAACTTCCAATTTTAATTCTAACTTGCAGAAAATGTCAAAGTCATCACTCTCTTAACATCAAGACAAAACTAAAAGTCAGGCAATTCATGATTTCCTGCACCCATTAGATAACCAAGGTCTCAGGGCAAACTACTGCCCCAACATTTGAAGGGGTAAACCTTGAGGTGCAGAGGAGATGCAGTTAAACAGAAACTACTAGCACTATAAACTGGTTAGAGCACATAATTGAACCATGGTAAATGAATGCACACATATAGGGACTAGCCTCTGTGAGAGACCCTGGATTTTGGTGGAGTTTATTTCCAAGGCCACCATGAGTCCTTCAGTGGCTCTGACAAGAAAAGGGAGGCCAGAGACCTAAAGTCCAAGCAGTCCCTGCCAATAAAGAACCTCTGTCTAAGAAAAACAAACAAGCAAACTTCAGCAGAGTTTATCCAACCTGGAGAAAGCATTCCCCATACTCTAATGCCCTCTGAAGAGGCTTCTGGTCTCCTCTAAAGGAAAGGGTAAAATGAAGAAACCAGGGAAATTCACAGCCCAACAGCAAACAGTATAAGACTGAGATTTAACCATAGGATTACAGAATACTTATGAAACCTCCCTACTGTGGGCTTCAGTGGCCCACAGAGGAAACAGCTCAAGAAGTACATAAAGAGGGAGCTGTTAGAAGAGACTAGGCACAGTGCTACACACTTGTGATCCTAGCACTTGGGAGAGATAAGCAGGAGGAAGGTAAAGGCCAGTCTTGCACGTTTAAGGCCAGTGTGGGCTACACTAAGACTGTCTTAAAAGAAAAAGAGAGAGAGAGAGAGAGAGAGAGAGAGAGAGAGAGAGAGAGAGAGAGAGAGAGAGAGAGAAACCCACACCCCAAAGTCCCCAAAGCAACAGAGCCAAAACCACAGATCAGTTTTAAGCATCTGGTATGTACAACTACAATAAACATTAAACACAAACCAATTTCTGGCCACATCAGCCATACTACTCACACCTCATACTACTCACACCTCATACTACTCACACCTCATACTACTCACACCTCATACTACTCACACCTCATACTACTCACACCTCATACTACTCACACCTCATGCTACTCACACCTCATGCTACTCACACCTCATACTACTCACACCTCATACTACTCACACCTCATGCTACAGGCCTATTTAATTCAGTTACTATTATTTGATACATATCTGACTTTCAACCAAAAGTTGGAAGGCATGCTGAAAGATAACAAAACACAGTAACAAAAGCAAGTAACACAATCAAACTCGGACACAGTACAGATGCTAGAATTACCAAACAGGAAACTTAATATGGGAGGCAGAGGCAGGCAGATCGATGAGTTTAAGGACAGCCTGGTGTACAGTGAGTTCCAGGACAGTCAGGGCTACACAGAGAAACCCTGTCTTGAAGGGTTAAAAAAAAAAAAAAAAAAAAAAAAAAAGAAAATTGGATGCTTATTTCATACTTGACATAAAAAGGAACTCAGAATAATTAAGCAGCTCACTGTACAAGTGTGAGGAGAAAGTTACAAGGCCATGACCTCAGATCTGGCAATGGGCAACAAAAGCACCAGCTACTACTGTGTTCCTGGAACATCACCACCTGCCAGAAAATCCAGATTCTGAAGTTGCAAGCCTGTATGTTTGTGCAAACCAAGTGTTTAAAATACACCCTGCTTTGTGTGTGTGTGTGTACTTATGAAGATACACAAACATACACATACCCCCTGGTGATTGTTTCTTCAAATATACCTAAAATTGCTATGCCTTGAGCTCCTAGACGTAAAACAAAGCATAACGCACATAGAGAACCAATAAACTGGAGTTCATCAAAATCAAACAGTGGAAAGACTTAACCAAAGGATGAAACGCTACCCAACAGAATAAAATCTTTGCAAGCTGTCTATCTGACAGACGACTTAGTACTCCAGACTGTTAAGAACTCTCAAACAGTCTATCTAAATGGGAAGTGGTGAAGGGGGTGGGGAGATGGCTCAGTCAATAAAGGAAAGGAGTAATGAAGCAATACGGGAAAGCAGAGTTACAGACCTCTCCTAAAATGGGGGAAATACACGCAAATCTAAATTCTGGGGAAGATGGCTCAGCAGGTAAAAGTGCTGACTACACAAGCCTAATGATGACTGGAGTTTGAATCCTTTGAGCCTCTGTAAAAAGCTGGATGGACCAGAGGTGGTGGCCTGTGCCTTTCTTTAATCCCAGCACTTGGGAGGCAGAGGCAGACAAATGTGAGTTTGAGGCCATCCTGGTCTACAGAATGAGTTCCAGGACAGCAAAGGATACAGAAAAACCCTGTCTCCAAAAAAACCAAAAAGTTAGATGTAGTAGCAGTATCTTATGCCAGCACACTCCTAGGGCAAGATGGGAGGCAGAAACAAGAGAATCCCTCGGAACTTCCCAGGCCAGCTAGCCTGGAATACACAGCGCAGAGGTGAACAAGAGGCAGTGCCTCAAAAACAAGGTGCAAGGCAAGCGAAGCAGCTCAAGCTGTCCTCTTACGTGCATGTGGGTACCATACACACACACACACACACACACACACACACACACACACACACACGTATATATGTATACACACACATATATATACATGTAGACATATATTAAATGGTGATAGAAAAGACTTAGCAGTGAATCTGAAACCATGAACGTAACAAACATTATGCTTTGCAGAAGGTCATGAAAAAGTACAAAGAGCAAGTATGCAGAATGTACATTTTAATAGAAATGTTTAAAATGTTTTTTAAAAAAAAATGTTTGCACTATACCCGGAGAAAGGCAATTGCCAACACAGACGTTTCGATGGTGGAAATAAAAATAGAAATAATGACAATCACAGTGGCAAGTATGGTTTACTGAGAATCTGTTAACAGACAATCATCAAAGTATTCCCCTCACTAATCCTCAAATCCTGAATCCTGTTACTCACACTCCTGTGCAGTCTCCCACAGAACGGAGGGATGAGCTGCGTATCAACAGGATATGACAGTGGGATTTCCAGGATCAGGAACTGAAGATTACCATGTTTCTACCATGCTCTCACTCCTTGATAGCTCGTTCCGGAGAAGTCTACTTGCTACATTCAAACAACTGTGAAGAGGCTTAACGAGCAACATTGTAAGCAAGGCATTACAAATAACTCTTCATCTCAGCTTGCCTTGCCTAAGACAGCAGCCTCAAGAGAACTCAAGCTTCCACTGATTTAATGACCCACAAAAGCAGAGAAAGCTGATAACTTTGGTAGTTAATTAAGCAGCAATAGACGCCGCCCAGTGTCCTTACTATGTGCCTCAACATCCCTGTGACTACTCCTTAACTCAGGTTAAGGAACTTTCCCCTCAGGACCAGGGAGGTGGCTCAACAGTTAAGAGCTCTTGCAGAGGACGGTTTGGTTCCTAGAACAAACATGGTGGCTCACAACCTTCCATAACTCCAGTTCCAGAAAATCTGCTACCTTCCCTTCTAACCTCTGCAGACACCAGGCATACATATGGTACACATAAATACATGCAGATAAAACACTCATACACGTAAAATAAATGAAATATCCTTCGATTTAGGATGTGTTTGCCTAGTATACACAAAGGTCCAGGGTTCATCCTGAGCATTACAAAATGAGTAAAATAAAGCTAATCCCTCTGCCCCCAATTATCGCACAGCTGGCAAATGCTGGAATCAGATAAAAATGAAAGCCAGCATTACTGACTACTATGCAAATGTGTTCCCTATTTCTATACCACAGCTTTTTTGTGTTTTGTTTAGGAACTTATTTTCTGCTCTTAAGTATAAAGCAAAGTGATCTGATAAGACCAGAGCAAAGTACAAGTGAATCAACAAAAAGAAGAAAATGCAAAAGATTTGAGACCATTGCCATGGAGAACTAAGAGCCTGCCAAAGAATTCTTTATAAGACTTTCAAACGGTGCTAGGCCCATGAGAGATCAGGAGCCATGAACTTCTAGTGCAGAAAACTTAAGATGATTATAACCAAAAGAACAGGAGATTGTTTGTAAGCATAAATATAAAATACAATTTTAGCTGTGAAACAATTATTATGGCTGGATGGACTAGAAAACACATCTTTCCCAAGGCCTCCAGGTTCCATAAGGAACTACATACACAAACGTTTCAGAAATCTCTCTCTCCATACATATGTATGTCTGTATATATGTAAACATACACACATATTTTAACGACAGGGCCTCACTATGTAGCTCTGGCTGGTATGGAACTTGCCATTTAGACCACCCTGGTTTCAACTCAGAGATCTGCCTACCTCTGCCTCCAGAGTGCTAGGATTAAAGGTGTGCCTCAGCAAACACTACATAGTCTACATCAAAGTATCACACTAAAACTCAGGGTCCCACAGAAGACAGTGAGAGTGCTACTTCATGCCTTGATCTCAAACACTGGAAGTTTCGCTACAGAATCATCTCTTTCCCTATATCCTCGCAAAAATGCTATAAACAGTTACAACTTACAGAACTAGACAATACCTAAGAGCAGCCTAATTATTAAATAATTTGACCTGAATAATTTTATTACAAGAGTTAAGAGTTTAGCTCAACAATGGAGCTCTTACCTACTAAGCCCAAGACCTAGAGTTAAGTTCCAAGCACCAAAACAACAACAAAAAATGAAAAACAAGCAAACAACAACAAAGAAAAAAAGAGAGAGGAAAAAAGGAGTTAGAAGAAGGTTCTCTTCACCACAAACTAACAAAAAACAAACAAACAAACACACAAAAAACTCAGAAGGGAACACAACTTCAGACCAAATAGTTGTTTTTAAATTTCTTTTAAACTGAAGATAAAAAATGTACTTAAAAATCAGAATTGCCCAAATACATGCCCAATTTCATACATGTACTTTTTAAATGACTTTGTTTGAAAAATAAACTAGCATACATAATCTGAAAAGAAAGCTAGGTAGGGAAAAAGTAAAGACCAAACCTGTAACACCATTCTTTCCAGGCCAGTAGTCACTGCCACCAAGGGGAAATACTTCAGACACAAACATATGACTGGAAATACAGTTATTCACTCTATACTGCATGGCGTTCCAGGATAAGTTTCAATAAGCAAGTTAGTCACTAATATGCCCGTGGCATCTTTCCCATACACCCGTATTTTACACCTAAGCACTTGCTAGCAACAAGTCAAAAAGTACAATCAGAAAACAAAACACATTTTCTCCTAAAGAAAGAATCACCTACTGCTAAAGGAAGTACTTCCTACTTAATGCACATCAGTGGGGAGAAAAAATGTTTTCAGGCTCAAAGTAGTTCCTACCCCACATAGATGTAAGAATTATGAATACCACATAGGGATTCTCTATGAATGTCACAAGCTATTTCACATATGCTTTTTTTGCTCTTTAAATCAGGATAGACTCCATATGTTCTGAACATATAAAGCAAAAACAACTATATTCATAATACTATGGCTTTAATTAAAACATCATTTTTTATTCAGGCAAGCTCAAATTTCACCAGCCTTTTCTCTTACCCTCATCTGCTCAGTGGAGCTGCTGCTAAGCTCGTCTCCAGACTCGGAATCCTGGTGTGTCCTTTCGGAGCCTTCTCCAGCTGAGTCACATGACTGTTCCTGAGACAAGCTAGTCTTCTCTATGTCCAAGAACTCTGGCCCAGGAAAATGACCAAATAAGCATGTCCTATTCTGGCTGGAAACCTTAGGAGAATGTGAGTCACTGTTAAACTTTCCGTTATTATGGGTCAGGTCCAGGCTTAGGTTGAGAGTCTGGCCTGAATTATAATTGGATCCAAAATTCTGATTGGCATCACGAATAAGACCTCCTTGAACAGATGATGATGACTTTCCAAAACTTGAAAGCTCAGGCATTTTGTTCACATTTTCTGTCGATCTCTGAAGATGCATACTCTGTATCACCTTCACAGAGTTATTTGGCAGTCCCGGTGCCTGCTTCACAGGCGGCATCAGCGCTTTGCGAGTGACCTCCTTAACATACTGTGCTGGCACATAAAATGCTTTGGAGTTCTCATCAGGTCTGACTTGCCACCAGTCATCATTGGTCTTCTTCACCAGGAGGTAGCGCTCCCCTTGTCTGATCACAATCTTCCTGTCCTTTGCTTCATACTCATAATCGTATTCCACCTCAATGTACGCTTGTCCTGCAGCAATCTTCCCACTTCTCTCAGCCATCTCTACTCAGTAATACTCACTCTCAGAGCAGACAGCATGCCACATTATGCCTTGTGCCTCGATGCATTAATATAACACTATTATTTAAGCAGAGAAAGGGAATAAAGAAAAAAGTTAATGTAATCTAAATTTGAAACTCATAAACATTATGCATACCATTTAAAAATCATTACTTTCAAATCTTAAGCTCCATAAAGTAAATGTCTAGTAACACATGTATCAACCTACATTTAAGACATTTTCATTCTAATTCTTCAGTTATTTACAATCTAAGAGCACAGAGTAAGCACTGTTGTACTGGTGTAAACTGTGTGCCATAGAAGGGACAGTCAAGTCCTCACCTCAGGACTTGTAAAGGTGGTCTTATCTGAAAATAATGTCTTTGCAGATGGAAGATTAAGACAGGGTCATTGCAGTGGTGTGAATTAGAATGCCCGCCCCCCCAGGCACATAGGGAGTAGCATTCTTTTGGAGTAGGTGTGGCCTTATTAAAGGAACTGTGTCACTGGAGGGTTAGCTTTGAGGTTTCAGAAGCTCAGGCCAGGCTCACCCTCTGCTGATCAAGATGTAGAACTCTCAGCTACCTCTCCAGCACTATGTCTGTCTTTATGTCACCGTGCTTCCCACCATGATGATAATGGACTACACTGTAAACCAGCCCCAATTAAATGTTTCCCTTTATAAGAGTTGCTGTGGTCATGGTGTCTCTTCACAGCAATAAAACCCCTAAGACAGTCATAGTTGATAAGAGTGACCCTATAATCCCCATGTCAGCATCTTTTTGTTATAAGTACTATATGGTGTGTATGCTCCTGTATATGTTTTTTATGTGTGTTTGAGCACACATGTGGTGCATATCCATGTGGAGGCTCAAGGTATCTCCCTCTATTACTTTCCAGGATATCTCACTTGGCTAGTCTGTCTGGCCAGCTTACTCTGAGGATTCTCTGTCTACACCTTTCATGTGCTGGAATTATAGGCAGGCTGCCACCTATCCAGCATTACCTAAGGGCTAGGGATCTGAACTCTAGTCCTCGGGGTTGTGTAGCAAGTATTTTACCAGATAAGCCTTCTCCCCAATCCTCTGGCTGTGCCCCCCTCCTGTGTCTTTGAAAACGAAGGAGACAGATTTAGAAGTGGGGTAAGAGGGGTGGGGATATAGACTGTGCCTGTGTAGCATACATGAAGGCCTGGATTCAATCCCTGGACTGTATCAACAAAGCATGGTTGCATAAATCTGTAATTCTAGCACTTGGAAGGTGGAGCCAGGGCCATTAAGTCCATGTTTATTCTGTCAGGTCCCAGAGAAACCCAAACAAGGCTCACAGTACCTGTGGCTCCTCCCAGCACTTCTTACCCCAGCTCCTATCCTAAAAGCTCTCCCACTCAGAGACTGGGCTTCCCTTCCTTCACCCAGCTTCTCACTCCTACATAAACCTGCTATTTGGGCCACAGGCTCTCGTGGTCGTCTTGCACTCTCTTCTCTTCGTTCTTCCTCTCACCGATCTCTCTTCTCATAGCCCAGTTCAGTCTGAACCCTTCCAGATGTCTCTGGCTGAGCTCTCCCTCATATATACAATAAAACCCTTCTCCTCAACCATACCTAGGAGCAGTTAGGTATTTCTCATTTTCATTCACATCCTAGGCTACATAGCAAGTTTGTTGTCAGCCTGGACTATGAGAGACTCTGTTTCTAAACAAATAAAAAATAAAGGGAGGAAGCAAAGGAGGAAGGGAAAGAGGGAAACCAAACAGAAGAGTCAAACAGAAGACAAAGGCAGAACCAGCAGAGTACCAACGACTCCAGCAACAAGAAGCTATGATGAAGCAAGGCAGGGTCTTCTCTGCAGTCCACAGAGGACAAAGAATGCCAACACTAACACTTTGATAATTCTGGATAAAGGTTCTCATCTTGTAGCCCAGGCTGACTTCATCAAGATCTGCCTGCCTGAGCCACCCAACTGCAGAGATTAACATCACTGTTTAAAGCCATCCATTTACATCCAGTCTAAGTATCACTGACCCAAAGTTTTAAAATCTTGAAACTTTTCAGCACTAACATAGCATAGGTAGAAAATTTCTTGCAAGTTCCCATGTGATGGGTTGTTGTACACTGTGTGTAAAAACAATCATTCCTCTGAGGCCTTTAGTCTCTAAGATAAAGCTGGTAAGCTGAGGTGGTAAGTAAATTAATTAATAAATTAATAAATACAGTTACAAAAACACTGTTTCAAAAAAACCATTAAGCTTACCTTGGAAGGCTGTAAACATCTGGTGTTTCATTTAAACCTATAAAATTAAATAAAAAAATTTCTATCTCTAAACAAGATTCCTTAAAGACTAAGCATTTAATGTGTATAATTTTGGAAGCATAACTTTTATGGCAGTGATAAGGAACACAAGAGAGTGTCATATATCTGACTTTTCAGTGCTATATTTTAACATCCACTTGGGGCCATCAAGATCAATTTTGCCACTGCCTTTACTTGCTGCCACCACTGGCTCAACATCCCTTACTTTCATTCTGACAAACAGGGATTATATGATAAACAAATTTGATAAATTTTTAAGATGATTGTTTCTTCAAGTTCATGGTATTGAGTGGGAATAGAGAATAATGATATATATGTTTAAAGTTGTTAGGAATCCTAACACATTTCCCGCCACAGATCACTTACTCTTTATAAAAAGAGAAACACATTGCAATGCTTCTTTTTCAATGAAAAGTTTTAAGCCAAATGATTGACCCTACCAATCAAGAGTGATACCTAGGTGAGATAAACCTATAGTGTAGACTGTCACTTGTGTTGTGTTCTTATCAAAAGTGTATTTCAGGGGTGGTAGTGACATATGCCTTTAATCCCAGCACTTGAGAGGCAGGGGCAGGTGGATTTTGAGGCCAGCCTGGACTACACAGTAAGTTCCAGGATATCCAGAGCTACATAGTGAGACCCAGTCTAAAAAAAATAAGAAATAAAAAAGGCATATTTCACTTCATGCAATTACTATGAAACACACAAATCCAGAAGACAAAACATGCCATTAGATAACAGAACTAAACTTTTCAGAGTCAGTGTTATGAAAAATGAAAAGGGGAAGAGACGTGGAAAAGCAAGTAAATGTGGTAGTTAAATAATATCATCTATATAAAAGGGTAGTCACATACCAAGGTGGATGAAATGAGCAAGAAGACACATGGAAATGAGGAATAGGAGCTACAGATAAGGGCTGGAGAGATGGCTCAGTGGTTAAGAGCACTGACTGCTCTTCCAGAGGTCCTAAGTTCAATTCCCAGCAACCACATGCTGGCTCACAACCATCTGCAATGGGATCTGATGCCCTCTTCTGGTGTGTCTGAAGAGAGTGACAGTGTACTCATATACATAAAATAAATACAGAAAAAGCTACAGATAAATTATTAGTCAAAACAGAGCTAAGAGGTAGGAAATAAAACTAGAAAACACTAAATAATTTTTAAAATCATAAATATCTAAGAAACTACATAGCATATTTTACACAAAACAAATAATTCTAAGAAAAATCAGATAAAATAAAGTCTTATTGTAAAGTATACCTTGAAAGAGATTAAGATATTCATGAGATAACTATAAAAAACAGATCTAAGTGAAAATCATATACAACTGTGTGAGTCATTTTGTTTAAGAACAGGCTACAGTAAAATGAAAGCTTACTTTTAGATTCATTTCTTCCTCTTCTCCTTAAATCAGGTCAGAAGCTATTTATTCTGATAACTTTAGATAGGATTCTGCTTATTTAACTAGGGAATACTCTCACCAGAACACTCCTGAAATGAAACCTATTCAGTACTTATCACCACATGCCTCTGTCCATGTTCACACCAAACACAAACTACTAAGCACCAGAACATTCAATTTTTGCATGTCTCCTGCTTTGAACATACCCCTGCTTTTCTCAGCAATTTTTTAAATGTTCACATGAGACTTTCAAGCTTCTTGCAAGTCTTCTTCCTCCCCTGTTGCAATCACTTCTTCCTTATGTTTCAACAAACACACACACACACATACATCTTTTGTATGTATGGAGGAGAGGTAGGAAGGGGGTGTGTGTGTGTGTGGTGGGGGTGTCCACGTGTGTGTTTGTGTGTGTGTGTGCCAGCCCACATGCTCACACTCCTATAGAGGTCAAAGGCCAACCTCAGATATTCTCAGGTACCATCTATCATTTTGCTTATTTTGCCTTGAGACAGAGTCCAACTAAATAGCTCTAACTTAGAACTCGATATGCAGACTAGGCTCATAGATATCCTCTTCCCTCTCTGCCTAAAATGAAACATGAGAACCACCACACCAGGCTTTGTTTTGTTTTCTTTGAGGCTAGTCTAGGCTGGCTGACCAGCAAGCCCCAAGGAGGTACCTCATATCCATCTCCGCTGGGCTGGATTACAATCATATGCCACTGTCCCTAGCTTTTTCTGTGAGTTCTGTGGAGCAAACTTAGGTTTCCAGTCATCTGATGGTCCATCATATCTGCCACTGCTCTATCCTCAGCTCACTTATCCAGCCATCTGATGGCCCATCTTATCTGCCACTGCTCTATCCTCAGCTCACTTAGTGCTCTCTTTCCATCATGCTACTTTATCATCTGATAACCTCTTTTTCCCATCTGTTAATTGTTTAATTGTCTTTCTCATGTAAATTACTAAGAAGCCTACCACAAATTATACAGCTTAGCAAATGTTACCTTTCTCCCCCAGGATATCTGCTTTAACCAACTACATCTTACTAAATATATCAAAAACAATCCAAAACAAAAATAAACAAGAAATAAAATCTTAAGAGAAACAAAAACTTAAGTAAATAATCCACGACTAAGAGGTTTATAATTTAAGACTAATCCAGATATGCATAACACATGCAGTAATTCTGATACTCTAGTACTTAGAATGATAAAATGCTAATATGCATCAAGCATGTAAATATTAAGCAATCTAAAAATATCAAAGCTGAATCACTAATTCTTGGCACTATGTTCTCCACAATAATAAAATGAGGCTACAGCATACTATTATTAGTAGAACACTTCTCTAAACACGTGTGAAATGCCCCAAAAGAAATAATGAATAAAATAACTGAAGATGGGAGTTAGTGGCAGTAAGATGAAGATAAGAAAATGGGGGACAAGTATGATTAGATATATTACATTCATGTACAAAACTATCAAAGAGTAAATCAATTTTTAATTTCCTAAAAAAAACCTGGAGATATTACATAGTTGGTAGACTGCTTGCTTGCCTAGTATGTACACAAACACCACAAAAGGGGGGAAAAAAGAATAAAATAATAATCCCCAAACAAGCACCGAATAAATAAAATAAAATTTAATGAGCAAAGCAACAACAAAATCCACAAAGGTACCAGAAGAAGAAATTGTTCCACCAACTTGTTTTCTAAGTTGTACATTTATAATCATTAGCCAGTATTAAGCTCAAGGTCTTTTCTTAATGAATTCCAGCTTTCCAAGAATGAACAGATACACAATATAAAAAACTTCTCTGAATTAAAACAGGCAATGTAACGAAAGAAAGGCAAATATCAGCCGGGCAGTGGTGGCGAAACCTTTAATCCCAGCACTTGGGAGGCAGAGGCAGGCGGATCTCTGAGTTCGAGGCCAGCCTGGTCTACAGAGTGAGTTCCAAGACAGCCAAGGCTACACAGAGAAACCCTGTCTCGAAAAACCAAAAAAAAAAAAAAAAAAAAAAGGCAAATATCATAACCCACTCTGGCTGTAAAAAAAAAAAAAGCAAAAATAGGATATAGGATATAGGAAATAGATTGACAGTTGTAAAGCGGTACAGGAGGCAATGACGGAGAACCAGCAAAGGGAACGCAAAAGCAAGACTTAAGCATGAAACAAAAATGAGGAAATAGCAAAAGAAGCATTTGGAGAAATAAGCATATTTTAATAAAAAAAAAAAAATTTAAACCAAGCCTTTAAGCCAGACAAGAGGCAGGAGGATCTCTGAGTTTAAGGCCACCCTGGTGTACACAGTGAATTTACAGGTCAGCAAATTCAGGGTATATTGAAACTCTGTCTCAAAAAAAAAAGAAAAAAAATTAAACTTTTAAAAGAGAACATTAGCACAGGATATCTGGAAATCCACATGCCATGAAAGACAGAAACGGGGTAATCTCAATGACTTTCCCTTGAATGTAGTTCACAGGCTGGAGTTATAATCAGCTGTACCCGGCATGTGCAAGGTTTAGTGTGCACATCAGGGTAAGGGGTGCATCAATTCAAAATAGAAATACAGGCTAGGATTTGGCAATGACTTTTAATATTTAACAAATTTATGCCGGGCAGTGATGGCGCACGCCTTTGATCTCAGCACTTGCAAGGCAGAGGCAGGAGGATTTCTGAGTTCAAGGCCAGCCTGGTCTACAGAGTGAGTTCCAGGACAGCCAGGGTTACACAGAGAAACCCTGTCTCAAGAAAAACAAAAAACAAAAAACAAAACAAAAACAAAAAAACAAAAAAACAAATTTATAACCATGAGGGAGAAAAAAATTAGACTTTACTAAAATTAAAAATGTCTTCAAGGGCAGTGGTGGCGCACGCCTTTAATCCCAGCACTTGGGAGGCAGAGGCAGGCGGATTTCTGAGTTCGAGGCCAGCCTGATCTACAGAGTGAGTTCCAGGACAGCCAGGGTTACACAGAGAAACCCTGTCTGGAAAACAACAACAACAACAAAAAAAAAGTCTTCAAATCAGCATTTTGAAGAAGCAGACTCAATTTCATTTTTCTTGCAGCGCTATTTACAACAGCCAAGAAATGCAATCAATCTGTGTTCCACCAACAGATGAATGACAAAAATATGGTGTATATGCAATAAAGTAGCTGGCCATAAGAAAGGATGGAACCCTGTCATCTCTAACAACATGAATAGACATATGTTAAGTAAGTCAGAAATAAAAGACAAACCCTGTATGGTCTCATTTACACGAAGCTGGGAGAATAGCGGCTCTCTCCTGGCCTGGAGAAGCCAGGAGAGAGCAGAATGAGGGAAGCTTCTATAGCAGTGGCTCTCAGTCTTGCTAGTGCTGAGGCAGGAGGAGCAGCTGCGAGGAAAGCATGGCTTCCCACAGCCCACACTCTGGGTCAGGAAACAGGTCCCAAAAGATAAAGGACAGAAATCATGCAAAGTTAGTTCTCTGGTCACAATGACTTTGATCACAACGAAGTTATAAACTTATGAAACCACAAAAGCCCAAATGTGGGCTGGAATGTAATCTGAATGCAGAGCACATGAGGAACAGACTCTTGGTTAGATCCTCAATGCCACTGAAAAAAGTAAAATGGTTGCTATTTAACATTAGGTTAAAACCTCACATGATGGCTGGGAAGAGGAGGATTCCTAGGGCTAGCAGGCCAGCCAGCTTATCCTGAGCATGTACTCCAGGCCAAAGAAACTCTTGTCTCAAAACAAACAAAAAAGTGGGACTTCTGGCCTCCACACACATTCACACACACATACACACAGGCACACATACATGACATACATAAAGTAAATATTAAAAACCACAAAAAGAACTCCTGGCTGAGAAGCTTCCACTGGTCAATTTACTCAAAATGAAGGGAAAAATCACATTTCTACAAAAATCTCCATGAAGGATAAATGTGAAAAGAACCCGCCGGGCAGTGGTGGCACACGCCTTTAAATCCCAGCACTCAGGAGGCAGAGGCAGGTGGATTTCTGAGTTCCAGATCATCCTGATCTACTGAGTGAGTTCCAGGACAGCCAGAGCTGCAGAGAAATCATGTCTTGGGAAAACCAAAAAGGGGGGAAAATCAATCAATTTGGGCTGGGGAAATGGCTCAGAAGTTAAAGGCCAGGCATCACCTTGCTCTTTCAGAGGACCCAGGTTCAATTCCCAGCACCCACATGGTGGCTCATGACCATCTCCAGGGGATCCCAAAGCCGCGTTCTAGCCTCCTTAGGCACTGGGTACACAAATGATAACCAGACATACCTATAAGCATTTAGTAAAATAAGAAAAAGTTAAAAATACAACTCTTTACGCCGGGCGGTGATGGCGCACGCCTTTAATCCCAGCACTTGGGAGGCAGAAGCAGGCGGATTTCTGAGTTCGAAGCCAGCCTGGTCTACAGAGTGAGTTCCAGGACAGCCAGGGCTACACAGAGAAACCCTGTCTCGAAAAAAAAAAAAAAAATACAACTCTTTAATTAAAAACTCAGTTCAAAATCAGGCCAGGGATGGAGAGATGGTTCAGCAGGAAAGAGCAATTATTGCTCTTGCAGAGGACCCAACTTCAGCACCCAGCACCCATGTTGGACAGCTCACAACTACATGTCACTTCTGCTCCAGGGGATCCAATGCACAGGCCTCCACAGGCACCTACACTCATGTGCACACAAAAAGACTCAAAATTAAGAGTTAATCTAAAAAAAAAAAAGCCAAAGACTTTACCAGATGCCATACGAAAGATAGAGACATACTACATAAACAGATCAAGAGATCCATACCATATGCCATCTAGGAAATGCAAATTAAAATAACAGTG
>CM052714.1:66068886-66092716 GCA_028551405.1 Uromys caudimaculatus
TACGAAAGATAGAGACATACTACATAAACAGATCAAGAGATCCATACCATATGCCATCTAGGAAATGCAAATTAAAATAACAGTGAGATGTCAGTGCATGCTTATTCCAAGGGCAATGTCCAGAATACTGACAGCACCAAGAGCCAAGCAGGGTGGAGTCCCAGGAACTCCCTTTGTTGCCGGTGGGAATGTGAAATGGTACAGTAAAGACACTATGGAAGTTTCTAAACATATACACTTTAGTACATGCAGCAGCAATTGTGCTCCTGGGTTTTTGTTTTGTTGTTTGGTTGGTTAGTGTTTTTGCTTTTGTTTTTTAAGACAAGGTTTCTCTGTGTAGCCCTTTCTGTCCTAGAACTTACTCTGTAGACCAGGATGACCTGGAACTCAGAGATTTACCTGCCTCTGCCTCCTGAGTGCTGGGATCAAAGAGATGCCATAGCACTGCCCTAGCAGCTCCTGACTTTTACCTACAGAAGTTAGAATCTAAAGCCTACATAAAAACCTGCATACAGGTGACAACCACAATGCTGTCAATAATTACTACAGCCAAAGAGCACCTAAAAGATCTTTCTGCAGGGAAATGAAGAAACTCTGAGATATCCAAAATGTAATTTGTTTGTTTTATTGAGACAGAGTCTCAAATTCTCCATCCTCCTGCCTTACCCTCATAAGCAATTTTAGTGCAATGTAATTTTAGCACACACACAAAAAAGCGCTATTAAGCCACAGAAAAGCATGGAGGAAACATACAACCAAGTAGAAGAAAGCAGTCTGAAAATGAAATATGGTGCATGATTGCAACTGTATAGCATCCTGAAAAAGGCAAACTACAGAGACAGTGAAGAAGATCAGAAGGTTAACCCATGGTTTCATGTGCTAGGAGAATGGAAGATGAGCAACTGTAGTACCTTGGAGGATTTCTGAAGTAGTGAAAATACTGTGCATTTTATTCTAACACTGGATATTTGCCCAAACCCATACAATGTACACCACCAAACCCAAACTCCATTTACATAAATTACTGCTCAGGGACAACAGCAATGTAGGATCATTGTTTTTGAAAAAATATACAACTGGCCTACACCTTTAATCTCAGCACAGAGAAACGAGGATCTCTGTGTTTGAGGCCAACCTGGTCTACATGTGTGCCAGGACAACCCTGTCTCAAAAAAAAGAAAGAAAGAAAGAAATATACCACTCTAGTACAGGATGTTCACAATGGAGATGTTCCACCATTTAGGTCCTAAGTATCCAACTCGGCTTGTCAGGCTTGAAAACAAGCACCTTTACCTGCTGAGTCCTACCCAAACACTAAGGACAAACACACAGTAATTCAACATTCATATGGCATTCTTTTTGTTGTTGTTTTTCTGTTTTTCAAAACAGGGTTTCTTTGTGTAGTGGCTGTCCTGGAACTAACTCTGTTTAACAAAGCTGGTCTGAAATTCAGAGATCCTCCTGCCTCTGCCTCCCAAGTGTAGGGATTAAAGGCGCGCACTACCACAGCAGGTTTCATATAGAATTCTTGTACCATATACTTCATTGAAAACAAAATGGGTCACAGATGTCAGGAAAGATATTAGTGATTATTGGTTTGGCAAGGGTTTATTTTGGATTTTGGCAGTGTTTCTGAGACAAGGTCTCACCATGTAGCCCTAGTCTGTCTCAAACTCACCATCCTCAGCTTCTCAAAAACTGGAATTACAAGAATATACAATCACACTGAGCTTTGTCAATGGTTTCTTCTAATGAAGAGCAACAACAAAAAAACAAAACTTCAAATTGAATTTCACCAACTAAAGCTCTTGCTAGAGCTGCTGGCGCACCTCAGCACGTGGCAACAATGATGGCAACAGAAGCAGGAGCTGGGGAGATGCTAACTGCCCTCAGAACCAGCCATGTCTACTTTGTCTCTGTGAAATCATAAGCTTCATGAGCCCTTTACTTCTCCGCTGGTCTAGCACTAAGACACCACTATCTGTGGTTCAACCCTTCGAGCATCTGGCTGCTAACCTACGGGATGATCCCTTGTGGCATCAGGTCACCTTACCTACAGGATGTTCCACAGACTGAATAACCAGACTTCACAGGTACAGAAATTAAAAGACTCCTCTCCTTATTTTACTTCATAACTCACCTGTGTTTGGCTTCTATTCTACCAGTTTAAGAGAACATAATTCCCGCCAGGCAGTGGTGGCGCACGCCTTTAATCCCAGCACTCGGGAGGCAGAGGCAGGCGGATTTCTGAGTTCAAGGCCAGCCTGGTCTACAGAGTGAGTTCCAGGACAGCTGGGGCTACACAGAGAAACCCTGTCTTGAAAAACCAAAAAAAAAAAAAAAAAAAGAGAGAGAGAACATAATTCCCAATGGCAAAATGCTTCCACCAAACAGATGGTTTCACTGTAGTGACTATAGAGACTTCCCATTGGGCATTTAAAAATAAAAAAAAAAACACCACTGAAAAACTGATTAGGAAAGCTATGGATTTTTGAAAACATATTTCAACAAAGAACTCTGCATAAAGAAAATATGGAGTCTGCAAGCTAATGAGAAGACAACTCAACATAATCCCAGCACTTGGCAGAGACAGGCAGATCTCTGTGCATTTAAAGCCAGTGTGGTCTATACAGTGGAGTTCCAGGCTGCCCAGAGCTGCCCAGGGAGACTCTATCTCAAAAACAAAACAAAACAAAACAAACAAAAACAAAATATGAGGCAAAAAGTTTTAACAGGCTTACGCAAAGTTCTACAGATAGTGAATAACAAACTTCTTCAGTCATCTGGAAGATGAAAATTAAAAAAAAAAAAAAAAAAAAAGATGCCACCACACACCTACTATGGTTAAGTCAAATCACACTCGTGTTTCGGGGAATATGGAGCAGCTAGAACTCACACTGCTGCTAAGGATGTAAAATGGTAAAAAAGAAAGGAAGAAAACCACTTGATTATATTTATCTAGTGCTTAAAAACGTAACTACACCACATGGCACAGATTCTCCTTTTAGGGATTTACCAAAGAAAAATAAAAGCATGGCTTCCATTTAACAGTAGCAGGTTTATCAACAGCTGGCTGCCCAACTATCAGTCAATAGGTATATGAACAGATGGGTCTATGTTATACCCATCTCAGCAGTGCCATTCAGTAATAAAAAGGAATGAACCAATGCCACAACAAACTGGGTAAATTTCAAATTATTTTACTGAGACAATCCCAAACATTGCATGAGAGTTCACCTGCACAAAACTCTAGAAAATGTGAACTAACTTAAGTAACAGAAAGCAGGCAAGTGATGCCAGGGAACAAGGGAAATGAACTTGAGTATCTGGGGCTAAGGGGGGCAGTAGGTGTACTCAGTCTTGATAGTGGTGACGCCTTCTGTATTTGATTTACACAAGACAATTCCTGAGGCTGGGTACTTAGCTCAGGGCTCTGGAGTGTAAATGTTGTGGTGGTAGCAATAGCTAGGCTGTGGTGAGAGCTCATAACAAATAGCTTCAAAGTGGTGACAAAGAAATGGAGAAGAGGAAAACCGCAGAGCAAGAAGCCATATCATTGACAAGGAAGAGCCAAGCCAGGCTTGTTCTCTTACCAATAACCTTTCAACAACCAGCCAGGTTTAATGAGAACCACAACAATTCCTCCTGAAGGTGGTATACTCAACAGCTTCATAATTTCCTGATAGGCCCTACCTCCCACAGGCGTGTCCAGTCTTTCAACACTGCAACAAGGTGTTGTCATCTGCAAAAGTCACACTCAAGAACTGTGTGACTGAAATTTTTAAAACCACACACCCAAAAGCATCATCTTGTTTTAAGTTAGACTACAATTTTGTTTTGGGCCATCTTCATAGCTTATCTTTTGTTTTGTTTGTGTGGTGGTTTGAATATACTTGGCCCAAGGAGTGGCACTATTAGGAAGTGTGGCCTTGTTGGAGTAGGTATAGCCCTGTGGAGGAAGTGTGTCACTGTAGGGCTGGGCTTGAAGACCCTCCTCCTAGCCATGTGGGCGACAGTTTTCTCCTGTTTGCCTAGAACAAGATGCAGAACTGTCAGCTTCTCCAGCACCATGCCTGCCTGTATGCTGCCATGCTTCCTGCCATGATAATGGACTGAATCTCTGAAACTGTAAGCCAGCCCCAATTAAATGCCGTCAGTTATAAGAGTTGCCTTGGTCACAGTTTCTCTTTACAGCAATAGAAACTCTAACAAAGACAGTTTGTTTTTGAAACAGGGTTTACCTATGTAGCCCTGGATGTCCTGGAACTCTGTAGACCAAACAGTCCTCAAACTCAAGAGATCCGCCTGCCCCTGCCTCCTGAGTGCTAGGATTAAAGGCATATACCATGATGCTCAGTTTCACAGTTTATCTTTTTAGAGGCACCTGAAGCCCAAGTTGGACATATCTGCAAGCTCCTGAAACACCACCACACTGAGGAGCAAGCTCCAACACATGGACAAACTCAAATTATGTTTAGACTATAGTACGTTCTCAGGTATATACATTTTACTAAGCTCATCAAACTGTACATTTTAAGTCAAGCAACCAAACATTACTACTAATTTACTTTTTTAAAAAAAGACAGGGCCTTACTGTATAGACCTGGCTGGCTTAAAAATGTGTAGTCCAGGCTGGCCTTGAACTCACAGAGTTCCACTCGCCTCTGCCCGAGTGCTGGGATAAAAGATTGTGTTTCCACTATTCCTGGCAATCCATTACACCTGGCAAGAACGACTTTTTAAAAAGTATTCTTTAGGATAAGAACAGTAGCAACTGAAACCTCCACTCATCACTGTGAGAATGCAAAATGACACAACTATCCTAAAAAACAACTTGTCAGTTCCTAATAAAAGTGTATGCTTACTGTATAAGCTGGTAACTCACCCAAGAGATGCAGCAATGTCAGGCCACAAAAAGGTCTGTCAATCAGCCACCAAATGCCTAAACAAACTCATGTACTCACCTCTATAAAATAGTAAACAAAGACTTTTGAGAGATGAGAAAGATAAAATGTGTACTAATGTATCTACTAATATAAAAAGCATGGTAGAGAGTATCCCATTAGTTACTGCTTGCCCAAGGATGCAAAAGTTATGACAGGAAAAAAAAAAATCATAGGGGATGAGACAGCCTTCTGTGTTTCCTGTGCATCATTTAGAATAATGCTTCTGAAGTACATCTGTGTTGTTATATATATTTACTCATATGAGTTCATTCATTTTAAGCATTAGTATATTTCTAATCCATGTATATTACACTTCAATAGAATTTAAATTTGGGCAGAGGACCATTATACATACAACCTGGAGCTTACTAAAAGTGCAGGTGATGAATTTGGAGAAGCAATTACCAACAAGGCAGAGGGGCCTTCCAGAGCTCAGTATTTAGCAGTTCAACTATAAAGCAAATCAACTATAAACTTAAACAGCAATCAATCAGCTCTATGAAAGCAACAAGGTAATGGCTCAGTCACTAGGTTCTAGCACAATTAGACCAGTTGACCAAAGAAAAGTCAAGTGAGAAAGATGATGGCCCAGTAGGTCCTCAACTAAAAGTGACTTAAATTAGTACATTGAGTCTCAGTATTAAAATTATTCCTTTGCATTTGTAACTTGGTCTATAGAATAGGATACAGGTTAGTGTACATATACTATACCTTAATAAAAGTGAAACTTAAAAACCAATGATATATAACAAAATGCAAGTACTTCTTGTCCAATTTCAAAGATACCACTCTAACACCTTAAGATATTCCAAATTCTGTATGAGAGAGGAGAAAAAGCACAGAACTCAAGGTCAGAGCCCTAAGGTTTAAACATGGCCTGTGCCATTTCAGCTCCTTGGGTATCTTACTGGCCAAAAAAGAAAGAAAGAAATACAATACAAACTTCAAAAGATCCCTGTGAAAGAGGAAAGAGAAACGACCTTCGGAAAGTAAAACATGATACACAGTACTCCTATTAATCACCACATACTCTAGGAAGCAAAAGCTGTGAATAGAAAGATACAATACAGCAAAACTAGTCCCTGTTTCATCAGCTGTGTGATCTAAGAGAAGACAATGAGCCTCTCCAAGCCTGTTTCCAGATGCACATCAAGCTGCTTAGTAACAGGAACCGTGTATTGGGAGAATTAAATGTACAGGAACTTAGAACAGTAAGCCCTTCCTAAATTTTATCTCCTCTGGCAAAAATACTCAATGCCAGATTCCATTCTGCCACCTAAGCTGCAGAGAGCAAGTCAAGTCATTGGCGACTCAGAGCACAGACTCTCATACGTGGAGCAATGGAGTCATCTGTGAAGGATCATCTAATCTTTTTTCTTTAATATACTTATTTTGGAAGAGTTTAAGACTTGTAGAATTAGGGCTGGGATATAGCTTAGGTTGAGTAGTTGGCCAGCATACAAGAGGCCCTGACTTCCAATCCCAGCACTGTAACAACTCTGTGTAATGGCAAACATCTATAATCCCAGCCCTTGGGAGGTAGTGGCAAAAGTATCCTAAATTCAAAGTCATCCTCAACTACTTATCAAATTCAAGGTCAGCCTGGGCTACATAAAACCTTGATTCAAAAAGACTTACAGAATTACTACAAAAATAGTGCAGAAGGGTTCCTATGTGCCCTGGGACTTGATCTGCCTCATTAAATGTTATACTTGGCACACTTTTCTTAGTCAGTAAATCAGTATCAAAATCAACTGATGCATAATAATGTTCATACTTGGTTCAGATTTTCTTAGTTCTTCCCTACTGCCCTGACACTGACCTTTTCTGATCTAGGATCTCATCCAGAAGCCACAGGCATCCCATAATCATATACTAGAGAGTTTTTTAAGCCATGAAGTACTGAGTCCCAGTTTTAGAAATTTTAAAGACAGTATGAAACTGAAGTCCCAAAATCTACACTTCCCAATCGGCACTATGTTGTGTTAATCTGCAAACGTACAAAGAACAGCATTCCTGGAGTTCAGACTAACCAATTGGGCACTCCAGAGGCAGAGGCAGGTGACTACATCCTGGTCTACAGAACGAGTTCCAGCCAGAGCTACATAATGAGACCCTGTATCAAAAATAAAGAGTTCAGACTAACCAACATAACACAATAGCCACTATTAATGTGACTACTAAAAATTTTAAATGTGGGTAGAATAAATTAAGTGCTCTAAGCATAAGCTACACAATCTATCAAAAAGTTTATGTTAATTATACACTAAAATATTTTAATATACCAGGTTAAATATATTTATATTATGTGATTTGCTCACTTTTTTTTTTGTAACATGAGTACTACAAATTAAGATCACATGGTAGGTGGTAGTACATACTACAGTTGTCAGTGGTCTGGATGCAACACACATGACCCAGGGGCTTATTAGAAGGGCAGGTGATCCCCTGTGCTTGAGGATTAGAGAAGCTGTAAATTATAAACAGGAACAAGGAGCTCCCAGATGAAACATCAGTATTTGTTGGCTCAGTTCAAATATAAAACAAGTCACCTACAAACAGAAACCACGGGGCAGTCATTGGCTCTATGAAAGCAACAAGGCAATGGCTGAATTACATGGTTCTAGTATAATCAGACCAACTAATCAAGGAAAAGTGGAGTCACAAAGATGGTAGCCCAACACTGGGGTCCTTAACTCAAAATGACTTTAAGTACAATGAATCCCTGTGTTATAAAGATTCACTTCCACATCTGACTTATTCTACAGAAGAAAAAAAAACATATTTACAATTATAACTAATGTTTATTAGGTTCTTGGTTTTACTAGAAAACACTCAGCCAATATGCCGAGGCCCTGGGTTTGATTTTTAGTAACACACACTCCCAAAGAAGATTAAAACCGTTAAGTACAAAGTAGGATAAAAGTTTAATTTCACTTTTCTCTTTCATTGTTTATTACAAAATTTCAATGTTCATTTTCTCAGATAAATAATATTACTACTATTTAGTGACTTTACAGAGCACTATCACATTTTAGTTAACTTAAAAGTATTACTTGTAGATGGGCATGGTAGTGCACACCTTGAATCTCAGTACTCAGGGGAAAGGGAAATCTCTGTCAATTCAAAGCCAGATGGATTTACTCACTGAGTTTCAGGCAAGCCAGAGTTACCTACATACGTGAGGCCCTATCTCAATTTTTTAAAAAAGTAAATAAATAAAATTATTACCCTTATTCCCAGTAATGTCATTTGCACTTTTAGGAATGAAATGAGTAAAGCTCATTTTTAAATCAGACTATTTTTTAAAAAGCATTGAATAAATATTTTCTAATAAAAAAGCCAAATGGTTATAACTAATAAGCTGTTCTGCAGCATTTACATATTTTATCTATGCTCACAAATGGAGTAGTGTATTTAAAAACTGTAAATATTGACAATTATATAAGCACAACTAATCTACACAAGTGGTGTCAATGAGCAATCTCCAACCCCCGTGGTTGATAAAGAACAGAAGATAATCAATAAATACTAGAAACTACACACACACACACATGAGAAGAGGGAGGGAGGGAGGGAGGGAGGGAGAGAGAGAGAGAGAGAAAGAGGGAGAGGGAGAGGGAGGAGAAGAGAGGGGGAGAGAGAGAATATGAATTATGCTTTGTTTCCTGTACAGAAAAACACACCAGAAAGATGTAAAGTTATGTGTGCCCTGTTAGCCTAAACTTCAGTGGCATGGCTTAAACCACACCTTCACGAACCTGTCTTAGGTACTGCTTTGGGTTCCAAAAACTGTCCTGAAAAGTTTCCAATGTACTTTTAAAATATAAAACAGTGCACCTGCAGCCAGACACGGAGCAATGGAGAAATGGAAAGATGGTCCTTTCTACCATACATCCTCTTAGAGATCAGGTAGGCAAAACCGGACGTGAGCAAATAAACACCTCCAGGCCACCATTTCTCAGCTTTTAAGTACAAAAGAGGCACTGCTACCGGCTAGATAGATACTCTGAACAATTTCTCACTGCAACATTCGAAGTTTTCCAAGGTTTCACCTCTGTAAGTCGGACAGCAAAATCTAGACCAGAACCCGGTGACTCCTTGTTAATGCTCCTTCCTCCAATGTACCTCCCTTTAGGAATGTGTGCCTAAATGGTCAATAAAATCCACTTCCGCATGTCAACAAGAACCACACAGACCAACCTTGTAACCAGTGTTAAAAACCTTTACCCGTGGCACTTCACTAGGAATGGCATTCCAACTTTTTCGAAAAGGTATACTAGAAAATGTGCGTTCGCCTTTGCAAAGCATTTTAAAACGCTGCTGTAGGCAAAAAAAAAAAAAAAAAAAAAAAAAAAGGGAAAACTGCACCCGCCTCAGAAACTGAAGGGCGTGCCTTTCTCCCTAATGACCACCTTGTGGCCATTCTGTCTGCAAGGGTCTGCAGTAACTTAAGACACAACGTGTCAAGGGCAGCCTTTCCGGAGAGACAAAACAAGCGCGCCAGACCGGAGGCGGGCAGGCAGAGCGCTGGCAGCAGGGTCTGTTGTCTGTGATTCAAGGGCTCGGAAGAGATACCTCGCAGCAGAACCGGGGGCAGCTCAGGGCCGGGGAGAGCGCGCCGTTTGGGTCCACTGTCCCCGACGCGGCCCAGGTGACAGGTGTGCCCACCGGCAGCAGCCGCGGGGGGCGGGTCCGCCCTCCCGCCCTCCCCGGGGCCCGCTGCACACAGGCAGGAAGCCGGGGAGCCCAGGCTGAGACCAGGGTCAAGTAAACCTGTTAGCCCCGCAGGCCAGGCGGCCGCCGCCCTCCCCGGCGCAGTCTTCGGCGGGCATAGCCCGCGCCCCCGAGCGCCTTTGTGCGTTCCGCGGGAACCCGCGCCCGGCCTCTTTACCAAGGGTCGGAGACCTCACGACCTGCAGCTCCCTCCTCATCCGGCGCTGTGGCCGAGCGACTGAGAGACCGCCTGAAGAGCGCTCAATCGGCGGCAACCACGACCGGGCGTCCCCGCAGGCTGGTCTCTGAGGGAGGGTAAGTTCCAGGGCACGTCGGAGCGCGCCGGCGCGGGGGCGGGGCGGGCACTAAGCAGGGGGCGGGGGCATTTGGCCACGTGACGAGAGGGGCTGGTGGTCTCCTGGGAAGGGCGGGGCGGAGGGACATGAGAGGGTGTGGCCAGACGCCAGAGAGGGGCGGGGCGGAGAGCCCACGTGATGAGCGGAGGCGGGGCAGGTACTGCAAATGGGCGGATGGTTGGAAGCACGTGACAGAAGGGGCGGGGCAATGGATCTTGTGAGTGACGGGCGGCTCACGTGACGGCTGGAGTGGGCGGGGCGTTAGATCCCACGTCCCAAAGGGCGCGTGGGGCAAGGTAGCCTCGGAATGCCAGATGGGCGGGGTGTTGGGAGGTAGTTGGGGCAGGCTGGGCGGTGCGAAGGAATTAGGGAGAGCGAGAAAGCCGGCGGCCGAGTGGGTGTCAACACTTTGTAAACATCTAGTGGGAAGTGTTGGGAAAACGCTAGTAGGGATGTGGGGGAATGGAGAACGGAGAGTGCTGCGGTGACAAGCTCCCTGCCGTCTGGGGCTTAATGGCGTCCTAGCTCTAGGGTCCACAGCCTGGCAACTCCGCTTAGTGTCGGTGAACGTGTCGCATTTCTATTGGCAGGAGATGGATCTCTGGGGATCTTGAACTAATAACTAGATCTTTGCGGAGCTATTTGTGACCCGAGCCTCGCGCAGAGTGCTGGACGAGCAGTACACAGGAGCGTGACTGCACTTTGAATCCGCAGGGCCTGCTGTGTGCAGTCACTGTGAGCCACCCGGGTGCCATTGTCCAAAGTCAATCCAGTTTACAGTGTGGCAGCATGGAACCCGGAAGTGGCCCGCAGTGAAAAATGTAGTGATCGTGTGGTGAGTTGCTGGAATGAGAATCCGCAGAGGCCTGGCTTCTACCATTAATTGCCGCTTCATCCTTTACACCTCCACTATCACATAAAGACTGTTCACTTAAACCTTCAGATCGAGAGACTGAAAAAAAACTGGGAAATCAGAAATCATTCATTAACCACTTGTTGATTGTGCCTTTTATGATGCCCAGATCAGATTTCAATAACACTAGAGAAGAGGGAAGCCAGCATAGGGTTCAAAAGCCAGGTTCTGGAGATGGCTTTTTTCTGAGGTTCATCTATAAAGATGCCGCAATGTCTAGCGGCTTTAGAACAAGCTGAATTCTCAATTGTTAATAAATCTCACCGGAATGTTGGGAAAGTTTCTAACAGCTGTAGCTTACAGTCCTTATTAAATCTAATGGGGCCAATATTCTAAGAAATTCTCCCCTTGAATGCTCAAGATGAGAATTTAAAAATCTACGAGACTACACTGTATCTTTGCACTTCTTACTCTCTTTCATTGGCTCCCATAATGTTTCCGGTTCCCCCAACCCCCGTCTCTAACATGGCCCCTTTTCCAAGCCCTTGTTCAGCATGTTCAGAATATGCCATTGTTCAGCATACAGTAATTCATGTTGTGTGCTTCTGAAACTGCTTTTTAGAGAATCCCCTTTTAATCTCTTTCCAAAACCAAAACAAGGACAGTGTGCAGAAAGGAAACTGTACATTGATAAGAGTGTGCTGATAGCTCTATCTTGCCTACTCGAAAACCTGAGTTGGGCACCCTTAGTTTCAGCAAGAAATAGAAGGGTACAGTTTGCATACACTTGCAAATCTGCCTGCAACTCCACTTCCTAGTTCACAACCTAATCTCAGACGATACCACAGAGCCCACGGTATGCTGATCACTACCAACAGCAGATGGAGTCAGATAAAAAGAGCTCTCTGCTTAGTACTTGTTGGGAGAGGACCTGATGGAGTGATGAAATCACAGGCAACATTGCCCCTGGTTGGTTTTTAAATAACACTTCGTAGCATATGTCTGACTTCCATGTGGAGAATCTCAACAAATCAAAATCAGAATTTTGACATTTAACTGGCTTCTTAAGAAGCAGCAAAGAGTTTCAAATGTAGAACACACATGTTAGTTCCAACACAGGCATAAATGTGACTTTGAATTGCTGGTGTGTATGGGTATCTCAAGTGCCTGAAAGCTCTTGACATTGGTTAAATTCAAAAGAAATTCATGCTGAATGTATTTTCGGGTGAAGATGAACTCTGCATTACTGAATGTACTTGTCGTGCTTTCTCGATGGTTCTTTGACAAGAAGCCGGCATACGTGGCTCATTTCTAACCGAAAAGCATTAATGTTTGTGTACCATCACTACTTTTGTGGGGTTAGAGTGAAACAGGAACTGGCAGAATCCAAATTACAAACACGTGTGAACTTGGAAAGACATATTTCTATACATAAGAATGAATAGCCGGGCAATGGTGGCGCGTGCCTTTAATCCCAGTACTTGGGAGGCAGAGGCAGGCGGATTTCTGAGTTCGAGGCCAGCCTGGTCTACAGAGTGAGTTCCAGGACAGCCACGGCTACACAGAGAAACCCTGTCTCAAAAAAGAACAAAACAAAACAAAAAAAAGTTCTTTCTGGTTTCATATTAAGTTTTCAAGTTCTTAAGTGAAACTGCAGAAATAATCTAGTTTATGAAGTAGTTTATTTGGAGTATGCTAACTCAGTAAACAAAACAATATTCATTTTGAGACTAGATATGTTTCTTAACAAATATATGTGAACTTACCTTCCTTCTGTCTTATACAGTCTTGAAATGATACAGTCTAAGGGTCTTGATCAGGCTCATTTTCTCTGCCAGTTAAAGAATTAAAAGGCAGGAAAAATCAGAAGCACAGTAGGTAGCAGTGCAGGCATTGGGGAGTAAGGAAACACACCACAGACATGCAGATAAGACCCTCTGCACAGCACAGAGGCTTTGGTCTCAAGCCAGGAGACTGTTCTGACCAGTTTTATGTCAACTCGACACAGCTAAAGTCATCAGAGAGGAAGGGAGCCTCAACTGAGAAGATGCCTCCAAAGGATTGTGCTGTAGGGCATTTTCTTAATTAGTGATTGATCGATCGACAGGGGAGGGCCCAGCCCGTTGTGGGTAGGGCCATCCCTGGCCACAGCCCTGTTGACTGTGGGTTCTACAAGAAAGACAGAGCAAGGCATGGGAAGCAAGGCAGTAAGCAGCACCCTCCATGGTCTCTGCATCAGCTCCTGCCTTCAGATTCCTGCCCTGTGTAAGTTCCTGTCCTTCAATGATAGACTATGATGTGGAAGCATAAGCCAAATAAATCCTGTCCTTCCCAGCTTGCTTTGGGTTATAGTGTTTGTGGCTGAAGCAATAGAAGAAACACTAAGAATTGAAGAAGAAGCTGGCGGTCTCGGGATTTGCCGCTGTTGTTACACCTAGCCGTGGTTCCTCTCCCGAACTATCTGCCTACCACGGAGTCTTGTCCAGGGAGAGGTCTCTCACTTTTTTGGTTTCTTTCCCACTACTGGAGACTGAGGGCTAGATTCCATGCAAGGAAGGCAAGTACTTCGGCATTGCACTACAATCCCAGGCCCTCTTAAGTTTTCAGACTTGTTTTAAGTAGAACCTTGTTTAAACAAGTTTTAATTGCTTGACTCCTCTGGTGTAAACATTAAAATTAAAATTTCACAGACTTTTTTTTTTTTTTTTTTGGTTTGCTAATTAAGGTCAAGGAACAAATACTTTGGGAAAAACTCCAAGGCAATGTGTCTCTTTGTGTATCTGTTCTCTTGCCTACTTTGTAAGATCAACTACTTTTTGTTTCCATGAGTTACACAGATGCCCCATAAGTTATGTTAGCTGAGATGTTTCATATTTGATTGTGCTTATTTCTAAAAGCCTCAGAAATGAGTACAATAGTAACTAAGTTAACAGAACACCATTTTTAAAAAAAAAAAAAATTTACATTTTCTTACAAAATATCAGTTTTTACTCACATGATTTGGCTTTGTAAATAGCTATATGGAGTTCTGTTTCCAAAATTACAAAGCCTGGGCTGCCTAACAAAAGAAGATTAGTATAGAACAGATTTCTTTAATCCTAGCACTCTGGGGCTAAAACAAGAAGCCAGCCTTTCTCAAAATAAAGAACACAAAAAGGAAAAAGAAAATTAGTAATTGGCCTTCAACTTTAGGCAATACTTAGCCATTCGATAGTTTTGAGATATATTCATTGATAAAAGAGCTGTACTGTGCTCTTTTCATTAAAAGTGCACTCATCGTAGTTTTACGTTAAACTTTTACTTTTTAAAGCCAGGTGTAGTAGAAACACCTTTAATCACAGCACTCAGGAGGCAGAGGCAGTTTGATCTCTGAGAGGCCAGCCTGATCTACAGAGTGAATTCCAGGACAACCAGGGCTACACAGAAAAACCCTGTTTCAGAAGAAAAAAAAATTGTTTAAACTATTCACATGGCAGATAAAACTATTACTATTTGTCACAGTTGGGTCACAGCTGAGAGAAAATAACATGGCTTGTTTGGCTTGTTTCCTTGATAAAGGAAGGAAGCAAGGACATCTGCTTTTGCCGCTAGTAAGTATCCAGCACCAAGTCAATGTAGAGAGGAAATTTTAGAAAAGTTTTGTCATTTTGTCCAACAGATAAAACATCCAAGCAGCACATTGTTAAAATGTCTAATCGGTGTGTTAGGATGTTTGGAGGACCAAACAAAATAACAGACCAGCACATTCTTTTTTTTTGGGGGGGGGGGGGGGTGAGACAGGGTTTCTCTGTGTAGCTGACTGTCCTGGAACTCACTCTGTAGACCAGGCTTGAACTCAGACATCCACCTGCCTTTGCCTCCCAAGTGCTGGGATCAAAGGCGTGTGCCAACACTGCCAGGCAACCAGCACATTCTTATCAGGGTGTGGCTTCCCTTTCACAGACTGTCCTTGGTGTGGTCTGAGAGTCTCAGAAGCAGATGCGGAAACCAGTGTCAAATGAAAAGCTGGGCAAAAGGTAGAGACAGGAAATGTGAAAGAATCTTTTTTTCAACTCTTCTGTTGGTAAAAGGGAAGGCTGCTGAAGATCAGACCTAGAGCTTCCTGCTAAGCTCAGATATGAACTTGACTTTGTTGTCTGTGATGGAGACAGCCACCCTAGTTGGAGTCTGAGCTACTTTGAGTTGACAATGGGAGATTTCCATTCTGTGAGTTTGTACTGCCAATTCACCCTACAATTGTGCAATCTCAGGAAATTTTCCTTATTACACACTTAGAAAATTTGTTTTTGAGTTGTTTAAAAAAATACTGGGATAGGAAAATGCATGTGTCATCTTTATTGCTACAGAAAGTATAACCTTGTCATTTTGCAGTATCAGTGGAGGTGTGAGCTAGAGGTGTGGCTCTGATAGAGTCCTATCCTAGATGTAGATAGCCCTGAGTACTACACATGAACAAAAACTAAGAAATAAAAAGGTGTAATAATCCGTCATACATGGTGGCTCATGCCTTTTGTGCCAGCACTCTGGAGGCAGAGACAGGTGGGTCTCTGAGTTTAAGACCAGCCTGGTCTATAGAGCAAGTTTCAGGACAGTCATGGCTACACAGAGATACCCTATTTTGAAAACAAAAACAAAAACAAAAAACAAACCAACAACCAAGCAAGATATAGTAATATACCTACAAAACTATAAGCCAGATACACGGCAATATTGACCGTCCATCCAAATAGCTAAATAACAAAATGTAAGGAAAGGCTGGGTTGCTATCCGATTTAAAATGGGAGTGAGCGCCATAGCCTGGTTCCTCTCCATCTCCTACAGCAGTTTCCAGATCTTTTCTCTACCCCTCTGTGTCCTGGAGGCTCGTTCCTAGGAACTCTATCGAAGAGATTTCCTTGCTCCGCCTTTCACCGGCAGCAGAAGTGGGAGGTCGGAAAAGTCAGATTTTTCTCTCCCTGTGTGCTCTACCTTGTTCAGGTTCTAGAAGTAGCTGTTCACTGTACAAAGGCAGGACACTGGACAGCCATTCTTTCATGTTGTCTGTTCCCTCCGGGCTCTGTAACAATGCCCCTTCCACTACTCCCTGGAGGCCAGCAGTGCATGGAGATGTCTTCGGACTGACCTCTGGCTGCCTCAGTCTCCCCTCACGCTTCCCACTTCACCTTGTTCACACCGCTGGGAATGGTCTGTCCTTACTACTAAGTTCACTTGAATGGGCTGTTTCCTGACGAGATCCTGATTAGCACCCTTTGGTTTTCCAAACAAGAAGGGTTTTTCTGTTTTTGTTTTTGTTTTTGTTTTGTTTTGTTTGTCTTTTGAGACAGGTTTCTCTGTGTAGCCCTGGCCGTCCTGGAACTCACTCTGTAGATCAGGCTGGCCTCGAACTCAGAAATCTGCCTGCCTTTGCCTCCCAAGAATGGGTTTAAAGGCGTGCGCCACCACTGCCCGGCTTTCAAACAAGAAACTTTTAAAAACAGAACAGGTCTTTGATAAATGCAACTAAAATCAGGACAGACAATCCCCCCCCCCTCCCGGGAGCACAAAATAAGTAATAGCCAATGTCAACAAAAATTATCAAGAGTGTGAGAGGAGAGGGGAGGAGAGGGGAGGAGAGCAGTTTGCACACCATGGAACACTAAGCACCCTGAATGGTGGGGAAAGAGGCCTCCACAGAACATTCCAGACTCAGGAATGGTGTACAACTTGACTGTGGATTGCAGCTCACTAGTCAGTGCTTGGTAGCAAATGAGAGAGTATGGTAAGACTGGGGGAGACCATGCTCAGTATCTTAGCAGCTAAAACATCAAGGTGCCCAGGGCAAAGCCCCTAAAGCTTTGTTTGTGGTTCTTCCTGGAGGAAACACACACACACAGACACACACACACACATACCACACATACCACACACAGACACACACAGACACACACACACCACACCACACACACCCACACCCACACACACCACACACATACCACACACATACCACACACAGACACACACACACATACACAGACACACACACCACACACACATACCACACACAGACACACACAGACACACACCACACACACCACACACAGACACACACAGACACACACAGACACACACACACCACACACATACCACACACACACACACACACACACAGACACACACACACACCACACACATACCACACACAGACACACACACACACCACACACAGACACACACACACACACACACCCCACACATACCACACACACACACACACACCACACACACCACACACAGACACACACACACCACACCACACACACCCACACCCACACACACCACACACAGACACACACACCACACACACACACACACACATACACACACCACACAAAAAGAGAAAGTGTGAGTTTTAAGAAAAGCTGAGTTGTGGAGTATGTTGGTGTGCAATTCTAATCCTAGCAGTTGGCTGGTGGAGGTAGGAGGCTCAGGAGGTCATTGTCATCTGTTGCTAAATAGTGAATTCAGGGTTTGCCTGGGCTACCCTAGATCCAGGAGAGAGAAAGGAATGGGGGAGGGGAAGAGGGAGAGAGAAGAGGAGAGGGAGGAGAGGGAGGAGAGGGAGAGAAAAAAAACCAGACTGACCCTAAAACGAGTTTAAGTGGAAATGTTCCTAAATTCATAAAGGAGCAGGCAACCATTTTTCTGGTGTGTGTGTGTGTGTGTGTGTGTGTGTGTGTGTGTGTGTGTGTGTGTGTGTGTGTGTATGTGTGTGTGTGTGTTGTATGTGTGGTGTGTGTGTATGTGTGTGTGTGTGTGTGTGTGTTACATGTGTGCAGGTGCCTGAAGATGTCAAGAGAAGGCATCAGAATCCCTGAAGTTCCAGACAGTTCTAAGTCGCCTGATGTGCTGGGACTGAGTTTAGCTCCTCTGGAAGAACAGCAAGTGCTCAGACCTGCTGATCCCCACACTGCTGATTCTCCATATGCTGGAAACCTGAAGGCAATGCAGGAAGCATTGAAGTCAAGGCAATTGTGTGCCATAAGAGAATCTGAACGGCCCGTCTGGTGCTGAATCAGGATCTTGGAAGCCAGAGGCTAGTGAGATGGTTTAGCAGGTAAAGGCACTTTTCACCAAGTTTGACAATCTGAGTTTAGGCCTTGAAAACCACATGGTTAAAGGAGAGAGCCAGCTTCCACAAGTTGTACTTAGACCTACACTCAAGAGCTGCAAAGCATGTGGGGACCCCTCGACTCATAAAATGAATAAACAAATGGAACAATGTTTTTTAAGTCTGGAGGGCTAGAGAGATGGCTCAGTGATTAAGAGCACTGGCTGCTCTTCTAAAGGACCCAGGTTCAATTCCACATGGTAACTACAGTTCCAGGGGATCTGATGTCTGGTGCCCCCTTCTTGGTCTTCTCAAGCATCAGGCTTGCAAATGGTGCACAGACTTAACATGCAGATAAAACATCCATACAAATACAATTTTAAAAATAAAATTTAAAGAAAGAAAAGATCCCTGAGGTTGGTATCATTTGAGAAACTGAAGCCATTTGCTAATAAAGGCACCAGGTACCTGTCTGATCTGAATCAAAGTCTTTTGGGTTAAGTTGGTTCTGACTTCTGCTTAGCTGAACCTGGCCAGACATTCCAAAGGGTGTCTCTCATAAACAAATGTTAAAACGGCATAGAATGATCTTAAAGGGAAATCAAATGCTTAGCCCCAATAGAGGAGAAGGAGCTGGGCAGTGGTGGCACACACCTTTAATCCCAGCACTCAGGAGGCAGAGACAGGCAGATTTCTGAGTTCGAGGCCAGCCTGGTCTACAGAGCGATTTCCAGGACAGCCAGGGCTATACAGAGAAACCCTGCCTCGAAAAAAACAAAAACAAAAAAAAAAACAAAAAAAAAAAGGAGAAGCATGGGGGAGGGGCACAGACAGCTGAAGATAGCTGGGAATAGCGCTTACTCAACTGAGAGGGAGAGGACCATTTGAAGTTATCCCTCTACCCTCAACCCCATTCCCACCCCGTTTTGGAAATTAGCCAATTTTATTTATTTGTTTGTTTGTTTGTTTATTTGTTTTTGAGACAGGGTTTCTCTGTGTAGCCCTGGCTGTCCTGGAACTCACTCTGTAGACCAGGCTGGCCTCGAACTCAGAAGTCCACCTGCCTCTGCCTCCCAAGTGCGAAATGAGCCAATTTTAAGGCTTTGGAAGCTTCCTGTGCAGTTCAGCTAGAAATGTTTATCCAAGTCCAGTGTGTGGTTCTGCTACATTACAGACACTGCCCTGCACTCCCGAAGTAGCAGTGCAGTCCCATGGGGCCAAGTGAGCAAGAAACTGTGTTGGCCTCCAACAGACTGAGCAGGGCTAGGTTAATGATCACATCTCCATTATAGGCTGTGTCTGTTGTAGGCTAGGACCCAACATTCTTTTAAATCTCTAACCACCAGCGTTCCTTTAAAAAATAAAAAAAGCTACACCTTTGAGAGTGCCCGCGGCTGTCGTCCTCGTCGGTGCCCGGGAGGATGCCTCTAGTGAGGATGGACGTTGCCTGAGCTATTTCCTGTCGAATGAAAACTGGGAGGCCAGGCTCCCCACCAAGCACTGTCCTCCCATTTGCCAGGAATTGAAGAAATCATGGGGGGAGCACATATTAACCTAGACATAGTCTAGAAATTTGGGGTCTCACTTTTAGGTAAAACTTTCTCAAGATTAAAACAAAAGATTAGTATTGTGCATCCCCTCTGAGGCTCTGGGGGCGTGGCAGAAGAGGGGGCAGAAGGAATAGAATAGTCACAAGATAGAAAATTGTAAATCTGTGTAAATTGGCTTCTTCTGGCCAAGACACAGCCTTTGAAATCCAGAGTTCACAGCTGCTACACACACCTGTACTGAGTCTGCACAAAAATAGGCCGTCGACAGTCAAGAGGCATGAATGGAGGGGCTTGGGGGCTCACTCTTTACTGCTGCACTGTTTACTAGTGACACGTTCGGGGGAAGGTGGTTGTACACCCACTGATGACCCACCAGGCTCTAAATAAGAGTTAATGGTCACACAGATGGCCCTGGTTCAACTAATGTGTTGCAAAACAAAATTAAAAAGCCATGAATTTGGGAAATGGAAGGTGGGGATAAACAGAATTGGGGGTAGGGACTGATAGGGGTAGGGGCAAAGTAATTAGAATATATTATATACACGGAAGAAAAACAGAATCTATTAATCAAAAACAAAGGTTGGAACTAACACTTGCAAAAAGGAATAGAGTAAAATGAATCTAGCAGATAAAGTTACTGCCAGGGATGAGGAGAGACCTCAGAGAGTTGTAAGAAAGGATTGGGCTAATAGGCACCTCCTGTTCTAGCAAGTCTTTCCTCCATATTTAAGGGAATGAGGGGCCAAAGGCACATAATGTTTAAAAGGTAAATGCTAGTGCTCTGGCTGCTAGTCTTAGAGGGTTTGTTCAGTTAGGTTAAAAAAAAAGAAAGAAAGAAAGAAAGAAAGAAAGAAAGAAAGAAAGAAAGAAAGAAAGAAAGAAAGAAAGAAAGAAAGAAAGAAAGAAAGAAAGAAAGAAAGAAAGGAAGGAAGGAAGGAAGGAAGGAAGGAAGGAAGGAAGGAAGGAAGGAAGGAAGGAAAGAAAACGAGACCTTATCATTCTGTAAATCAATTTTGTTTAGTTTTTGAAGAAATACAATTATTAAAGTGACCCATGTCTCAGAGGAGAGAGGATTGGACTCCAAGGAAGGCGATACACAGTCTGTGGACATTATCATGACAGCACTTACACAGCTGTCATGGCAGCTTTAATTTACTCCTCCATTAGTGTCTTGGGACACCCAGGCATCCCAGGAAGTGAGAAGGGTGAGTCAGCAAGTGGCACACTCCTGCCTCTGAGCAGGAAGACAGCCCTGTCTTCCCTCAGCATTGCCAGAGACAGCCTTTCAGGGGGTATGAACCAAAGCCACTGTGTGATCTGTGACACTCTGGACAAGAGCCAAGGGAAGGCTTCTTCATCTCCCTGTAAGTCAGCCCCAGTGCTGAGTTCTCACTTTGTCCTAACTGGGGCCTTTATTTCCTGTTTAAAGCACATTACTTTCCTCTTTAGGCAAGGTTGGCAGGAACGGAAAGCAGTCCCTTCACTGCTGGACTGGCTTTACTTGAAGGCCAGTGAGAGAAGAAGCAGAAATAAATGGCTGAAGTGAGGCGTTGTTGGTGTTCATCCCCTGGCTTAACACCGCAGACTGGAATTAACAGGAGCATCATGCTCGCATCAGGAGTTGTGGGAAAACTTCTTGACTGTGTGTTCCACACAATGTGAGAACTCAGTGTGAACTGTAGTTTGGCCTCTTATCTACAGAGTGCTGAATCCAGGAACAACCCTCTCTGTATTTAGTTATTTTTAGCAGCCTTGTTTTGCTCAGACTTTTGAGACAGGGTCTTGCTGTGTCGCCTTCACCGCTGCTGGTCTGGTATACACTGCGTAGCCCAGGCTGGTACTGACTGTGTAGAACAGGCTAGCCTTGAATTCACGGCCATGGTAAACCACCCAAGCACTGGAATTACAGGTGTGCATTTCTACATCATGCTCAAAAGATTCATTTTAACAGAAGAAATAAAAAGAGGCAAATAACTTGGCTACCTTGAAAAAGTGTCAGGGAAGTTATTGAAGGGTGGAACTTGTTCATTGATCTCTGTTGACTTTTTGAGACTGGGTGTCACAATGGAGGCAATCCTCCTGCCTCTGCCTCCAGGTATTGGGATTCTAGGCCTGTGTCTCCACACCCAGTTCAATACATTCCTACACTTCTTGAATGTGTGTTTCCAATGAAAGAAATACTTTTGTATAGCTGGATATTTATTATCTATGAGTTAGATTGTGTGAGGCACATGAAGAAACACGGAAGTTGTGAACTAGTGAGGAGAAGGAAACCTCCAGCCTCGACTGATACACTCTCCGCCAACTGTGCGTCTGCTGAGGCAGTTCCATAGCCATGCTGGAAGTAGCTGCTGTTTTCCATACCTCCCCTCAAATAAAGCTCCTTAGTTCCCTGCTTGCCCTATCTTTTGTCAATAGCGTCCCCGTCTGTCGACTCGAGAGTTTCTTACAATCCTCCTGAAATGGCTGAAGAGCAGGCTGTGCCCCTGCCCATGGACTCTTGTGAAGTCACCCCAATCCCTGCCTCTTGCTGCCTGCCATTTTATTTTCTCTCATATTAATCAATCTGTCGAAACAAGATTGCACACTCTCTGTCAAACTGGTTCCACCTCATTTCAGTGACCTTCGGTCTGCGTGTTTGCAGTACACGCTGGCTGATAGGGACTGGATTTAACCTGAAATATGACTCTGGAGATGTTTGCCTTGATTAACATTTGCTCTTTGATGCTTATTTTTCAAAGTTTTAAACATGTGGCACTTTTTTGCATGAATTCACATTTTATTGCCATAAAATCTTCTATCTATATATTTTTAGTCTATTTGAAGTAGATTTTTTTTTTCTTTTGAGAGAAGCTCTCACACGACTGTCCTGGATTCCCTATGTAACACAGGCTGGTCCTGAACTCACAATTCTTCTACCTCGGCCTCCCAATGTCACCATGCACAGCTCCTTATTATCTTTGGTAGAAATTGCTTTTATTGGTTCCCTGGCCTTTCTTACATGTTCCATAGGAGAGGGAGAGAGAGAGAGAGAGAGAGAGAGAGAGAGAGAATGCTACTGCATGCTTAAAACCCTAGCACTCAAGGAAGTTGAGGCAGAAGTTCCAGGCTAAACAGAGTTCCATAGCGAGGAGAGGAGGGGAGGGGAGGGGAGGGGAGGGGAGGGGAGGGGAGGGGAGGGGAAATGATATGGCACCTTTTAGCTAAGGATGCTCCAGGTGCGTGAATGCTTTACCATGGAGTCACACTTGAACATTACTGTGACACAGCCTTTCGGAGCGGAGATTTGGCCCAGTAGGACAGCACTTAGCCCAGCAAGCACGAGCAAGGCCTTGGGTGCCGTCACTAGCCCTGTGTGGTGTTTCTATCCAGTGCTAACTTTATAAGATCGAAATTCACCTTAGAAGCAAGCCTCAGGGCATGTCTGTGAGGTGTTTTCTAGATTAGGTTTAGTGAGGTGGCAGATCCATCATCCCTGTGGGCAGGGAGGCCAGCTTCATAAAACAGGAAATCCAGCTAATCGCCCACCCGAATTCGTGCCTTTGTATCTCCTGACACAGATGCAGTGTGAGCAGCACCGTCTGCTCCGCCCACTGTGCTTCCCCACCATGATTAGGCCTTTCGAATGGTCAGCTGAAATAAACCCTTTCTGCCTTAAGTTGCTTTGGTCAGGTACTTTACATAACTGTGAAGAAATTAAAACACTCCAAAAAAATCAGTGTATGAGAAGAACAATTATTATCTCTATTTTTTTTTTTTCTAGAAACTTGGAGAAGGTGCTTGAGAAGTAGAATGCCTGTTACAGAGTCCCTGTCAGCATTTGAGGCCTACTTCATGCTCTCAGACCCTGCCACGCCAGTGAGAATAGCTCAGTTGACCCACATTCACTTCAAGACAGGGAGCCTCTGCTGATATCTTTTCTTGTATTTGCTTCACTGGAGCTAGAGCCCAGGTTAGCTCTGGCCTTCTGAGATTGCCATCATGCTAGACCACTTAAAACACTCTGAAAGAGAAGTGTCAAGAGCCTGACCTTCCCTAGCAGTGCCGCAGCTGCTTTCCCCCTTTTGTCCCAAAGTACTTTGCTGCTTGTTAGTAGCATACGACATCTTTTGGGTACTGAATGTAATTAGTTCAATTTGAATATCAACAACTCCTCCACCCTTTAACAGCTGTTCTGTAATATGTGGTTCCGGAAACAAAAGTTTAAAAGTGACAAAGTGATACAACACATTTTGCTCTTAACTTTTAGATCAAAAGTGAAAGATGTGCCCCTTTTCTTTCTTTCTTGGGGGGGGGGGGGGGGGGGGGGGGGGGGGGGGGGG
>CM052714.1:66100720-66116004 GCA_028551405.1 Uromys caudimaculatus
CACTGTTATTTTAATTTGCATTTCCTAGATGGCATATGGTATGGATCTCTTGATCTGTTTATGTAGTATGTCTCTATCTTTCGTACGGCATCAGTAAAGTCTTTGGCTTTTTTTTTTTTAGATTAACTCTTAATTTTGAGTCTTTTTGTGTGCACATGAGTGTAGGTGCCTGTGGAGGCCTGTGCATTGGATCCCCTGGAGCAGAAGTGACATGTAGTTGTGAGCTGTCCAACATGGGTGCTGGGTGCTGAAGTTGGGTCCTCTGCAAGAGCAATAATTGCTCTTTCCTGCTGAACCATCTCTCCATCCCTGGCCTGATTTTGAACTGAGTTTTTAATTAAAGAGTTGTATTTTTAACTTTTTCTTATTTTACTAAATGCTTATAGGTATGTCTGGTTATCATTTGTGTGCCCAGTGCCTGAGGAGGCTAGAAGGTGGCTTTGGGATTCCCTGGAGATGGTCATGAGCCACCATGTGGGTGCTGGGAATTGAACCTGGGTTCTCTGAAAGAGCAAGGTGATGCCTGGCCTTTAACTCCTGAGCCATTTCCCCAGCCCAAATTGATTGATTTTTCCCCCTTTTTGGTTTTCCCAAGACATGGTTTCTCTGCAGCTCTGGCTGTCCTGGAACTCACTCAGTAGATCAGGATGACCTGGAACTCAGAGATCCACCTGCCTCTGCCTCCTGAGTGCTGGGATTAAAGGCGGACGGCACCAAACGCCTAGCCGAGTTGATTGATTTTTCAATGTTCAACTTGGTACTGTTCTTGTACCTGATACATGAACATACTGTTGGAAGGGAAGCATGACGGTGCATGCCCGAATCATGGAACAAATCTCAGGCTTCATCCGACCTGGAGGAGCAGCATGGACCACAGACAGCAGCATGTCCTCTGGTGGCATTGTGGACAACTGTGGTCTCTCCAAGAGCTCCAATCCAGAAAGCAAACCTTTGCCAGGGGACCCAGCAGAAGGGTGATAGTTCAGAGGCTGAGTCTGTGTCTGCACAAGCTCCAGGCTGCTGTACAAAAAAGAGCAACTCGCTGATCACACTGGGCAACGGGGGCATGTTGACCTTCGCCCTCTCGCTCACCTGTTTCAGCCATCACATCTCCAGCCCCGCCTCTCTCCCTCCAACACCCTTTGCTCCGCCTTTCTCTTTCTCACCTCTCCATCACACATGTGTTCATCACAGTGGTGCATTCTGCCATGCCCAGGCCACAAGGCTGGCATCCCTAGGTGCCTTGTGGTCCCAGCTCTGGAGTTTTCACTGGCTAGTTTTTTATAGCTTCTTCGGGCATGTCTTTGAATTTTCATACCCTGATACTGTATAGTAAGTTAGTGGTCTTCTAGTGAGAATTATGTTCAATGGTGTACTGGCTGGTTTTGTGTCAACCTGACACACGCTGGAGTTATCACACAGAAAGGAGCTTCAGCTGAGAAAATGCCTCCATGAGATCCAGCTGTAAGGCATTTTCTCAATTAGTGATCAAGGGGGGAGGGCCCCTTGTGGGTGGTACCATCTGTGGGCTGGTAGTCTTGGGTTCTATAAGAAAGCAAGCTGAGCAAGCCAGTAGAAGCAAGCAAGCCAGTAAGCAGCATTCCTCCATGGCCTCTGCATCAGCTCCTGCTTCCTGACCGGCTTGAGTTCCAGTCCTGACTTCCTTTCATGATGAACAGCAACGTGGAAGTGTAAGCTCAATAAACCCTTTCCTCCCCAACTTGCATCTTGGTCATGATGTTTGTGCAGGAATAGAAACCCTGACTAAGACAACTGGTTATTTTTCTTTGCAACAAAAGGCCTCTGTCTCTCTTTCTTTCTCGATATGTATATGTAAACAACTCAGAATTTGTGTATAGCAGCCTGGAGCTTTTGGAGGCTACACAGACTCAGGTCCTGAACCTCCCACCAGGCCCAGGGTTCCCCTGACAAAGGTTTGCTTTCTAGATTGAACTTCCTGGAATATATATACATACATATATACAAGCACACACACACACACACACACACACACACACACACACACACACACACAGAATTTTTTAAAGTCAGAGTCTCACTCACTGTGTAGTCCTGGCTGTCCTTGAACTCACTCTATAGACCAGACTAGCTTCAGACTCAGAGGTCCTCCTGCCTCTGCCTCCTGAATCCTGGCTTAAAGGCATGTACCACCACACCTGACTATGTTCTTTTATTTTAATTACTCTTTTTTGTAAAGATTTATTTATGATTATGGGTTCTGCCTGCTAGTCTGTGCCCACCTTGCCGCACCCACCGTGCCGCAGCAATCAGCTGGGATCCTTATGTAGCTTTTTTTTTTTTTTTTTAACATTTTATTTATTTTATATATATGACTAATACACTGTAGCTATCTTCAGACACACCAGAAGAGGGCATCAGATCATATTACAGATGGTTGTGAGCCACCATGTGGTTGCTGGGAATTGAACTCAGGACCTTTGGAAGTGCAGTCAGTGCTCTTAACCACTGAGCCATCTCTCCAGCCCATTATGTAGCTTTTCAAGGCACCTGTGGCATATTCAGAGTGGCTGCCGTGCTCCAAGGGGAGTCTCACTGGCTGTTAGCCTGAGGGGCCTTTTACTTGAAGCCTTCAGGAGCGCAAAGGCGAGTTCAGCAGTTGTCAATTAGAGTCAAATTGCTCTCCCAACAGCTTTTTTTTTTTTTTTAATTTACAGACCATTAGGAGTGTTGACATTAAGAACTTACTCATCATCAGCACATTAATGTTTTAAAGATTCATTCATCCATCCATCCATCCATCCATCCATCCATCCATCCATCCATCCATTCTATGTGTATGTGTGTGGCCTGAGTGTATGATGTGTAGCACATGCATGTGCACAGGTGTCTACAAAAACTGGAAATTACAGATGTGTTACAGATGGTTGTGAGCCACTCTGTGAGTGCTGGACGCTGAAACCAGGTTCTCTGCAAGAGCAGCATGTGTTCTTAAGCTCTGAGCACAAACTCTCTGTTGTTTAGATATGCATATGGAGAAAGGAAGAGACACAGACAGAGAAAGAGACCTTTTGTTGCAAAGGGAAAATGACCAGTGAACTAATTCTCTTTAGGCACTGTTAATGATCTGAGCAGCCTTGACAGCGCTTTAACAAAAGCCTCAGACCCACCTGAGCTTCAGGGAGGTTCCCACCTTAAATTCCCGTTCTTACATAGGACAAAGCCTTGCATTTCCATTTCAGTGATGCCACTTAACATGTGTGCGTGTGTGGTGTGTGTGGTATGTGTGTGTGTGTGCATTGTGGTGTGTGTGCACATGCGTGTGTGTGTGTGTGTGTGTGTGTGTGTGTGTGTGTGTGTGTGTGTTGTGGAGTTGGGAGAGACACAGTTTCTCTGTGTAGCTCTGGCTCCTGGAATTAGCTGTAGACCGGGCTGACCTGCAACTCATAGGTCCGCCTACCTCTGTCTCCTGAGTGCTGGAGTGCCACCAAGTGTTTGTGCCGCCAAGCCCAGCAATGCCATTTAGCATCTTAAAAACAAGCAAACCTTTTTCATTTTTATCTATATGTGTGAATATGCCCATGTGTATGCAGGTGCCTATGGAGGGCAGGGAATTTGCTCCCCTGGAGTTGGAATTACAGCAGGTTGTGAGCATTCGACGTGAGTACAGGAGCAACCATGTCTCCAGCTCCTGTTCAACAGTTTCTTACAGGCGAGTCTAACAGGGATGAACTTCCTCCACTTTTTAGTTTTTGACATTTTATTTATTTAGTGGATGTGTACTGCACATATGCACATGTGTACCTGGGTATAAATGTGGAGGCAGGAAGACAACGTTAGTGGGAACTGGTTCTCCTTCTACCACGTGAGTTCCAGGGATGAAAACTCTGGTCATCAGACGTGGTGGCAAATCTTTCTCTCAGCATTTGTTTCTCTAGGAAAGTATTAATTTCTCCTTCATTTCAAAGATCAATTTGTCTGATACAGAATTCTTGTATTTTTCCCTTTTTCCGATATTTTTAAGTATATGACCCTTCTCTCTCCCAGTTACACTGTTTCTGCTAAGAGTCCGACTGATAGGGCCAAAGTCTGTTAACTTGAGTTTGATCCCCAGAACCCATTTCCAGGTAGGAGGAGAGGACAGACTGCATGAAGTTGTCCTCTGATCTCCACAGCTGTGTGTGGATCTGATTCCACGCCTCTCACACACAGGCAGACAATCACAGCAAAACCAGAAGAAAGAACCATTCACCGGATAAGCCTCTCTTGCAAGCTGGCTTCTTGTTTTCTTTGCTGCCTGGGGGTGTGCTTCATCTGTAACTTTAGGCAGTTTGATTTGTATTGTCACGCTTTTGTCCAGGCTGCTCTGGGACTTACAGCAATCCTCCTGTCTCAGTCATCTGGATGCTGGGCTTCTAGTTTGAGCCACCCATATCCTGCCATAGTTTGATTATAATATGAATTTATCTTCAGGTTTATTGTGCTTCTTGAATTTATATGTTCATTTCTGTTATCAAATTTGGGGAGATTACAGTAAACACTTTTTTCTTGTAAGGTCTGTACCCCTTTCTCATTTCCTTTTTAGTTTGGGAGTCTCATAATGTATATGTTGATTTGCTTCACAGAATCCCACAAGTTCCTTAGCATTCTCTCTCTCTCTCTCTCTCTCTCTCTCTCTCTCTCTCTCTCTCTCTCTGTGTGTGTGTGTGTGTGTGTGTGTGTGTGTGTGTGTGTGTGTGTGACTATTTATAAACCAAGCTAGTTGTGTATTTGTATTCTCTGGCCTCTGTCTCTTAGATGTTGGGATCAAGGATGTGACCACAATGCCTGGCTTACTTTGCCTGGTCTTTTCCATTTATTTTTCTTTGTTGCTCACAAGGCTTCATAACGTCAAATGATCTGTCTTATGTTTGTTCTGTTTCTTTTTTTTTTCCCTCTGTATTTGTTTTCTTGAGTCAGGGTCATGTTGGAAATCAGAGGATTGTCTGGCTTTTACATAGGTTCTGGGGACTTGAACTCAAGCTGTCTGGCTAGTGCTACAAGCACCATTAGCCACTGAGCCATTTTGCCCCCCTTAGTAATCATTTCATGGACTTCCTTTTACTGACTGCATTCTCTCCTCCAGTTGACTGTCTATCATTATCATGGGTATTTGTAATTCTTTGGTAAATAATTCATAAATCCTCTTGAACTTGAAAATTACTCCCAGAACACAGTAGGGCTTGGTGGTGTGCACTTGTGATGCCTGCTTGCAGGAGGTGGAAGCTGGAGCATCAAGAGTTTCAGCCCAACCTCCCCTATATGGTGACCTCAGGACCAGCCTGTCTTTCTTGTCCTGAGCATGAAAGTTCTTCCTTCCCTTGGAGTTTCTCTCTAGTCCTGTGTCCTTTGCTCCGGCCCTTGCCTTTGTTCTCGGCAGAGCCTCAGTGAGCACCCATGCTGCTTTCTCCATCTGCGTCTGAGTCAGATGGGTGGGACCCTTCTGGTACCTGTGACATCACATCCATATTTCCCACTCTCTTCCTCCCGCCGAGGGAGGACCCAGGAGTCAGGATTTTCTCCTGTTCCAGAAGTTACTGGAGACAAAATTCCACACACTTCCCCACCTGCTTTGTTGTTTTTGTTTTGTTTTATTTGAGACAGGGTCTTAAATAGCCTAGGCTAGCCTCAAACTTGCCATGTCAACGAGGATAACCAAACTCTGGTCCTCTGTGTCCTCCCTTATCTGGGATACAAGCATATGTCAGCACACCCCGGTTTCTTCTTTCTTTGATGGAGTTATTTATAGCTTTGAACTCTCACCTAGATGCTTTTGCCTTTTGACTGATTCCTGGACTTTCCACAAAGACAATTGGCTCCATATCTGCCTATCTGAAGATAAGCGTCTCCACGGTGACCAGTCTCGAAGGCTTCCCATTCCATCCTTTCTCTGATCGCACGCCCTTTAAATCATTGTTTGTAAATTTCATACATTTTCCTTTTGAAAGAGTACATGCTGCTAACTCTGATGCAAGTGAAAACTTAACTATTTCAATTTCAACTAATCAATCACTGAATTGAGACGTTATTAGCAAGATCCCAGTCATAATGAGAATGAAGATTTTATTGTTAAAGAATGTGAAGGAGACAGAAGTGAGCAAGCCTTTAAGCACTGTGTCTGTGTCTGTGTCTTGGCTGGGGATTTAATAATTTCCTTAAGCTAGTCCCTGGCAGAGAGTTCATGCTATCAATGCAGACTTTATTGTTGTTAGAATTCACATGGAAAAAATACTACTCCAATCATCAATTGAAAAGAGAGCTTATTTTCTTTTGGTTTTTGAAACAGAGCCTAATGTAACCAAAGCTGGCTTCAGACTTGCTGTGTAGGCAAATATGAACTCCTGATCCTCCAGTCCTGTCTCCCAAGGGCTGGCATTGCAGGCATGTACTACCACATCTAGATTAAAAGATGTATTTATAACTTGGGGAGAAATTTTGAAAATGTATTTTGAGCCAGGCATGGTAACACGTACCTTTAATCCCAGCACTCAGGAGGCAGAGGCAGGTGGATGTTTAGTTTTGAGGCTATTCTGATACATATAGTGAGTTCCAGAGTAGCCAAAGCTACACAGTGAGAACCTGTCTCCAGAGAAATAATGTATTTTGAGAAGTTATTGTTGCTCTTTGTCACAAATCATTGACTTCCCATTTATATTAGCAGAGACTATTAGTAGTCTAATAGAATAGCCGGGCAGCTACATACATGACTGTGTACTGTGCAAGATTACCTGGAACTTAATATACTTTGCTTAGTATCATTTAGTAGAATGAGTTACCCAAAAATAGTGTATAGGAGGAAAGTGTTAAAAACTGGCCACACACTGGCAAATGTTAATAATAAGTGTCGACATGCACTAGGTGTTCCCTGAGTGATAGTCACTGCTCTGAGCGCTTGGAGTAACTTTTAGAACTCTGACAACTAAGAAGTTCTTAGAACTTCTCAGGCAGAAGCAGATACAAGTGCTTCAATTTAGCAGATGAAGAACCTTGAGGCCTTGAGTGGGGAAACCACTTGCCCAAGATTATGTAACTCATCACCTGCAGAGCCAGAATCTGTGGCTCAGTGAGCAAGAATTCCATATGATTGGGAAGACAGGAATGCCATTAATTTCAAAGAAGCTTACTTTGAAGGTATTTAGATGCGATGCATTTTAATGGCTAGAACTCTGGTGCCCATCTTCCTTGTCTTCCTTTTCTTTCTTTTGAAGACGGGGCCTCATTATACAGGCATCAAACTCACAGAGATCCACCTGCCTCTGCTTCCTGGGTACTGGAATTTTAAAGGTATGTGCCATCATGTTGGCTAGTTGTTAGTTTTCTGTTTTTTAATTTTTATTTTACATGTATGAGTATTTGCCAAAATGTACACGAGCATAACAGGTGTGCCTGGTGCCTGAAGACACCAAAAGAGGGCATCAGATACCCCGGCGCTGGAATTACAGGCAGACATGAACTGCCCATCCTGTGGGTACAGGGAACCAAGCCCAGGTCCTCTGCAAGAGCAGCAAGTATTCTTAAGCACTGAGCCATCTCTCCAGCCCTATAGATGTTGTTTTTGGTTTTTTTTTTTTTTTTTTTAAGTTGGAGTATATAAATGAATATAGGGTTATTTAAAAACAAGTATTTTTATTACACAATTCCCCAGATAATGAGACGTTTTCCTTCCTTGTTTAAGGATTCTCTTCTTTGAGTCTTGGTTTAGTAATGGTGCATCAGTGGACCGACTTGTCTTTTTAAAAACTCTTTTACTTGTCGTTGCTTGTTACGAGTTTTCACTTTCTATTTATGTGGATGTGGGAGCGGAGTTTCCAACTAAAATGTTATCCTCGCCTACCTTCTGCCCAGGGATATTAGGCCGCATCTGGAGATGTTTCTTACACAAACAACTTGGAAGAGCGAGGTGGTACTCACATTTAGCAGGCTGGTGCCAGTGGTTTCTCTGAGCAGCTTCCAGTACACAGGGCAGTTCTTGAAATAGAGAATATCAGTAGTGCCAAGTCTGAGAAGGACTGGGGTATGTGTCATTTCCAGAACATAGTGGCAAGAGGAAATTTTATATGATACCTTGTTTTCAAATAAAAATACTGATTTTAAAATATTGATTTGTAGTTTATGTGTCTAAGTGTTTGTGTGCCTGCATGCGTGTGTAGGCACATGTATGTGTACCTGGCACCTCATAGAGGCCAGCAGAAGGCACTGGATCCCCTGGAGCTGGAGATACAGATTACTATCATATGGATGCTGGGGACGAATACTCTGTAAGAGAAACAAGTGCTCTTGACTGATTAAGTCACTGGCCCTTGATTTTTTTTTTTTTTTTTAAGAGCAAGATTTCATGTAGCCCAGGCTGGCCTCAAACTAGCTATGCAGCCGAGGATTATGCCACCGTGCCATTTATGAGATATTGGGCATTGAACTCAGGGCTTTGTGTGTGCTAGGCAAGCACTCTATCAATTGAGCCACATCCCTGGCATCAAATACCGTTTATTGCTTAGTTATGATAATTGATTCCAAACATATTATCCCTAATAAGCTCCACCAAGCACTGAGAAGTTCTTTGCCAGATGCCAGTATGGAACTTACTGTATTTTTCTTTAAAAAAGAAAAGAAAAAAAAAAAAAGACCAGAGTGTTAGTTTTTAATTATATTTCTTTATTTTGTAAGTGTGTGTGTGTCTGTCTGTGTATGTGCATGTGCATGAGAAAGAGTGAGGAGAGGAGAGGAGAGGACATGTGGAAGCCACGGGGAACATGGAAAGGTCAGAGGTCAATGTTCAGGTGCAGTTCTCTTCCACTACCATCTGGATCCTGGTCATCCAGGACCCTGAATCAGGCTTGCTGGTATGTATCTTCATCTGCTGAGCTACCTCTTTGGCCCACGTTAATTTTTATTAGCCTAAGTTGGTGGTGTATAGCTTTATCTGCTAGCTACCTCCTTGGTCCACATTAATTTTTATTAGCCTAAGCTACACTGCTTCAAAGCATATTTTCGTTTAAAAAGAAGAGCAAGAAGTCAGCTGCCAACTGGCTTATGATACGAGTATAAAATCCAAGGAAAATAAATGAGATAAGACTAGGGAGAGCAGTCATCCTTGCCTTGAATGGCTTGCTGGAAATGTTCAAGATGTCAGACCACTGAGGTGCTTCGTTGCTTTCCTTAGGGGGTAAAGTTCCCAGGTGTCATTGCTCTTCCTTACAGCATCCGTTTAGAATGAGGGAGAACATTGCATCTGGAGCTCCTTCTGTGGTCTCTTCCTGTTCCATGACACTCTGCCTGTCATTCATATCATGACAGAGTTTACCTTACACAGAGGAGAGATGTGGTACCGAGGAGGAGGCTCAGTGTTTACAAGGGCTTGCTGCTTTCCAGACAACCCCGAGTTCTGTCCCCAGCACCCAGTTCAGACAACTCACACCCACCTATAAGTCCAGCTTCAGAGGGTCTAGTGCCCTCTTCTGGCCACCATGGGCACCTGCACACACACACATTTTCTTTGTTTCTTTGTTTCTTTCTTTGTTTCTTTGTCTCTCTCTTTCTTTCTCTCTCTTTCTTTCTTTCTTTCTTTCTTTCTTTCTTTCTTTCTTTCTTTCTTTCTTTCTTTCTTTCTTTCTTTCTTTTTTCAAGACAGGATCTCTCTATCTAGCCCTGGCTGACCTGGAACTCTCAATATAAACTAGGCTAGCTTCAAACTGACAGAGATCAGCTCACCTCCATCTCCTACATGCTGATAGTAAAAGTGTGTACCACCCTTTCATGCCTTACATCTTTTTAACACATTTAGAAAAATTCATTCAGCATCTTACAAGCATTCCAGCACTGGGCAGGGCTTCAGGCATTAGCAGTTATGTGCCCAGGAATTCTTTACCAAAGTTCAAGAAGGCAGGAGGGAGAGGGACCAGGAAGGATTTCGTTATGCGTACTTCCCTTGGTCATTACAGTAGGGGAGGTGGAAGGACAAAAGGAAGGGAAAACAGCTCACAGTTTGTAAAGCGGAGCCAAGCGTGGTAACTCACCCTGAATCCCAACATGTAAGACACAGAGGCAGGACAGCTGCAAGTTTGAGGCTAGCCTAGTCTACATTGTGAATTCCAGACCAACCAGGGGTACGTGGCAAGACTCTGCTTAAAAAAAAAAAAAAAAAAAAAAACAGCAACAACAAAACAACATATCCTTCAACAGGTTAGATGTGAAAAGGTACACAGCAAAAGTTCAGAGTGATTCTTACCTGATTGGGGTAAGAGTCTTAGTACTCACTGGCTACACACATGTGCGCAAACGTTTTATTTTAGCCTGTTAGCATGTTCTATTTACATATTTACATAGTGTGTGTGTGTGCGTGTGTGTGTTTGGTACTTAGGACAAAATCCAAAGAGTGTATCTGTTTGTGTGTTTCTGTCTGTGTGAGCTTGTTTGCTTGACAGTTTATACCTCATCTCTGACAGTTTATTCCTCATCTCTGCTAAGCACGATAGTAAATATGACAGACACTGTTTCAAAAATCTGTAACATGCTAAAAAGATTTGAAAAGACTATTTTCAATATAAAGCGAACTGCAAATGTGTCCAAGCAATCTGGAGCCCTGCTAAAGGAAGACTACAAGCTAGCGTATGTATGTGTGTGCATGGTATGTGTGTGTGTGTGTGTGTGTGTGTGTGTGTGTGTATGTGTATCAGAGGACAATTTGCAGGATTTCTCTCCTTCCACCGTGTGAGTCCTGGGGGTCAAACTCAGGTCAGCTTGCCAAGAAGCGCCCACTGGGCCATCTCACTGGCTCCAAACATGCACTTTTAACAAAACCGCTTTGTTGACGTTTCTCTTGATCTAGTGGCTGAGGATTTTGCTGATGACACACTTGATTTAAGAAAAGCAAAGTCAGGCTCTTGCTATGTTCTCCTCTCCTCTTGCTTTTGCCCCTTCCCCTCTTCCCCCTCTCTCCACATGCTCATGGCCAGCAGCCTCTACTCCTCTCTTCTCTCTCTCTCTCTCTCTCTCTCTCTCTCTCTCTCTCTCTTCCCTTCTCTCTCTCTGCCTTTCTCTGTTTCTACTCCTCAACTCCCCTCCCATGCCCTAAATAAACTCTATTCTATACTTTAAAAAAGAAAAAAAAGAAAAAAAAAGCAAAGTCAGAACTTGAAAATAGAGAAATGTTTAAGTTCTAGACCAGTTTGGGGGTAACCTTTTATATACAAAACACTCAGAAGCAGCAGTGGTGATTATTAAACACCTTTTTAGTGTTTTATGTAGTGTCTCACTACATCCTTTTCTATCTGTTCTTTGCTTGTTTTGTTTTGAGACAAGGTTTCTCTGTATAACTCTGGCTATCCTAGAACTTGCTTTATAGACCAGACTTGAACTCACAGAGATCTGCCTGCCTTTGCCTCCTGAGTGCTGGAATTAAAGGCATGTGCCACCATGCCTGACGATACTTATTCATTTTGGAGGTTGAGTTCTCATTGGGTTGCCCAGGCTGGCCTCAGTCTCCTGGGTTCAAGCAATGTGTCTGCCTGCTTTCATGTCTTCAGTAGCTAGGAGCACATGTGCAGGACTTCCCTAGCCCCCTTTTTAGCTATGTGTTTCGGTCCAGATAGTCCAGTGAAATGCAAGGAGCCATTTGTGCCATAAGCACCCTGAGGGGCTGAAGCATCTCTGCTGCTGTGTGGGGCTGGAAGATACAAGATGAACACACCGTGCTGTCTGCATACTGCGCTTAGAGTTAGTGAGGAAGCCAAGCTCTTCCAGGGCACATCAGGAGAGATGCTGATGCAGGAAGCCCTGGAAAGGTTTGGGAGAAGATAATCTTGTCAGTCAGACAGGGTGGAAGGGAATGACATTTCAAACTGACCTATAAACCATAGCAAGAGCCCAGAGTGTAAATAACTGCACACTGTTTCAACTGACTCCACTTCCAGCCAAGACGGAATGACAGTGATCGGATGACTCTTCCATCTGAAATGGAGGAATTCACAAAACCACGTGGATCAGATACTGCACACTTAGAAGAGAGGACAGGAATTTCTGGGGTGGGTACAGAGGAGACACAGGAAATTATCTTAGTTTACTGCCTGGAGAGAGCTTCCATGGTATACTTTAGAGTGGGGGCACATGGAGCCTGTGTGCCTCTACAGACCATAGTACTTTGAATTCACATGGCCAGAACTGGCAAGGAAAGAGTGGGCAGAGCATTTTACAGATGGGAAGGGCTCTTGAGTCTTAGTCACTGCTGTGGGCATTAGTGGCAGATCCTTATAGAGGCTGCAGGACCAAACTGCCAGGTCAGAGTGGGAAGTCATCCCTGAATGAAGAGCCCAGCGCTTCACAGGGCAGGCACTCAAAGAATCTTGCCTCGGGAGCATGGGAAAGCCAGCTCTCAAAGTCTTTGCTCCTCCTATCTACCAATGCTTTAAAGAGGCTTTGAAAATGTTGACCTTCTTCCACATAATAGAAAGCCAGGCAGACATTTGCAGGAATGGAAGACTATCCATGAGAGGAGGGGAACTTAGCCACATCTACTGTGTATTAGTTACTTTACTGTGGCTTTCATAAAATACCTTGACTGAGACAACGAAGGAGAAAGGGCTTATTTTGGGTCAGGGCTCCAGGGACAGTCTCCTGTTAGGGGAGTCAAGGCAGCTGGACTGCGAGGAAGCTGACCACACACAGTGAGGAAGCAGAGACAGAGGAGTGCATGGGCCCAGCTCACTTTCTCCTGCTGGTTCAGTCTAGGCCCAGCACATGGCACGGCACTGCTCATGTTAGGATGCTTGTCTTGCCTCCATTAACTGAATCTAGAAAATCCTTCGCAGACATCCCCAGAGGCTTGTTTCCATGGAGACTCTAAATCCCATGGAGTTAACAAGCTTAACCTTTACAAACACCCAATAAACAATTACCAAGCATGTCAGCATGCAGGAAAATACAATAAAAATTAGGGAAAAAAATCAATAGAAGCAGTCCAGAAATGACACTTATTAAATTAGACAAAGGTGGGATTAGTAGCCGGGCAGTGGTGGTGCACGCCTTTAATCCCAGCACTTGGGAGGCAGAGACAGGTGGATTTCTGAGTTCGAGGCCAGCCTGGTCTACCAAGTGAGTTCCAGGACAGCCAGAGCTACACAGAGAAACCCTGTCTCGAAAACACCAAAAAAAAAAAAAAAAAATGGGATTAGTAGAAAAATAATACATTTATTTAGAACTATATTTTGTGGGCTGGAGAGATGGCTCAGTGGTTTAGAGCACTGACTGCTCTTCCAGAGGTCCCGAGTTCAATTCCCAGCAACCACATCACAGCTCACAGCCATCTGTAATGGGATCTGATGCCCTCTTCTGGTGTGTCTGAAGTGACAGTGTACTCACATACATTCAATAAATAAATCCTTAAAAAACACAAAACAAAACTTTATTTTGTACGCTTAAAATCGAAAGGGAAAAATGACAATGTAGAGAAATAGAAGTTATAAAAGAAACAAATTTCTAGATATAAAAAATTACTGTGAAAAATGCAGTAGAGGAGATTAATAGTAGATTAGATGCAGCAGAAAAATTTTTAAAAAGCTAAATACATGCAAATAAAGACTATCGAAAATGAGCACTGGAAGAAAATCTGTTGAAAGCAAAATAAGGTAGCACTGAGTTGTGAGGATTCACAATGCACACACTGCGTGTGCTGTGCTGTAACAAGACACATGAGACAGGCTGCGGTGAAGAAGAGCTTTACTTAGCTCACAATCTTGAAGGTTCGGATACAAGACAAGACAGCCCTGTTACTCTGGGCCTATGATGAGGACAGAGGCAGCAATGGCGGTAGCAGTTGACAAAGGAATTTGTGATATTTCAGAACAGGAAGCAGAGAGACAGAGAGACTGGCATCTCCCAATCCCTGTCAAGACTGCCTGTGAACCAAGAGTCTGCCTGAACCCCACCTCCTAAAGCTCAGCACCTCCTGGAAACCAAGCTTTTAAATAATCAAACAAAAGCCCACCTATTATTAGGCATGGGGGCACATGAGCACCATGGAGGATGTGTAGAGGGCCAGAGGACAATGCTGTGGAGTGTTTGTGTACTAAAGGTCTGTAACCACAGAACCACCCCATCCCTGATAGCACAGGGTTGGGGTGTCATTTAATGCTGCAGCACTTGTCTTATCTCCAGCACCAGATAAATAACAAAATCCACAATGTGTCCCTGCACTCCAGATGAAGGTTGATGTGGTCTTTATATCTGTCTTGATCATTGCTGGGCCAGTGAGTTTCATCCTTAGGCTATTAGGAATTTAGAAGTTCTTTGGTTTTCATTTTCTTGAAGTGTTAGGGATTGTACTGGCTGGTTTTATGTGTTAACTTGACACAAACTAGCGTTATCGCAGAGAAAGGAGTTTCAGTTGAGAAAATGCCTCCATGAGATTCAGCAGTAAGGCATTTTCTCAATTAGTGATCAAGGGGGGAGGGCCCCTTGTGAGTGGTACCATCTATGGGCTGGTAGTTTTGGGTTCTATAAGAGAGCAGGCTGAGCAAGCCAGTAAGCAGCATTCCTCCATGGGCTCTGCATCAGCTCCTACTCCTTGACCTGCTTGAGTTCCAGTCCTGACTTCCTTTCCTGATGAACAACAGCATGGAAGTATAAGCTCAATAAACCCTTTCCTCCCCAACTTTCTTCTTGGTCATGATGTTTGTGCAGGAATAGAAAACCTGACTAAGTCAAATTGGTACCAGCGAAATGGGGTATTCCTGTGACAACCTGACCATGTTTTGGGGAGGACTGTGGAAGGATTTTGGAACTTTGAGCTAGAAGAGCCATTGGATGTTAAAAGCTCTGTGGGGGTGTTCTGTAGGAGCTTGGAAGATAATGTTGAGAACAGTGCAGAAGATGGAGGCCTGGCTTGTGAAATTTCAGAGGGAAGATTAAAGACTCTTATCAAGGCCATTGCTAGTTTGATTTAAGATTCTGTGGTTTTGGTTAGTTGGGGCTGAAGAAATCAGCTGTGATTAACAAGATACCAGAACTACTAAAGCAAACCAGTACCTTGCTGGGACTATTGATGCTGGTTAGCTGGAGCTAAGCTATTAGCAGTGATTAAGAAGAGACCAGCATCACTGGGGTGAAATCTTCTGAGAAGTGTTTTCTGAGAGCACAGAGGCTGCTGCATTCTAGAGATAGCCAGGGTTGTACCTTGTGCTGTGACTGGACTTGGTAATGTGTAAGAGTCACCCAGGTGGTACTGGTTTTGAAGGCATGAAGGAGTCGTGAAAAGCAGCTGAGGCCTGGGCACT
>CM052714.1:66116104-66130762 GCA_028551405.1 Uromys caudimaculatus
GATGTTTTTGTGTATCAAGTTGACAAGGGGTCAATTGTACTGGCTAGTTTTGTGTGTCAGCTTGACACAAGCTGGAGTTATCACAGAGAAAGGAGTTTCAGTTGAGAAAATGCCTCCATGAGATCCAGAGGTAAGGCATTTTCTCAATTAGTGATCAAGGGGGGAGGGCCCCTTGTGAGTGGTGTCATCTGTGGGCTGGTAGTCTTGGGTTCTATAAGAAAGCAGGCTGAGCAAGCCAAAAGAAGCATCCCTCCATGGCCTCTGCATCAGCTCCTGCTTCCTGACCTACTCGAGTTCCAGTCCTGACTTCCTTTGGTGATAAGCAGCAGCATGGAAGTATAAGCTCAATAAACCCTTTCCTCCCCAACTTGCATCTTGGTCATGATGTTTGTGCAGGAATAGAAACCCTGACTAAGACAGGGATTGAACCCAAGTTTTTGTACGTTAGGCAAATGCTCTACCACTGAGCTACGTCTCTAGCCCAGTATTTTACATGTAACACCCAGAGAAAATCAAGCTAGGGGAAGCTGGAGCAGTATGTAAAACTCTTCATGTTCTCTACCACACAGATGGAGAAGCAGAAGGCATGTCTGTATGGGTAGGGCCAGGGGATTAGGTGCTGAGAACAAAGCACATGCATATGGAAGAGACAGACCAGGGAAGGTTCTGGATCCTGGTAGCACCTGTTTCCAGCCTGTTCTGTGCTTCTCAACTTTGCCTTAAATTCTGTGAAATGCTGGGGTTTGTCACATACATGCAAAGGCCTAACCTTATTACTGATGGTGCATTTGTTTTGAGTCATTGTGATAGTTTGTATACAACTTGGCCCAAGGAGTGGCACTATTAGAAGGTGTGGCCCTGTTGGTGTAGGTGTGTCACTGTGAGTGTGGGCTTTAAGACCCTCGTCCTAGCTTCCTGAAAGCCAGTATTCTCCTAGCAGCCTTCAGATGTAGATGTAGAATTCTCAGCTCCTCCTGCACTGTGCCTGCCTGAATACTGCCATGCTCCCGCCTGGATGATCATGGACTGAACCTCTGAACTGCAAGCTAGCCTCAATTAAATGTTGTCCTTATAAGAGATGCTTTGGTCATGGTGTCTGTTCACAGCAGTGAAACCCTATCTAAGACAGTCATGTTGAGTGTGGAAGACCTCTCAGTGTCCACCAGGAGGTTGAGCATCGACTCAGAGAGCAAGTACCAGTCACTTCTCTGCATCCATGCTGAGATCTATAGGAGTATGTGAGACAGATGTGCCAAAACAAGTAACTGCTTACCTCTTCAGCTAGGAAACAGTGGAGAGACCAGGGTCCTACCAGTCTCTTTCCAAGGACCCTTATGACCACATAACACGAAGGGAAGAAGCCCACTAATAATAAAAAAAATCAATCAAATCAATAGAAACACCCAATAAAACAATATCCACTTTTAATTAAAAAGAGATGGAGCTAGTTGAGAAAGGCACCAATACAGTTAGTTGTTGAAGCTACCTCATAAAGGGAACGGGGAAAAACTAAGGTGGGAATCTCAGCAGTGGTGGCACACGCCTTTAATCTCAGTGCTCAGGAGGCAGAGGCAGGTGGATTTATGAGTTCTAGGACAGCCAGGGCTACACAGAGAAACCTTGTCTTGGAAAAAACCAACCACCACCACCACCACCACCACCACCACCACCACCACCACCACCACCAAAACAAAAAACAAAAGACTAAGGATGAGATCTGGGACCAAAAACACATTAAATAGGCAAACCCAGAAAGCTCCAGGGTTGGGATGTGGCTCGGTTGTCAGAGCAGTGTGTAGAATGCCCTGAGGCCTGCCCGAGTCTGTGGTGGCTCGTGCCTGTGAGCCCAGCTCTTGGGAGGTAAAAGCCCAAGGATGGGAAGTTTCCAGTCATTGGACTCCACAATGACTTTGAGGCCATCCTGGGCTACATGAGAGACTCTGTCTTCAAACAAACAAGATGCAGAGAAAGCATGTCTACTCAGGCATGGTATAGAGGAGAGGTAGGAACCAGGATTTGCAGAAAAGGAAAACTGGGGCAGGTGGTGGAACGGCTTTGGGTGCAAGCTTTTGCTCCACAAAGCAAATCCCAGGGCCAACCTCAGAAGGAGAGAACCAACTCAACACAGCTTCCGTCTGACCTCCACCCATGCACCATGGCACAAGTGAGCAAGCATCTGTGTTCATACACACAGACTGAAATGCTCAGATACACACACACACACACACACACACACACACACACACACACACACACACACACACACACACATTTAAAGAGAGGCGGGAATCAACAACAGTACACATTTCTGAAGAATCTAGAACATTCCAGACCTTTAATCATTAACCACCAACTGCCCACGCTTCTCACACTACTTCTTTTTTTTCTGCCCATATTTATCACACATGAACCAATATTTTTGTTTCTGACCTCAACTTCCTAACTTCACTACAATGTTATATGATTTTAACTCTTTAGAGTCCTGTAGTACCTGAGGGATTAGGCAGATTAACACGGAAGAAGGAAGGAAGGGAGGAAGGAAGGAGAGTGGGCTTAGCTGTTTCCCCCAGAGTGAGTCCAGGAAGGATGGAGAGGAGAATGGATGCTGTCAATGAAAGAGTGCAGAGCCAAATGGAGCTATTAAAGCCAGCCTATTTTGGAGGCACATGTGCTCATGGAAAGAAACTCGTGAATGGTGTCTATTTAGATTTTCAAAAAGCCTTTCACAAAGTTCCACACAAAAGACTGTTGTAGAAGCGGAGCCATCATGGTTGGATGGGGACCGGGTGATACAGGAGGACGTTGCTTAGAGACAAGAAACAATAGTTTAGGGATAAAAGGGCCTCTTGGAGGACTGGGATTCCCCTCCCTGTTTTTGTGAATTATTTGGGAGAGGAAAGACGAAATGGCCGCAAGCTCTCTTTACTCGGAAAAACCTACACATAGGGGCTAACCTGGGCAGGCAGAAAATATCAAAGCAGTCTTCATGTGGGCAAAATAATGTGACGATCAAGCTTCAGGTAAACAATCTAAGTTATACTTAGAAGATTCATTAGTTTATCTGAAAGCTGCCATGAGACAAATGACTGCTCCATGCTGAGGACAGCAAGGTTAGGAATACAACTGGAGGGGCTGGAGAGATGGCTCAGCAGTTAAGAGCACTGGCTGTTCTTCTAGAGGTCCTGAGTTCAATTCCCAGCAACCACATGGTGGTTCACAACCATCTGTAATGGGACCCAATGCCCTCTTCTGGTGTGTCTGAAGATAGCTACAGTGTACTCATATATAAAATAAATAAATCTTTTTAAAAGAACACAACTGGAAATCTGAGGGATTTGTTTTTCTCGGTGTCAAACTGTTAAGACTGAAAAGTGAACTCATGAACTCACGAAAGGCTGATGTGGTTTCAAGAGAGGAAGCAAGGATTGGGAGACACACCCCCAAGGTCTGAGTATATTAGTCATGGTCATTTTTGTTTCAAGAGGTAAGCATTGCAAGCCAGGTGTGGTGGCGCATGCCTGTCACCTCAGCACTTGACACTAAGACAGACTTACAAGGTCAACCTAGCTTGGCCCCTGTAGCAAGTCTTGTTACAGGAAATATTAATAAAATGAAAATACATCTTTTTTTCAACAATAAAAAAGTTTCAGACTTAAGAGAGCACAGGAAGGCAGACATTATAGCTGGACGTCTCAGCTGCCTTGGCTTCTGTTTGCTTCCTTCTAGGACTTTGTTCCCACAAGAAACAAACATGGTCTATATGAAAGTGTAGAATGTGGACAAATATCAGTTTCCTGTGTCCCACAGCACTTGTGATAGGAGATACTCTTCCTGCCTCAGCATCCCCAGTTTCACACAAAGCAAATGGGATTTGGGATGAGCCATTCCCCAAAATCACTCACTTAGGCCGGACAAGTTGAAATATTGTTCCCGACCAGATCAAGAACACTGAAGCTCTTGCTCTAGCAGCCAAGATGGGTAGAACTGTCAACTAGTCTCCTGGAATCTACAAACCAAAAACCAGAGTAACTTCCAAATAGTGAGAGGGAGAGAGGAAGCAGTGTACTCTAGATAGAACCATCCTAGACCTATGTCCCTGTGGTAAGTGGCAGTGAGCGATTCCCAAGATACATAATCGTGATTCCCACTTTCTGGTATTCAGACTTCTGTATGATACCTCATTTCCAGTGTGGCTGGATTGACATCTAACAATTCAAGAGAACCAATGGTACATACCCTCTGAGATTAGATTATAAGGGTTGGTAGGCTTCATGGTGGTTGTTTTTACCTGCTCCAGATTTCTCTGGAATGTTCCTTGGAAAAAGCTAGCTACAGTGTTGTAAATTGATTCCTTGGAGGCCCATGACAATGATTTTGGAATTGGCTTTTCTGAAACTAACAGTAACCAAATACATGAGTCTGGATCAGGGTCATCCACCACTCAGGTCTTCTGGTGAGATACAGACTCAGCTAACAGTATGCAGAAAGACCTAGGTTTTCAGGGATGCTATCCCATAATCCTGATATAAACTTGTTGTTATACGTCACTAAGTTTGGGGACATGCCAAGTATTATATGACCCTGTGGAAGGGACAGTGTAACATGGTTTCCTGCCCCTGGAGCAAAGCCAGCAGGGAATGGGCCTCCATGAGTGTTGACAGTTGCTGGACTGAGGCGTGTGTGTGTGTGTATGTGTGTGTGTGTGTGTGTGTGTGTGTGTGTGTGTGTGTGTGTGTGTGTGTATGTGTCTTCATGTTCCTCCTTTTATCAGGAAATATTCTTCCTGCCAAGGTTATTGGGGAATGCCCTCTCTGCCAGAGAAGCACAAGTCTGAAAGGTGAGGGTGTGTCCATGTCCTTAGCAAAAACTGTAAATCCTATGACCTCTAGGACCGCCCTTAAGGATATGGGAAAGAACTCTGAAAACACAAGTTCAAAAATATATAATTTCTCAGGGCTGGAGAGATGGCTCAGTGGTTAAGAGCACTGACTGTTCTTCCAGAGGTCCTGAGTTCAATTCCCAGCAACCACATGGTGGCTCGCAACCATCTGTAATGGAATCTGATGCCCTCTTCTGGTGTGTCTGAAGATAGCTACAGTGTACTCATATAAATAAAATAAATAAATCTTTAAAAAAAAATATATATATATATATATTTTATATATATATATATAATATATATATATAAAATATATACAGGATTATATATATATATATATATATATATATATATATATATATATATATAATTTCTCAACTATGGATGCAGTATAAATTATCTGAGGGGCTTCATAGACCCAAAAGAACAAAGGCAGCTGCACCAATAAACTTGCTTGTCAGAAAGATACTAAGGCAGGCAGATTCCTGAGTTCGGCCTGGGACAGAGCGAATTTAGGTCCCAGCATGGTCAGAATGGTACTCTCAGGACAGGATCCCACCTAGTTTATTCTTTGTGCTTACAAAGGCAGGCAGATCTCTGAATTCATTTGCATTTTGTGCTTGCTGTACTTTTCTAAGAATCAGGGGGGGTCTGGAGTCATGGAATGGTGATTTGTGGAATAGTCAAAAGGAAACCTGGAGTAAATGACTGAATTGATATGTAAATAAAGAGCTGAATTCTCTGGATGAGCTAGCTGGAGATCTCCAGAGAAAGCTGCCTCAAGCAGAACACAGGCTGTTGGCTTTGGCTTTGAGGGTTTATTTTCCCACCACACTCTCAAACACCCCTTCTCTCAGGAATGTCTTTGCAAGCTGAGGCTGGTTCTTTGCAGGGACAGTTTGTTACATGGCAACGTATAACCAATACACTGGATAAACCAATAAAATGATACTTGTATAGGTTTTTTCTACAGTTTAACTTCATTTTTAACTTGTATATAAAACATTTAAAAATATATACTTGTTTGCAGGGTTCTGTGTAATATTTTTTTAAAATTTGTGTGTGTGTGTGTGTGTGTGTGTGTGTGTGTAGGTCCTGAGGAGTCCAGAAGAGGGCTTTGAATCTCCTGGGACTGGAAGTATAGGCAGTTTTGAGCTGCCTGACATATGTGCTGGGAACCAAATTCATACTTCTTTATGAGCAGTATGTGCTCTTAAGCCCTGAGCCATCTTTCCAGCAGTCTAGAGCCATCTCCCTAGCCCTTCCTGGGGAGATAGTCTAGCCTTAAAATCATTTGTTGAGGACCTGGGTTTGTTTCTCACACAGTGGCATGGGGCATAGAGACATGCAGATGAAACATGTATGATTAAAAATGATTTTTTTTTCTTTTGAGACAGGGTTTCTTGTGTCGCCCTGGCTGTCCTCACTCTGTAGACCAGGCTGGCCTTGAACCCAGAGATCTGCCTCTGCCTCCTGAGTGCTGAGATTAAAAGCATATGCTATCACCACATGGCTGAAAATAAAATGTTTTTTTTTTTTTTTTTTTTTTTTTGGTTTTTTGAGACAGGGTTTCTCTGTGTAGCCCTGGCTGTCCTGGAACTCACTCTGTAGACCAGGCTGGACTCGAACTCAGAAATCTACCTGCCTCTGCCTCCCAAGCGCTGGGATTAAAGGCCTGTGCCACCACTGCCCAGCAAAATAAAATGTTTTTAAGGAGAGGACTATTTGGGAAGAAGAAGAGGCCATACAGAGGCTAGAGAGAAGTAATGGGGTAAATATGATCCAAGTGTATTATATATGTGTATAAAATGTCATAAGGAAACATTATTTTATAAACTTAATATATGCTGGTAAAGAAAAGAGGAAACCCCAATTTTCTTTAAACCTGTCCTTTTTCTTATTCTGACTTCACAGTAAAATAGGGCCTATTTTTAGGTTTATATGTTGTGCAGCCTGTGCACAAACCCCAGACTCCTGCAATGGGCTGCCATGAAAACTGAAGCCCGAGAACCTAGGGCAGACAGAGATGCGACTCCACCTGGCCAAAGCCCTTTTATTTTTTGTATGTTTTTTTTTTGGGGGGGGGGTGCCTACAGAAGCCAGCTCCTCTGGAGCTGGAGTTATAGGTGGTTGTGAGCCACCTGCCATGGGTGCTGGGAAGCAAGCCTGAGTCCTCTGGAAAAGCGGCACGTGATCTTAACCACTGAGCCATGTGTCCACCCCCACCCTCCACCCCAGTGACCACAGGACTCACAGCTGCTGCTGCTGCCATCTTCCCACGTGATTGATGGGCAACTTACAACATGTTCTGATAATTACACTGCCAAGGGAACAATACTACATGCTGCTATTTCTGCGAGATTTAACTGTGTTCAGACAGGCAGTGGACTTGATGTGGAGCCAAAAGAAAGTCTTGCATTCTTTGGTAGGTTCCTGAGTGCCTTTCAAGGAGTCAGAAGTGCAGCCCCTTGCTTAGCATTCTGGGATTTAGTAAGTCGAACTCACAGCCACTCATTCCCATGTAGCTGGCGTGTGTGGCTGGAGAGGGAATGGAATTGGTGTGGTGTCATGTGTCCAGCTCCCGAGTCCACATGGTGCGGAGGTGTGGAAGGAGGTGCTCTCAGGCACCTCCACCTCAGTTCGACATCACGAGCTGAGGTTCACGTTCTGACTGTTGGTAATGATGGAAAACCAGACAACTCAGTGTAAAACCAGTGTATCACAGAGAAGCCCTGGGGAAGAACTGACATTAATGCAAAGGACAAGAAGCATGCAGGCCAAAGACAAGGACAGTGGAGATGTTCACAAAATATGTAATTATGCAATGGAGACTGGGGGTAGGGTCAGTAGACGTTGGTCCAATCTGCAGAAATAAGATTGGGGTTTTGTTTCTCTGCTGGGGATGGTGTACAGAGGCGTTCCACATAGTATAGTATTTGACATGTGTGTCAGCTAGTCTTATGTCTACTTGACACAAGCTAGAGTCATCTGAAAGAAGGAGCCTCAACTGAGGAAGTTCCTCCATAAAATCCAGCTGTAAGCCGGGCAGTGGTGGCGCACGCCTTTAATCCCAGCACTCGGGAGGCAGAGGCAGGCGGATTTCTGAGTTTGAGGCCAGCCTGGTCTACAGAGTTCCAGGACAGCCAAGGATACACAGAGAAACCCTGTCTCGAAAAACAAAAACAAAAACAAACAAAAAAGATCAGCTGTAAGGCCTTTTCTTAACTAGTGATTCATGTGGGAGTAGTGTCATTCCCGGGCTGGCAGCCCTGGGTTCTATAAGAAAGCAGGCTGAGCAAGCCATGATGAGCAAGCCAGTGAATAGCACCCCTCTGTGGCCTCTGCATCAGCTCCTGCCTTCAGGTTCCTGCCTTGTTTGAGTTTCTGTCCTGACTTCCTTTGATGAACTGTGATGTGGAAGCATAAACCAAATAAACCCTTTCCTCCTCATCATAGCATTGGTAGCCCTGACTGAGACACCATGCCACTGAAGACACTCAGAAACTGGGCTTCTGGGACATCTCTGGATAAGAACAGACAGCTCAGAGAGTTTGGGAAGGGCTTTGTTGTAAAGGGAACTTCCCCTCTACCTTTTGGCCATCATGAGGTGAACAGTTTACTCCACCAAGATGTTCTGCCTCACCACAGCCAGAACCAACAGGGCCAAATGGCCGTGAGCCAAAACAAATCTCTCCTCTGTAGAGAGCGGTTAGAGTATTCGCCATTACAAGATGGCGCTGACTTCCGCTGTCGCTCTAGGAAACTTATGGATAGCACGGGGTGACTCACCCGAAGCGCTTGTGCATTATGGGTGTACATGACTAATCACCGCCCACTCCCGGGGCGCGCCAATCAGTGGAGGACATGCTGCCTCAGAGCTATATAGCAGCGCCATTCGTGGGTTCTTGCTGGCGAGACCAAATAGCGCGCGGGACACTCCTCCTTTAATTTTCTTGCTAATTTTGTCTATCACATTATGCTACGAGAGACAAAATTAGCAAGTAGAAATATTAAGTGGAAAGCACATGTCTGCAGGGTAGCAACATCCTTGTGCTCTTACCACATTTGTGACAAGATCAAGCAGGCTTTTGCCATGGAGGAGCAGAAAGTTGTTGTAGAGGTCTTAGAGGCATATGCACAGCTACAAGTGTACATTTCAACATGAAGCTGGCCACCAGTGGTGTCTTTAATCCCAGCACTTGGGACCCAGAGGCAGGAGGAGCTCTGAGTTTGAAGCCAATATGGTCTACAAGAGTGAGTTTCAGGACAGCTAGGGCTACACAGAGGAACTGTGTCTCAAAAAAACCCAAAACTCAAAAACAGAACCAAAAAAAAAGGAAAGAAAAAAGAAGAAGAAGAGGAAGAGGAAAAGGAGGAAGAAGGAAGGAGAGGAAGAGAAAGAAGAAAAGGAGGAGGAAGAGGAGGAAGAGGAGGGAGAGGAAGCTGGCAAGATCATTTGGCTGGTGAAAGCTCGTGCTACCAAACTTTAGTGAAAGGAGTGAGCCAATTCCCACGAGTTGTCTTCTGACCTGCACACACGCATTGTTTACTCTCCTCACACCCATAAAACAAAGCAGAAGTGAAAAATATAAAAAGTGAAAGAAGCTAGGAAGTTGGCTCAGGGAGATGAACACTTGCCACATGAGGACTGAAATTTGGATCTCCAGCAGCCATGAAATGGCAGGGTGTACTGATCTCTTGCAATCCCAGTATACAGGAGAGAATTGTCAGGGTAGGGTGGCTAGTTAGTCAGACCAGCCAAAATAGCAAGCTCTAAGAACAGAGAGAAACCCTGCCTCAAAGGATAAGGCAGAGAACAATCGAGGAGTCACCCAACCCAACCTCAGGCTTCCACAGGCTCATGCCTACACGTGTGCACTCTACACATGAATGCACGCACAGACACATACATGTAAAAGAGTGGCTCTGGGGTAGGTGCATGGTATATAGGGTCTGAGTACTCACGTACAGGCTAGCGGTGTTGATGCTGGATGCCTTTAGTTACACTCCATCTTATGTTGGAGACAAGGTCGCTCACAGAACCTGCAACTCTCCACTTTTGCTAGACTGGTTGAGCAGGGAGCTCTGGAGATCTTCCTGCCCCCTCCCCTCCCCCACCACTGAAGTTACAGGTGTGCAACCGCACACCCAGCTGTCGTGTGGTTGTTAATCTAACCTTGGCTCCTCCGGCTTGCACGGCAAGCACTTACCACAGGGTATCTCCCCAGCCCAAGGGCTCCACCTTCATATACGGATTCGTGTGTTTTAAGAGTCTAGTTTCCTCTGCTCTGATTTGTAGTCTGGCCATGAGACACTTTCTATCATGTTATGGTACAGCAAGAACCAGAACCATGAAATACTTTAAGATAAAGAAATACTGTAGCTCCATTAAAAGCCACAATGCAGATGAATAACAGAGCGGGAAGAGCCCTTCGTATACTGTTAGGTAAAAAGTGTTGGTTGTGGCGGGCAGTGGTGGCGCACGCCTTTATCCCAGCACTTGGGAGGCAGAGGCAGGTGGATTTCTGAGTTCGAGGCCAGCCTGGTCTACAGAGTGAGTTCCAGGACAGCCAGGGCTGCACAGAGAAACCCTGTCTCGAAAAAACCAAAAACAAAAAAATCTAAAAAAAAAAAAAAAAAAAAAAAAAAAGTGTTGGTTGTAAAAATGCTAAATGTAATATAATTCCAATTTTAGAAAACTATAAAATATATTATGTAGTCTGAGTTTTTAAATTATATTTTTCCTTTCTTCTTTCTGTTCTTTCTTTATTCCTTTCTTTTTTTTGTTTTTGTTTTGTTTTGTTTTTTTTTGGTTTTTCGAGACAGGGTTTTTCTGTGTAGCCCTGCCTGTTCTGGAACTCACTCTGTAGACCAGGCTGGCCTCGAACTCAGAGATCCGCCTGTCTCTGCCTCCTAAGTGCTGGGATTAAAGGTGTGCGCCACCACTGCCTGGCGCTCTCTCGCTCTCTCGCTCGCTCTTTCTTTCTTTCTTTCTTTCTTTCTTTCTTTCTTTCTTTCTTTCTTTCTTTCTTTCTTTCTTTCATAGTGTCTCACTATGTGTTTCTGGCTGTCCTGGAGCTTGCTATGTAGACCAGGCTGGCCTTAATCTCACAGATATCTTCCTGCCTCTGCTCCCTAGAGCTGGGATTAGATGAATGTGACCATGCCTGGCCTATTTTTAAATTATTTTTTCCTGTATTTATTTTTATTCTGTGTCTCTCTATGTGTGTTTGTGTATATATAAAAATGTGTATGCTTGTGAACACAGGTGCTCTTGTAGGCCAAAATAGGGCATTGAGTTCCCTGGAGCTGGAGTTACAGACAGTTGTGAGTTACTATGTGGGTGCTGGGAATTGAACACCGGAAGAGCAGTCAGTGCTAACTGCGGAGCCATTTCTCCAGCCTGACACTGTTTCTTAAACCATGTTTTAAGCTGTTATACAAAGAATGGGCTCCATGTGGTACTCTATGCACTGGGAGCGACGGGCTTGCGTTACGATTTTAACGCACGTTAACCATCTAGAGGGGGCTTTGGGAGCACAGCATCATCCCACACTCTTATAACATCTGCGGTTCCTTTCATCCCCTTGGGAACCCTCTGCGCCTGTGGCCATTTGTACTTCCCATCATCACATCTACCTGTTCCAGCAGCCCAGGACCTTTGACCCTGGAGCCAGCTGTACCTCAGCGTTAGAGCTTCACTGCGGTAGTGTCGTTGTGCTTGGGGGTGCTCGTGGGGTAGTATAGGTCTTCCTGCTTCCAGTTTCTACACTCTGGGACGTCTTTGTTCCCATCCACCCCCAGGCTGGCTTTCCTTTTTCCACCATGCTTATGGGCCTCTACTAGGTTGCTTGCAAGCCCTTTCATCCTTAAGTTATCCAGGGTCTGTTTCTGTTGTAATAATAATAATAATAATAATAATAATAATAATAATAATAATAATAATAAATCTTCCCGCTATACTAATTTTAACACTTAGACAATAAATACAGGATTCCATTCTGTGACATTGAGAGTCACTCTTTGGAGGGGTGATCGAAACTCCTGTCAGGCTGCAAAATTCAGGAAGAAATAGTAAGTGACCAGGTTATAGCCACAAAATGTCCACTGGATGTTGGAAACTTTCATTACATAAATTTTCTTTCTTTATTTTTTTTTACTTTTTGAGACAGGGTCACACTCTGTAGACCAAGCTGACCTCGAACTCACTAAGGAGCGATGGTGTTAAAAACCTGAGTCACTTCACCTGATTCTCTGATTTCATTTACTTCAAAAGTTTAGTTATTAGTGGATACCAAATTGTTTGGCACAATATGACAGCTGGTGATGGTTCTTTTTATTTCTTTGTGACTTAAATTTATTTATAATTAGGTATACTTCAAGGGAAGATAAAACTACAATAAAGCAAGACTTAAGTACAGTTCCAACCAGAAAACACTAAATCCACTTCTGTTTTTGCTGTGATGTTGGTAAGTGTCTTCCAAAGGCCCAGGCATTAGAGTCTGGTGCTCCTGGGGGGTGATAGGGCCTTTATAGCCGTGGGAAGTCACTCCCCTGGGATGGAGCCCTCATTCCTTCCTCCCTCTCTGCATCTCAGATGGATAACTTTATTCCTCTTCTCACTCTCCACCATGATGAGCTGCTGTAAGAAGATCAAAGCACTGGGTCTGGCTACCTTCCAGTACTGTGAGCATGCATGCGCAAACCAGAGGACCACCCAAGGCGTCCTCAGGAATACTGCCTACTTCCTTTGAGACAGAGTCTCTCACTTGCCTGGAGTTTACCCATCAGACTAAACTGCCTAGCTAGAGAGCCCCACCAGTCTGCCTGCCTCCATCTCCCTAGTGCTGGGATTGCAGGCACACACTACATGACGGGCATTTTCACATCGGCTCTGGGGATGGAGGGCAGGTCCCCTTGCTTGGCAAGCAAGCACTTTACAGACTGATGTACCTCAACCCCAATTTTCCTCTTTTTAGTGTCTCTGTGTGTTTGTGTGTGTGTGTGTGTGTGTGTGTGTGTGTGTGTGTGTTGCATGTGTTTACATGTTCACATGCACACACATATGTATGTGCATATATATGCAGAGACCAGAGGTTGACATCAAGTATCTTTCTCACTTTCCATTGTATTTTGTTTCTATTGCATCCAGTGCGGACTGAGTCTTCCACTGAAATGAGAGCTCACCAATTTAGCTAGATGGGTTGGCCAGCAAGCCTTCAGAGATCCCCCTGTCTCTGCCACTGTAACTGGGACTACAGCTTTCATGTAGGTGTGGAAGACTGAATTCAGGTCTTCCAGCTTGCTGACTTGAAGTACCTCACTGACTGAGTCATCTCCTCAGTCCCAAAACGTCCTCATCTTTGTGTGCATATGAATGTGCTTGTGGGATCCATGCATGTGTGTCTGTTCATGTATGCACGTGTGTGCTGGGGTTTGCACGTGTGTATGCATATGGAGTTTAGAGGCAGATGTTGAATGTCTTCATTCTCTGTTTCTCTCCACCTTACTGTTTTGAGACAGGATCTCACAGAACCCGTAGTTCCCTGATTTGACTAGAATGCCTGGCCAGTGAGGTCTAGGGATCTGCTTGTCTCTGCCTGCTGCCAGCACTGGGGTCACAACATGTCACTGCACCATGCTTTTACATGGGAGCTGGGAATGAGTTCCCATCTTTATGCTTTACGTACTGAGTCAATTCCCCAGACCCCCAGGATCTCTTCGCACTGTTGATACACATCATTTGTGTAATGGAAAGCTAACTAAACAACACAGAGGGATACACAGTGCGTTTTGTGCTAGGACAGTGCACTCCAGGATGGCCACACTACAGCCCTTGTCAGCCGATGGCAGCAGTGTGCTCTTGGACACCTCACTTGGCAGCATGATGCCACTTGTTTTCTAAGCTTGTCTTTGAGCCAGTTATTAAAATGATTATAGCCCTTGGTGCAGATAAGTACTAAGTCTCCATCGAGCAGCCTCGGTCCTTTGCTTCCTTACAGTTCAGAAGTACACGCCTCTAAACTCTCTGTTTGGGTTCCCCAACATCCCCCTGGTTCTTCCTAGCGGTGCTCGGGAAGATGCCTTTCAGCAGCCAGTCTGACCTGAGACTTGGACACGGCTTAACACCTAGAGGATGCAGCACGCTAGGAGGCATCAGCCATCGTCTTTCTAGAAATAATCGCTGTAAATACGATTTTCTCTCGTTGTGCATCTTTTCATGGTTTTATAGGTACCGTTTCTTTTTTTCTTTTTTTTTTCTTTTCTTTTTTTAATTTTTTGATACTTTATTTACATTTCAAATATTTCCCCCTTTCCAGGTCTCCACTTTGGAAACCCCCATCCCCTCCCCATGCCTCTATGAGGGTATTCCTCCACCCACCCACAACCGTCTTCCCTCCTTGGCATTCCCCTATCCTGGGGCCTCTAACACCCTCAGACCCAAGGGCCTCTCCTCCCCCTGATGGCCAACAAAGCCCTCCTCTGCCACATATGTGGTCCGAACCATGGGTCCCTCGATGTGTATTCTTTGGTTGGTGGTCCAGCCTCCAGGAGCACTGGGGGTCAGGCCAGTTGACACTGTTGTTCCCTCCATGGGGCTGCAAACTCCCTCAGTTCCTTCAGTCCCTTCTCCAACTCCTCCATCTGGGACCTCACTCTCAGTTCAGCCGTTACTGTAAAGTGAAACTTGGGCATTCTGAACTTTTGAGCTAATATCCGCTTATCAGTGAGTACATACCATGTGTGTTCTTTTGTGACTGAGTTACCTTGCTCAGGAT
>CM052714.1:66131262-66240254 GCA_028551405.1 Uromys caudimaculatus
GTATATATTGGATATTAGCCCTCTATCGGACATAGGATTGGTAAAGATCTTTTCCCAATCTGTTGGTTGTCATTTTGTCCTATTGACAGTGTCCTTTGCCCTACAGAAGCTTTGCAATTTCATGAGGTCCCATTTGTCAATTCTTGATCTTAGAGCCTAAGCCATTGGTGTTCTGTTCAGGAACTTTTCCCCTGTGCCCATGTGTTCGCAACTCCCCTCCCCCCTTTCTCTTCTATTAGATTCAGTGTATCTGGTTTTATGTGGAGGTCCTTGGTCCACTTGGACTTGAGCTTTGTACAGGGAGATAGGAATGGATCAATTTGCATTCTTCTACAGGTAGACCACCAGTTGAACCAGCACCATTTGTTGAAAATGCTGTTTTTTTCCACTGGGTGGTTTTGGCTCCTTTGTCGAAAATCAAGTGACCGTAGGTGTGTGGGTTCATTTCTGGGTCTTCAGTTCTATTCCATTGATCTACCTGTCTGTTGCTGCACCAATACCATGCAGTTTTTATCATTACTGCTCTGTAGTACAGCTTGAGGTCAGGGATGCTGATTCCCTGTTGTTGTTGTTGTTATTGTTGAGAATAGCTTTTGCTATCTTAGGTTTGTTTTTTGTTTTTTTTTTTTCTTTCTGTGTAGCCATGGCTGTCCTGGAACTCACTCTGTAGACCAGGCTGGCCTCGAACTCAGAAATCCACCTGCCTCTGCCTCCCAAGTGCTGGGATTAAAGGCGTGCGCCACCACTGCCCGGCTATCTTGGGTTTTTTGTTGTTCCAAATGAGCTTGAGAATTGTTCTTTCTAAGTCTATGAAGAATTGAGTTGTAATTTTGATGGGGATTGCATTGAATCTGTAGATTGCTTTTGGCAGAATGGCCATTTTTACTATATTAATCCTGCCAATCCATGAGCATGGGAGATCTTTCCATCTTCTGAGGTCTTCTTCAATTTCTTTCTTCAGAGACTTGAAGTTCTTGTCATATAGATCTTTCACTTGTTTGGTTAGAGTCACACCAAGATACTTTATATTGTTTGTGACAATTGTGAAGGGTGTCACTTCCCTAATTTCTTTCTCAGCCTGTTTATCCTTCGAGTATAGGAAGGCTACTGATTTGTTTGAGTTAATTTTATATCCGTAGGCACCATTTCTTAAGGACAGCTGGAGCAGTTTTACTTTCAACACTGCACCTCGGTTCGATGAGCACATGCATCATGGAGAAATCTTCCTGAGTGACGATGAGGGAGGAAGGAGTTTCTGGATAGCTGCTGTTGCTCAGCAAACCCTCCCAAACACATCGGACTAAAGCAGTCATTAAATGACTAGTCATGTTCGGCAGGTAGGATTTGTTTCTTGATGCTGCTTGTTAACGGAGACCACAGCTGGGGCTCCAACTATAAAACACACAGGCTTCTTCCTTGTATGGACACATGGCTTCCTCACAGCACGGTGGCTGAGTTCTACCAAGGGTTCCAGCAAAGACAGTAAAAATGCATGGTACCTCTTTTTTTGTTTGTTTGTTTTTGTTTTTTTTCAAGACAGGGTTTCTCTGTGTAGCCCTGGCTGTCCTGGAACTCACTCTGTAGACCAGGCTGGCCTCGAAATCAGAAATCCACCTGCCTCTGCCTCCCAAGTGCTGGGATTAAAGGCGTGCGCCACCACTGCCCAGCTTGCATGGTACCTCTTAATCTGGCTCTGCCATACCCTTGATAAAGGCCATCATGAAAGTCTGCCAAGATTTAAAGGAAGGCTCAGTGTCCTCAACGATTGATGGGATGGCTATGAACATTATAAGAACATGTGGAATGGAACTTACCATAGTGGCCATATTTATGAAGTCTCATCAGCTGCAGTAAGGTGTGGAAGCTGAGACTTCATTTCTCTAAAAACCAGATGGTTCCGGTGCTGCTGATACTGGGCCTGAGCTTTGACTCACAAGAGTGTAGACTGCTTTTCAAAGTCAGTGTGTGGATATTCTTCAAAGATGTTTTGGTGGATTCTTTGCTGTCGCTGGGCTAACATACCACGACAAAAGGCAGCTTAAGGAGGAGGGAGTTTATTTTGGCTTGTGGTTCCAGAGAAGACTCCATGATGGTGGCGTGGAGGCATGGTGTCCTCAGGGGTGGAGCAGGACACTGAGAACTCACATCCTTTACTGTAAGCATGAAGCAAGGAGAATGGACTGCAAGTAGCTGGAGGCTTTTTATCTCAACACTCACCTGCAGTGACGTACTTTCACCAGGTGACACCTCCTAAGCCTCCCAAAACAGTGACACACACTGGGGACCAAGCATTCCAAAGCCCAAGGCTATGGGGGCATTTCTCATTCAAACAGCCACAGCAGCCAAGTAACATTTTCTTATTTTTTTGTTTCATCTTTTTTTTTTTTATAAAACAGTCCTTTACCCTCATCTTATTACTCTTCTTTTTCTGTAATACCATAAAGAAAGGAGAAATGCTTCATAAAGCTTTGGTTAGGGTCCTAGTTGGTTTTCTGTGATAAATAGCATCACCAAGAGGAACTTGGGGAGGAAAGGGCTTACTTTATCTCACAGCTTACATCATGGAGAGAAGTCAAGGTAGAAAAGCGGCTTACTGGCTTGCTCACAATGGCTTGCTCACTGTCTTAGGATTTTACTGCTGCGAATGACACCATGACCAAGGTAACTCTTATAAGGACAAATGGTTGGATAACAGGTTCAGAGGTTCAGTCCATTATCACCAAGGCAGCATCCAGGCAGGCGTGGTGCAGGAGGAGCTGAGAGTCCTATGTCTTCATCTGAAGGCTGCTAGTGGAATACTGGCTTCTAGGCAGCTAGGACGAGGGTCTTAAAGAACGCACCCACAGTGACACACATTCTTCAACAAGGCCACACCTCCTAACAGTGCCACTCCCTGGGCCTAGCATATACCAACCATCACATTCCACTTCCTTGTTTGGCTCCCATAAGCTTGTTCAAGCACATGAGTCTATGGGGGCCATACCTACTCATAGCATAATAAAAACTACATTAGGTCCAACTTCCAAAGACCCCATAGTCTATAGCAGTCTCACAATGTTAAAAGTCCAAAGTTCAAAGTCTCTTCTGAGATTTATCCAATCACTTAACTGTAATTCCTAAGGCAAGACAGGGAACCAGCCAGGTAAACTCCAAACTCTGCATTTCCATGTCTAATGTCAAAGCAGTCTTCAAATCTTCAAGTCCTTTTTCATCTTTGTTGACTGCAACAAACTTCTTTCTCCTGGGCTGGTTCTGCTCCCCGTTAGCAGCTTTCCACAGCAGATAGCTCACAGCTCTGACATTTCGAATATCTTGGGGTCACCAAGGCAACTTCAATGTTACAGTTTCTTGTTTCAATGTCTGGAATTCACACATGATCTTCTGGGCTCCTCCAAAGGGCTGGCATCACTTCTCCAGATCTGCCCTCTGTAGCACTCTATGCTCAGGTTGATCCACTCAACTGCTGCTGTTCTTGGTGATCATCCCATGGTACCGGCATCTCCAATACTGGGGTCTTTTACTGTAACTAGGCTTCACCAATAGCATCTCAAAGGCTAGCTTCATGGTGCCAAACTTCAACTTCTTTGCATGATCCCTTCAGTCCTGGGCCGTCAACAGCAACCTTCAATAGCCTTCCATGGCCTTTCACAGTGCCAAATCTCAGCTGCTCTTCATGACCCCTTCATGCCTTCAGAACTAGTACCACCTGGGTGACTCTTACATATTACCAAGTACAGCTGCAGCATGAGGTATAACCTTGGCTATCTCTGGAACACAGCTTCTTTGTATTCTCAGAAAGCACTTACCAGAAGATTTCACCTGAGTGATGCTGGTCTCTTCTCAATCACTGCTAATTTCTTAGCTCCAGCTAACCAGCATCAATTGTCTCAGTAGTCCATCCTATTCTGGACTCTAAAGCCAGAGCTACCTAGTTCTGCCCCTTGCTGGAGCTGGAACATGTTCCTGCTTATTCTATTACCAGCTTTTCTGTTTTTCAACTCCCTCACTGCCTAAGCTTGGCTGCCCTGGAACTTGCTCTATAGACTCACCTCGAACTCAAGAGATCTGCATGGCTCTATCTGCTGAATGCTGGATTAAAGGTGTATACCACCATACCTGGATTTAAGCTTTTCTTCACCTAGAACCTGCTCTGTCCCAGTCTGGCCTTAAACTCAGGATCTGCTTGTCATTGCCTCCTGGGATTAAAGACTTGTACTACCATGCCAGGACCTAAATTTAGCTGGGGCAGGGGTGGGGGTGGGGATCTTGCCCCAAGGTCACTATTCCCTTAATTCAATTTAATATCCTTGAACAAAGGATTCAGCTCCATTTCACTTCCTGGCGCCCCTTTGATTCTCGAACCATATATTTTATATTTTTCCTTCTAAGCTTGCTATGCTTATTCAAAATGCTCTTCATGAGACTTAACCAGAGAACAAAGTCTCCGCTGGGCTTTTTTGAGATCTCCTTTGCCAATGCAATTAATATAAATCGTTTTACCTTAGCCTCAGACTCTTTGGATAAGGGCAAAAAGCAGCCACATTCTTTACCAAAATACCACAAAATAGTCTCTAGGCCACATCCTGAAATTCTTCTCCACTGAAACCTCTTGAGCCAGGTCTGTACAGTTCAAATCACTCTCAGCAATAAGGTTTTCCATATTTCTACTAGGATGGCCCACTAACCCCCACACAAACATGCATTCTGCCAAACGCCATACACATAAAATAATAATTTTTAATTAAAAAAAAAAAAGAAAAAGAGTGAAAGAAATAAGAGAAAAATAAATCAAATCATGCTGTGGTGGTTCGTATATGCTTGGCCCAGGGAGTGACACTATTAGAGGGTGTGGCCCTGTTGGAGTAGGTGTGTCACTGTGGGTGAGGGTTTTAAGCCCCTTCTCCTAGCTGTCTAGAAGCCAGTCTTCTGCTAGCAGTCTTTAGATGAAGATGTAGAATTCTCAGCTCTACCTGTACCATGCCTGCCTGGATGCTGCCATGTTCCCACCTTGATGATAACGAACTGAACCTCTGAACCTCTAAGCCAGCCCCAATTAAATGTTGTCCTTATAAGAGTTGCTTTGGTCATGGTGTCTGTTCACAGCAGTAAAACTCTAAGACACATGCATTGGAGAAAATATGGAGAGATTAGAATCCTTGTGCTTGGGCCGGAGCAAGCAGGGCCGGAGCAAGAAGAAAAAGTGTCCGAAGACAGCTACAGTGTACTTACATATAATAAATAAATAAACCTTTTAAAAAAAGAATCCTTGTGCTTGAAAATTTTAAAAATAGGAGTATCATATTTTCGTGCAACTTCCCTTCTGGGTAAATACCTAAAAAGGAAGCAGAGGCTCGTGTTTCCATTTCCATCAACAAATGGAAAGCTGTAACGGAATATACTCAGAGGGCTATCAGCCTGTCTCACGCAGGAGTGGCATGGATACTTCTGTCACATACTGCAACCTAGACTGAAGCTTCAGAACTTTATGATAAATGAAACAAGCCAGTTACAAAGGGAGAAATATGGTTTCAGCCATAAAGAGGGATTTGGGGTTGGCCCGGCTTTTACAGAGGGAGGGCAAAATGGTGCCTGTCATAGGCTGGGAGAGGAGGCAATAGACTTGTTTAATGGGCACAGAGCTTCGGTGATGAAAGCAAGGCAGCCAGGCGGGCTCCATCTGTAACAGTGGGAACTTGTTTAAATTTAGAGGATTAGGAGGCAGAGGCAGCTCAGGCCAGAGCAGAAGCACACGTACCTTTCAAGGCCTGCCTCCAATGACATGCTTTTGTTAGCTAGGTCATCCCAAATGCTTTTGGTAGTGGGGGCCTGGGCTGGGTTTCCAACTTCATGGCCTCTTAAGATCAAGAACAAAACAAAAGGCCACACAGATTGCAAAGTAGCAAGGAAACTTTTAAAGTGAAGCCACCGGACAGGTAGAATGGAAATACATTATCGAGACTGACCGTAGGCTGGGTGAGTGAACGCCCTCAAGGACCCCATTATGGAGGTTCATTTATTGATTCCAAGTAAAACCTTGGTTCCTAAGGGCACAGTTTGAGTGGTTCCTGATGGACAGATAATGTTATATAACCATGTCTCTACTGCTCATGCCCCTTCATGTAAAGCAGCGGTTCTCAACCTGTGGGCGGCATATATCAGATATCCTGCATATCAGATATTTACATTAAGATTCTTAACAGTAGCAAAATAACAGTTATGAAGTAGTAATGAAGTAATTTTATGGTGAGGGATCACAAGATGAGAAAGGGTCTCAGCATTAGGAGGGCTGATTTTAATCAATGCATGCCCATAATTTTTTATTAGGCATCATTATCATTATTATTAGGCATAGATGGTAGAGGATTCTTCCTAAAAGTTCCTTCTTAGGACACAGTCTGTCTTACTGTGTGTATACTCAAAGCCAGTTTAAGCTGGATTGGGCCATTGCCTATAGTTACTGGATCATGTTCTGAGATATGTTTGAATAAAGCATTATCCAGGGCCCTTAAGAGTAGCAACTTGGGGCTGGAGAGATGGCTCGGTGGTTAAGAGCACTGACTGTTCTTCCAGAGGTCCTGAGTTGAATTCCCAGCAACCACATGGTGGCTTACAATCATCTGTAATGGAATCTGATGCCCTCTTCTGGTGTGACTGAAGACAGCTACAGTGTACTCACATACATAATATAAATAAATCAAAAAAAGAGGAGTATCTTATTTCCATTGTTTAAAGCACATACGTGTGCATCTCCATGCAGGTGGGCTCCCATGTTGCTGACAGGTTGCTAGGTGCATTGTTCACAAAGAGGGTGTGTATGAAGCCCAGGCCAAGGGGAGTCCTGGGTTGCTAAGTTATTCCTTTAGTTTGTCTGCTTCACAGAGATTCCATACCCACTCCCCAAAACAGTGCCACCAGCTAGTGATCAGTATTCAAACATATGAGAGGAATTTCACATTCAAATCGTAACATCCAGGGTCCCCTGCCTGGTCATGCTTAAAATGGAGACTGCCTTTCCAAGGTGCAGGGGATTAAGGGTAAGAGGATGAAGTAAAAAGTGTCCCTGGGAAGGAGGTAGACGTGGCTGTAGTGGGGCCACTTCAAAGGCAAACAGCACTTTTTGGACTGTGATGAAAGGCACAGAGAAAATCCAGCATACGCTGTCCTGGCTTCAGAGGATGTCGACTGACAGGAAGCAGCACATTGCCCACTCAGCTTGTGTAGGCCTTACCAACCTGCAGGTGGAGATAGATGGCCAATTTGATGTTGACACAACTGTTTCCTGGACCATGATGCTCATATCTGACACAGCTGCCTGAGTCATATAGGCTAGGTGAAGATCTGGAAGTGGCTGCCTAACCAGCACCCCGCCCTCAGACTCAGAGAACATTCTGCACCAGTGACTAATGGGTGTGAGGCCCTCTTGGGGGGCTGATGTTTACATGAGGACACTGGCTGAGACGCAGAGGTGTCTGGGCATCTGAGGAGGCAATGGGGCAGAAAAACGGTGACACCCTAGTTCCCTGCAGCACCTATAGTGGCTCTCTGGTTGGCTGAGCACATGGCAGCCTGGGATGTCTTAGCTGTCTATCAGAAAATGAGGAAATGGTGACCATGTAGTTGAGGGGTCTGTGTAGTAAACCTGAGGACACCACAAGTCTCCCTGCACATGTTTGCTAAGGGAATGGCAAACAGGGAGCTAGAAACCCTGACCCCTACCACAGTGGAGAAGCAGAGTTCACAGGAGGTGGCCAGGTCCATGTGGGCACGTATGTGGGAGCACACAATAGATGACGAGCTGTAGTGGCCCTGTACCAGCACCCAGATGCACACCCAGGAGTGCGAATGGTGCTTATTCCAAAGCTGGTGGCAACCAGCCGCGCACCTGAGGAGGGGGCTACAGGACTAGTCTGACAGCCCCTTCCCACCATGCGGGGCCTCCAGCTGCCCCACTTTGCTCTGATTTTGGCTACCTCCTCCCACGGTAGGAAAGCTGGAGCCTGCTGTTGTTTTCCTTTCCCAGGAAAGACCTCTACCTGTGAGAAGCAGAACATGAGACCCCTGGGGAATGGAGACTCTACAGACTCTGATTGCTTTCATAGCTCTCACTGGAAATTTTATTAGCAGTTGGTCTTCACAAGTTGTCAGTACTTGCATAAAGCTGTGTGCTTACTACAGAATTGTTCTAAGCTTTATTTTTTTATTTTTAATTTTTTTTTTTTTTACAAATATGAACTCTTTATGTCAGTATCTTTGCTGTTTTATTTCTCTCCACTCTTGTAAATAAGAAATACTACACCAAGCTGCATATCTTTGAGAATTGGTGATAATGGTTACTGAGATTAGTGCTAATTTTCAGCTTGGCAGAATCTAGAATCACCTGTGAGATAGACCTCAGGACCTGCCTGTGGGTTATCTTTTTTTTTTTTTTTTTTGGTTTTTTTTTCGAGACAGGGTTTCTCTGTATAGCCCTGGCTGTCCTGGAACTCACTCTGTAGACCAGGCTGGCCTCGAACTCAGAAATCCGCCTGTCTCTGCCTCCCAAGTGCTGGGATTAAAGGCGTGAGCCACCACTGCCCAACCTAAATCATTTGCTTTATTGGCACCTGTGGGTTATCTTGATTGTATTAATTAAGTCTGGAAAATGCACTCTCTGTGAGTGGCACCATTCCCTGGCTAGGATCCCGGATTACATAAGGAGCTGAGCAGCAATATGCATTCATTGCTTTCTCTTCCTGGCTGTGAACACTCGAAGACCAGCTGCCACTGCCTAAACCTAAACATCATGGTGGATGTGTGATTTACATGCTACAACATGGCGGTACCCTTCAACTATGAGCCACAACAGATCTTTGTCTCTTTAGGCTTCTGTGTCAGAGTATTTTTGTCACAGCAACAGGAAAAGAAACTGAGATAGACAGAAAATATCTTCAATGGTTCATTTATAGCGTTAGTCCATTTTCTTTCAGGGTCTTATTGCTCTCTTGTTAATTTCCCAGAGCCCCATGTTTATTAAGGATGTTCACCAAGGTCATATGTTCCAATGTCTAAATTTCTCCGAAAAGTCATCTTTTGGTACATAAGTTGGTACAAGAAACATAACGTGGGCTAGAGAGATGGCTCAGAGGGTAAGAACGCTGGCAGCTCTTCCAGAGGTCCTGAGTTCAATTCCCAGCAATCACATGGTGGCTCACAACCATGTGTAATGGGATCTTGTGCCCTCCTTTGGCATGCAGGCATACATGTAGACAGAACACTGTCTACATAATAAATAAATATAAGAGGAACATAACCCACTGGCACACGAAGCTGTGTGGAGCTCCCTCCCCTGTCTCCCTCACGTCCTCCTCTCACTGTGCTGCTTACTCAGAGCTCCTCTCCTATGTCCTGGAACTATACATAGGTGTGTACCTCTGGAACCAGTCACAGCTGTATGTCCTGTTGAAGGAAAAATGTGTAAGAAGTTCTTAGAGCCCACTGATGTATTTATATACTGTGCACTGCCTTTTCTACATTCTGAAAATTCCAAAATGCCATAAAACATTTGTTCCGAAGGGGTTTTGAGAACATAATTTTTGCCTTTTGGGCATACTGAATTGCAGGTGACTGTGTGGCTCCCAAACAGAGATGACTTGCATGCGCCCACCCCTAGCTGAGAAGCTATTGTCAAGTGAGTTCAAGGCCAGCCTGGTCTACAACAGTGAGTTTCAGAGCAGTCAGGCTATGTAGAGACCCTGTTTAAACACACACACACACACACACACACATGCACGCGTGCGCACACATACACAGAGAGAGAGAGAGGGAGAGGGAGACACACACACACACACACACATACGCACACACGCATGTGCACACAAAGTTGGGGATTAATAGATCTTGGAGGAGTTAGGGTAGAGGGTGAATATAATAAAAATACATTGGATTCATGTATGAAATTCTTAAAGAATAAACATATTATTAAAAGGAGAGCCACCATAGATATGATAGGTCTCTGAATGAGAACAACCTTCAGAGAGATCCCCTAACAAAGGGATAACTGATTTTTTAAGTTTTTGGAGATTGGTGTAAGTTCCACGTAGAGTCCATGAGGAGAGCTAGACAGGTCGCCAAGTTTCTGTGGTGGCTTTGAAGGAGGGGTCTGGTCTGGGAGGCCACAGCATAATGTGGCTTCTCAACTCTGTCCCAGAGAGAGAGAGAGCCATAGGGGAGCAAGACCTGATTTATAGGAAGGAAAATAACAGCTAGAAGGTCTGTAATCTAACCAGACTTTAAGACCAATGTTTGGGAGATGAATAAAGCCTTTAGTTCCAGAACTTGGGAGGCAGAGGCAGGTGGATCTTTGTGAGTTTAAGGACAGCCTGGTCTACAGAGTGAGTTTCAAGATAGCCATGGCTACATAGTGAGACTCTATATTGGAAAAAACAAAACGACAACTAAAGGAGGACAAGCACTATGGATCAAAGTCCATGATGTCTGGTGCCGTGATACACACCCGTGTCTCCAGCTATTCAGAAAGCTGAGGGAGGATGCTTGTGGCTAAGAGGCCAGATGGGCCAACATAGTAAATGTCTGCCTCAGAGCAGCTCAGGGCTGCTGGAGTGCCTTGGCAGGTGAAAGCACACCATGCAAGTCTCAAGACCTGAGTTCCAATATGAGCATTGGCAAGAGAAAGACTCCAAGTGGTGCTCTGACTTCCACTTGTCTGTTGTGACAGGTGTCCCCACTCTCTCTCTCTCTCTCTCTCTCTCTCTCTCTCTCTCTCTCTCTCACACACACACACACACACACACAGAGCACACACATTTTAAGGCTCATGAGGGCTGGAAGAGATGGATCAGCAGTTAGTGCTTTTCCAGAGGACCTGAGTTCAGTCCCAGTGGCTCACAGCTGCCTAGGAATGGAACCTTCTCTTCTGGCATATGCAGGCACCCCCTCCCCTCCATATGCTACCTACACTCTAAGAGTTCAGGAGAGGGAAAGTGCTGAGTAAGGAAGCTCCAATAGCAGAGGTGTGTTAGTTCCTGGGCTGTGACAATACCCACAGCCACGGAGGACACAGAGGCACTTTGATGGTGGTGGTGGTGGATTTCCCACAGAGATAGCTCTTGGAAATCAGAATGAACTCAGTCTCATGGAATGCTATGTGTAGGGCTGTGTGGGAAGAGCTTTGCTGTTCGGTCTCTGATGAGCCTCTTGAGATGTAGACCTCAGCATTCCTTAATAACCTGGCATCTTTTCACTCTTCTAAGAATGGGGGTAAGGCTTCCTCTCCTGTAGAGTCCTGTTTAGTGGTCCAGAGAAGTCTCAGCCCCCTCAATAGGTAAGTGTCTGTGGGCCAACAGTAGTACAGACCTTTGGATGAACTAGTTGCTACTATGGGAGGCACTTGGCCCGCTACACAGGTTTGGACCACAGGAAACCTGGAGATCTTTCAGCTTCTGATTCTGTAGCCCTAGAAGGAGCATTCAGAAAGTACTAGTGTCAGGAGCTTCTGAAACTGAGACAATGGATAGATTTCAGATCCATGTTAAGCTGCTGGGTCCTGTCTTACAGAAGAAACATCCCTTTGTTGCATCCAGTGAATGTTCTCAGCCATTGTGCATTCTAACCCGCCTACATCTGCATAAAACAAAAGTTCACTTTCAGAGCAGTGAGAGGGAGTCTGTGCACAATCCTAGTTATTGTACAGAAAAGCTGTGTGCCTAATGTTTTGCTCAGAGGAAATAATATATCGGGGATGCTTAATGTGGTTATTTTCTGTTGCTCATACTGGTGGCATCCTGTCTGTCTCAAAAAACAATGGGCACTGGAGTTGCTCAGACTGTGCTGTCCTGGTTTTCATTTCAAATGGCTCTGAAATAAATGAGTGGAAAATGCTCATTTCTTGAATATTTTAAATAGTTATCATAGATTTTAATTTCACCTATGGAAGAACAGTCTGAATGTATGGCATGATATAAATTGAAAACTCTAAGCAGGTATTTTGGCTTGGATCATGACATAGTCTTGCAAGGATGCTAGTGGAGCTGGCGAAGGCACTTCCTGCCAAGCCAGAGCGCCTGAGCCTGGTCCTTGGGATATGGCAGAGAGAGGGAAGTGACTCCACTAACACTGTCCTCATACCTCCACATGCATGCCGTGGCACACGTATGTACACAACCCCAAATAAGTAAATGTAATTTGAGACACTAGCTTTTCCAGTCCTGAACCAACTGTGTGTGCATTTTCTAGGGGGGAGGGGGCAAGGCTCCTTTCAACACAATTACATATGGTATACTTGAAAGTGGCCCAGTTGGTAAATATTGTATGTATGTGCTTTACCACAATTAAATAAAATGTTTTTCTTTTAGATCTTCAAAATCTGGAAGTACACATTTAAACATAGAAGTACTTCCTGGTGTGGGAATGTGAGATCTTTGGGCCTGGAGAGATGGCTCAGCGGTTAAGAACACTGACTACTCTTCCAAAGGTCCTAAGTTCAAATCCCAGCAACCACATGGTGACTCACAACCATCTGTAACGAGATCTGACGCCCTCTTCTGGTATGTCTGAAGACAGCTACAGTGTACTTACATATAATAATAAATAAAATCTTTGGGCCGAGCAGGACTGGAGTGAGTGAGCAGAGGTCCTAAGTTCAATTCCCGGCAACCACATGATGGCTTACAACCATCTGTACAGCTACAGTGTACTCATATGCATAAAATAAATACATAAATCTTAAAAAAAAAAAAAAAAAAAAGAGAAGTACTTCCAATATCTACTTATTTAACTCTGAGTAACCTCCAGGTGAGTATAATCCAGAACTGGGAGGCTGAGACAGAAAGACTGCTGCAAGTTTGAGAGCAGCCTGGGCTACTTAGTGAGTACAAGGCCTACACAAGCTACAAGCTAGACCCTCAAGAAAGATAACAGTAAACTGTATAGCTGATAAGAAGGAAAGGTAGACAGAAAAGGAGCTCAGCAACAGGGGCTTTACTTAGGGAAAGACCTACAGAGGGGCCCTCTGGTCCAGAAGCCCCTGTGCTCTGCCTTAGTCTGGTGGCGGTTAGGGGACAGAACACTTGCCTCTTTTTGGACTATGGTTAGTAGTTGTCAGGACTAGGGAGCAAAATGTCAGGTGATGGGTAAACATTTTTCATGGCCTCTTTTATTGAGGTCAGTAGGGCAAGAATCTAGAAAAGCAAGGTACTTTAGCATGGCTGTGGATAACAACGGAAAATCTCACAAAGTCTGACAGCTTGTAGGATTGTTCTTATCCAGTCTGATAATGAAGGCTTCATTAAGACAAACTCAACCCTTTGTATGCTATACTGATAACTTCAGAAAAGATCATGCAACATCTCAGAACAAGTAACAAGAAGCTTAGGTTTTCAAATGGCAATGCATGGTTCCTTCGTTGAGCAGAGAAGACCCACCCTGAGGCAAGCTGCATCAACATTGGTCCGCCCTGCCAGCGGGCAGTGTGCCATGTGACCAGCTGCCTCCTTTGGACTTCTCACCCAAGGACATACCCCTTGGCTATGAATCACAAGAAACTCTTCCTTCTCAAAGTAGCTCTCACCAGGCAATGGGAAAAGGTCTATACTACTGGTCAGAAAACTAGGACTGCCTTCCCAACACTGGAAGGAGAGCCACACAGTGACCAGCTACGCTTGGGAAAGTCAAGACTCTAGGAAGCTGCTTCCTAGCTACGGATCCTCTGCCCCATTTCACTTCTTCCTTCCCAGGGGCAAGCAACCACTATCATGTTTTTAGTCTCTAACTTCTGCTACTTCTGAATTATTCATCCTTGGGCAGTATCTATCATTCACTATGGAAGAGGAATGAATTCTTACCAGCACCCCAATATTTCTCCTTCTAAATTATGAATTCTGTTCATCTATTGAACTGCTAATCACAGCTGAGCCATATAATATAGTATGATGACTTTTCCTTTCTTGTCTGACTTTCCACCCTGGTAATAAAATCAAGAGTTAGTGTCTTGACTATGATAAGCATACAGCCTTACCACTGGGTTATATCATAAGCCCTGTGCTTTTGTGAATCAGTAATTCTTCTTTGTGCCTTATGTAGCACTCACTCAACCTGAAGCTGCACTCCAATTGTATTATCTCTCCTCTCAAAATGCAACACATTAACCTGTCCCAGTTTTTCTTAGAAACTTTCCGCTGGCAGCCTTCCCTAGCCAGGAGTGTGCATGTGAACACAAGTGCAGGTGCCCATGAAGGTCTGAAGCTCAAGTCAGATAGCTTTGAGCAGGCTGACATGGATGCTGGAACCCAATTGAGATCATCTGGAAGAGTGCCGAGTCATCTCTCCAATCTCAACCTTTCTTTTGTTGAATCTCTCTTAAAAAATATTTTTACGTTCTAGACAATCTTACTACATAGAGCAGGAAGACAACAAAGACTGCTCATGAGGTTGTTTTTAAGAATGAGAACCCTACTGAGAGGCAGTTCATGCTACAGGTTGGCCAAGAATCTGGCATGTTTTGAAAAGCAAGCCCATGTGTGCTACAGCCAACAGGGCTATAGGGACAGCTCTACCCAAGCTCAAGATTTGAGGCAGGCTAGATTTAAATGTAACAGATTAATTAATTTGGCAGGAATTTCAAGGAACAGTATAGTATGCAGGCTGTGGTATGGTAACTGCTGGGTGCTTTCAACCAGATTTACAGAGAATTGGGAGAAAAAGTTAGGCTGGGTGGTTGGAGGTTGGAAAAGCTGCTATAACTTTTAAAAATAGTGCCTCACACTTACACTGGGACAATATAGCAAGACCCCACCAATAAAAGCTCCAGGGTGTACAACACAAATTCATTCGCCTTTTCTGTAGAGAGAAGCTGAAAACACAGCTGCAGAGGTGGGGATGGGGTCCTGTTCAAGCAGGGCCACCTGGGAGTTTCCCAAGGTCAACCACACAAGTGCTGAGAAGCTGCAGGAGCCATGGTCCAAGAAGTTCTGACTACATCTCAAGTTGGCCACACAGAACATGGAGTCAGTCAGCCCCATGGTGCTAGGTCTGCATATGTGGGATGCAAGAGTTATAGAGTCAGAGAGACTTACACCAACATTCCAGAAAACAATAGAAACCCCCCCAGAAATGTGGCATGGTTGGCTTACTTTCTGGAAGACTCCAAGTAGGTTGTGTATGAAGCTGTGAGATCACAACATATTGGAGATACCAACACAGAATGTCTGCTGAGGAAGGCTACAGGCACTGAGCAAAATAAACAACTGGAGGGAATCAAACCCAGGCTCACATCATGCAACTATGTACCCTGGAAGTTGGACTCGGCTTTCGAGAATGCAATGCTTGTCTTGCTGGGGTTTAGCTTTGGTTCAATCTTGCTGCTCTTGCCTCACGCCACTGTGTAGTGGAGATGACTTTATTTTAGAGCCCAGAAGTTAAGCATTTGCACCAAGGGCCTGTGAGATGCTGTGTTAGTAGAGGCATTTGTACACTGACTGCTGGCACGGGTTCTATCTCTGGATGCCACACAGTAACTGGAGAGACTTCCGAGACTTGTCCTCGGACCTCCACACATATCCCGTGGCACACATCTGCACTCACACCATCAATAAAATGTTTGAGTCTCAGTAGATTGACCTTTGAGCATTCCTAGTGTTGGGTCTGTTAAAATGATGGGGACTTGATGTCAGACTGGATTATCATGAGCCTCAGGGCTAGGGTTTCCTGGACTGAACCTGTTCGTGTTTTAAGCACGTGACCCTCAGCTTGTGGCTGGGCTACTCTGAAGGCTGTGGGACTTAGGAAGTGCAACCTGGCTGGTGGAAATAGGTGGGTCTTTGAAAACTGTCCCCATCTTTGTTTCTGGCCTCCTGTGTTTTGTCAACAATCTTCTGCCACATATTCCCTATTGCTGTAATAAACCAAAAATCTCCCCCCAAACTGTTTCCTCCGTTATGTAGTTTCTATTGAATATTTTGGTTACAGCACTGTAAGAGTAACTAATACCCCAGGGAACACAGACCAGCTGGGCCTTAGGCAAGCCAGCCTAGGCAAGGGCTCTACGGGGAAATACAGGCATTGTTGTAAGTAGTCCGATCACAGGTACTAGGACCAGAAGACATAATGATATTGGCAATATCAGGGCTGGGACAAGAAGCCAAATGCAATTAGTGACAATAACCCAGGTCCGAAGTCAAGCCTCTGAGGTAAGACTGTAAACTCTACAGTAAGTTTCATGCTCTTGAAAAAAAATAAAAAAAGTCATGATGCTGGGTCTAGCAGCGATGGAGACAGAACCGCTAATGACAGTCCACTTAGAAATTCCACCAAGAGCTGGATTTGCCCAAGCCAGAATGTTTCAGTGGTGCATTCAGGATTGAGCATGAACAAGGCTACAGATACAAGCAAAATCCAAGCGCTGGTCGCCCAGATACCTGTATCATCTATCACTACCTTCTCCCCACTTCACACCGTTTACCACGTGATTCCCTGTGAACTGGAGGAAAATCTCAGATTTTTTTTATAGACGGGCTGTTTCAGTGAATAGATCTGGGTCAGATATGGACTGTAGCATCTCATGTATAGTCTTGAATGATAGTGATTGGGGGAAGACTTCTGGTTTCCAGTCTAACAACTCAGGAGTTTAGAAGACATCACTCCCATCTGCACAAGAGCAAAGCTGGACCATAAATAACGGCACTCCCACCACCACGCTCTTTAACAGTGCTGAAGATGGAGTCTTAAGGCCTTGTGCACGACAGACAGGAGCTCCCCTCAAGAGATGTGGACAAAGTGTTGGTTCCCAAACTGGAGACACAGGAGAATATAGAGTCCTGGCGAACTGGAGAAGTAGAGATGCTTTTACATGTTACACTGATGACTCCTGGAGCCAGTTCTTAAGTTTTTAACCCAGGTCCAACTTTGAACAAAATATAAGACCTTTCTTGTTGGAACAGACACAGAAGAGAAAATAAAAACAGCAGAGCAACATTAAATATCCAAGATGTAACCAGCAACATCTGGGAAACTATGGCAGGCTATCTGCTTTCTTCATAAACTAATTTCAAGAGAAAAAAAATAGGAGATGGAAGAGTACTTACTCTGCAGTATGTGGCCCTTAACTGGATCTCAATGCAAAGCAGCTTCTTATAAAACTAAAGCACCTGGTTAAGAAGTTGTTTCTGTTTTGGTGTGATAATGGTTCCTGGTATGCCCATGCTCTTTTTAAAGCAAGGCATAAGACAAGGCCCAGGCTGGCCTGACCCCAACCCTCTGCTTCTGCTTCCAGAGTCTGATCTTAAAGCCATACCCCACCATGACTGCCTTTGCTGTACGCTTTAGGGCATTTTTATCTGTAAAAAGTAGACATTAACATCACCATGAAAATACCTTTAAAAGACAATGTACAATTAGGGTTACAGATAAAATGGTGAACTAGTTAAGTTGTTGAAAACCAAGGGACTAGTATTTAGAGGTTACTTACTTATTCTATTCTGATATATGGTCAAAACTTTCTACAACAACTCAAAAAGATGCAAGCCAAAATACAAAACAGTCAATCCCACTTGATCTGAGAAGCGGCCACTTGTTGCTAAAACATACACAGGTGAGTGGAGGGACCCCCCCCCCATTCAGTCACGGCAGGCCATTCAGTTGCATAAAATCAAGCTAGTACTTCATAAAGTAAGGTTCAAATGTGTCATTACATTTCAAAAAGATTTTCCTTTATTTAAACACATTTACAGCATGCAAGTTAACTTAAAGTTTATGTCGTTTTTCCCAAACCAATTATGTTTAAATGTAACCTTAAACACTGAAAACCAACATATTCCACAGGTAGACTTACTCTCTTCTGTTACCTCAAATCAAACTGAGAGTTGCAAATAAATTCAGTTACGCATAGTAGTTAGTTTCCTTAAATTAGGCAAATAATTTAATGGATCACCATGAATAAATACTATTATTTCATTGAGTTTCTCTTCTGAACCAATTACCAATACCACTCAGAGGAACATTAATATATTCAGTCACAAAAAAAGACACTGCAAATTAAAATATTTTCAATATTCTAGATGATTAAAAATGTCCAAATTTTGCGTGAATGCTATATTTAATGACCTATCATAGCAAAAAAGAGCAGTTCAGTTCACTGAAAAGAAATATATGAAATTCTTAGTATACTTTATCAAAGTTTGAAATTATAAATAGAAAAGAAACATTTAAGATTAAAAAAACCTAACAATGTGTTTTCCTAACATGCTAGTTACAATTCATCGTGTTATACAAGCACCAACACCATGATACATCTTAAAACTACTATACTCAGACAAAAGAGATTTGTTTCCATTATGAAAACTGCCAAAGAAGCAAATTTTCATTTGGAAAGAATGTCCTTATGGATGCAGCCAGATGCCTCACAGAGACAGCGCTGAGCACAGGAGCCGTGCCTCTCACTAACCACGACTTGAACCTCCCTGCATCAAGCTCTCTCTTCAATCTGTGGAGTGTTTCTTTCAATCGTAAAAGCAACACAATCATTAAAGGCTGCAGACTACAACAGCAAAGATTTTGACTATTAAAAAAATAAATAAATTTATTTTCAAATCAAAATTATTATAAAAGTGGAAATTACAAGAGTTAAGGAAATAGAAAAATAAGCCAATTATGATCTGAGTCTTCTGACTATGGCTCCAAATTTAATAATACAAATATCTGTATATAAAACTTTCCCAAAGCTTCTGCCAGCCAGATTCTACCACAGACCTTCCAAAGCTTCTCTACTTATCAAGCAGCTCAGACCCTCCGTTCCTGTGGATTTCTGCTAACAGGGCTGCAGTTACCCCCAGCACTGCGCAAGCAGATGTTGAAATCTTTCCCAGTTACGTTTGTAGATCCCTAAAATAGACTTGATTGAGTTTATTCATAGGAAAAATAAGTGCCAAAAATAGGTACACACTTAGTTCTAATTTAAAAATATTCACTATGGCCAACAATTTTTTTTTGAGAATTATTAGTGACTTGCAAACAATTTACTATTTCTAACTAAACAAATTATAGTGTATGTCTTAGTGTAACAGGTGAAAACCACCTTCAAGATTTCAGAGCAAAATTGACCACGTAGTTTTAAATTTATAGTTCATCTGTCCTGTTCACGATTTTTCTCATTTTTCAAAGGCTATAAATTTATCAGTCAATACAATTATTTAACATTTGGGAATTAATTAATTCTATAATGTCTTAATCTACTTATTTCCTAATATTAAAGATGACACTAGCTTCTGTTCAATTCTTCCTTTAGTAGGCAGATATAACAGAATAACTAAAGCAGGGATGTCCCATTAAGCTATGTTAAGTACAGAAGTAGAAAGAAGGGATATAATCATTTTCAAACTCATCTTTAACATGAGATTCACTTTTGATATGTACGGCATTTGTATTCAAAGTAATATGCAATAGACATCTCATGAGCTAATAGAGCCGGTTCAATCTTGAACTCCTGGCTAATTAGTCAGAGGTCTCAAAGCTCAAAGTTTGCAGAGGCAAGCTTCAGAGACTATACCAGCAACATAAACCCTACTTTTATTTCAAGGGATTTCTTAAAAAAATTTTAATTTATTTTTTTTGATTTTTGAGACAGGGTCTCCTTATATAGCCCTGGCTGTCCTGGAACTCACTATGTAGACAAGGCTGAACTCAAACTGACTGACAGACATCCATCTGCCTCTGCCTGGGATTAAAGATGTATGCCACCACACTCTGCTAGAGGGATTTTTAAAATACAGTATTGACGGACCTGATATATTTTGTGGCAAGTAGTGTTGTAAGTGATAAAATTTAAGACATTTAATCTAAATGTTCCATATTTCCTTTAAAAAAAAAAAAGATATTTTAGTAGAAAAGGGAAAATGAAAAGCAATAGCAGCTAGGTAATGTAAACCAAGATTACACATACACAGAAAAGGCAAATCCAGGAGCAGAGTCCTGTAACACAGTTACTCGGCACAGTGAAGACACGAAGGACAAAGTGTGTAATAAACAGGGCCACAGTTGTCAACTGTCCTTTCCCTTCTAGGGCATCAACATTGCACTCTGGTGTTGGGAAGCAGCAGAGTTTACAAGAGTGGGTAGGAAACAGCTGTACAGGCTAGGAGTAATTTACACATTAAAAAAAATTAAATTTCTACAATCCCAAGAAATAGAGGTTAGTTACTGAAAGACTGATTTTATGTCCTCTTCAAACTTCAATTACTTTTCAACACCTGAAACAGGAGAAAGCAGAGAAAGTTTTAGTTTTTATAAAACTCATGTTTGAGATAATGATAAACAAAATAGGAATGATTCAACTTCTTTTAAAAATATGTTTTAATTAGATTTTATGTGCGTAACTGTCCTGCCTGCATGGCATATGTGCGTCACATGATTGCCTGGTGCCGAGAGTCCAGAGAAAGGAATCCCTGGAACTAGAGTTGTGGATGACTGTAAGTCACTCTGTGGACAGTGGGAACCAAGCCCAGGTCCTCTGCGAGAGAGCAAGTGCTCTTAACCAATGCACACCTCTCCAGCTCCTGGTTTCTTTCTTTTATTTTTCTGTCTTCTAACTCGAACTATTTATGAGCAGGACAATGTTTACAAGGTCAGGACATCATTTTTTTCATCCCTAGTTAATACAACCATACGTGGGCTGATATATGAATTATTTTGTTTAATAATAATATAGAGCTGGGCATGGTGGCTCAAACTTGTAACCCTAGCATTTGGGAGTATGAGGCAGGAGGCTTACCATGAGTTGAAGTTGAAGGGGAGGAGGGGAAGGTGCACAGGAAGTATGACGTAGTGGGGGAAAGAAGGCTTGTCAATGTTTAAACAGTAAACATGACATTCTTACGTCAAGGACCACTACTTAGCAGCAGTTAGTAGCAAATAAATGTGGCTTAGGTAAACATAAGGGAGCGCTGGGGAGATGGACTCCCAGAACCCACTGAGGCAAGTGTAGGATGCATGCCTGTACTCCTGTGCTTATTATACCTGCAAGGTGGGAGCTGACAACAAGACGAACCCTGGAAGCTGTAGGAATAATCGGAATGGAATGTGCAGAAGAGACCCTGTCTCAACAACGTGTAAAGCAAGCACTGACACCCGGTGTTGACCTACGACCTCCACAATATGCTGCAGCACCCGTGGGCCTACAGACACACCCTAAAACACACACAACTATCTTTAAGTTGGACTTGGTAAAAAAGCCATGTGACAGAAGACAGGCTATGCAAAACTGGAAACAAAAGGCATTAAACATTATTAATCACCACTGCCCTAAATAAATCTGTGTTTTTCTCAACTTTTAAAAAGTAATTTTACCAGCTGCCCATCAGTTTAAGATATAAGAAATTAAAAGGCCCAAGGGACGGTGAGCATGTATGTCAGAGTGCACGCTGCTCCTGCAGAGGATGCAGTTCAGACCCCAGCACCCACTGGGAGGTGCACTGCTGCCTGTAATTCAGCTCCAGGGGGAATGTCTCTGGCTTCTGTGGGCATGACACATATATACATAATTGAAAAAGTAATAAAAATAAGTTTAAAAATTAAATAAAAACCGACTATCCTTTGATCAGCAGGTAACAAACAATTACACTTCATTTTCACTCAGTTGAGCTAGCTCTCCTGTGTGCTAAACATCATTACTATGTAGATGATGCTGTATGTGTTTAAGAGGCCACGCGCTATGCAAATGAAGTATGAGTTCAAGGTGTACATGAGTTTTAACATGAAAACAAGACCTGACGATAGACTTCTGAGCTCTAAAACCCCTCCTCTAGGAAGGCAGAAGCAGCCTCTATGTAGTGAAAGCTTAGTGCTACATGATGACATCTTAACCAAGAATCAGCTATTAGTCCAACATGGGCAGAGACAGGATACGGGGTGGGTGTGTGTGTGTGTGTGTGCGTGTGTGTGTGTGCGCGCGTGTGCGCGCGCATCTCTCAGTGTAGGAACATCAACTAATCTGTCTCCTGTGTCACCAGAATATAACTCAAGCAAAAATGCTTAAACTATGGACATAGTGACACACAACTTTAATCCCAGCACCCAAGAAGCAAAGATAGGTGGATCTCTGTTGAGTTCAGGTTTACATAGCAAGCTCCAGGCAAGCCAAGGTATACAATGAGACTGACCAAAAAAAACAAAAAAAAACAAAAACCCCCAAACATACACTAAATCATTCAGTCTACATTGAGTAAAGGAATATGGTAGATACACACATAATTAAACACATCCAGAAGGAGGTAGCATACATTTGTGATACTGGGTGTCTTTGGTAGGCCACTGACCTAAAAGGGTAGAGATATGTTCTAGATTAAAAGAAAGCTAAAAATACAAAGTCCTAGATCATGCTCTGGCTTAGAAAAATTAGATACACAGGATGTTAACAAGAAATAGAGAAGAGCTAAGGGGTACAGCTCAGTGGTTCGAGCCTTGACTAGCACGTACAAAGTCATGACACCCAGAGGCACAAGAGAGAGATCCACATTTGGATATCAGACATTACACAGGTTAATGTTAGATGTGATTATTATTACAGCTGCACAAAAAAGCTATTTTTCATGAATGTATAACTTATTTTTATAGTGAATTCTAGAGGACTCAGGGGAGAATGAGTTAAGTTTTCATGTGTGTGTGTGCTGTGTGCAGTGTGTGTATGTACAGAGGCCAGAGAGTGGTCCTCTGCTTCAGCATTATATTGTTTGACAGTTATCTTACTGAACCCAGAACTCTCTGAGTTCCGGGGACTCCCCCTCCCGGAGCTAGGTTTATATATGTTCTCTTCCTTGTCTAACTTCTACATGCGTACCAAACCAAACTCAGGTCCTCAGGCTTCTGTGGCAGCACTTGCTCACTGCCATCTCCCCAGCCCAGAAAGAACAGCCTTTAACAAGTTGCTTTGTTTAAGTTCATGAATGCAGCAAAGCCAGACTGACACTCAGAACATCCAATCCCACACTCTTTCTCTCTCTCACTTACACTAGACAGAACAAACAAAATATTACATTTTTAACCTCTCCAGATTGTTGGTTTAATTTCTATTCAAAACAGTACTATACAAAGTATCAAAACCAAGAAAAATTAAAATAAACCAACCTTAGGATTTCTCAGAAGCAGAAAGAGCTAACCATCTCATAATTATTTAGTATTTTACATTTTCAGCATTTCTGTGGGACTTCTACAGTTAAAAGTCAGACTTCTGGAATGTGTCATAAACTATCAGACAGGCATTTACTAATGAATGTGATACAGAACAAAGTGTTGAGTGTATTACTAAATAAGTACCACATGGGGAACAGGTATGGTACGTTATTTCCAGAACTTTTAAATGTGAAGTTATAGTAGTATATAAAGCCCTCAAATGACATTCCTTATCTTCCTACCAGAAACAGATGACAAGCCTGCATCTGACTCCAGGGCCCAGTGTGGAAGAACACCCTCTCAAAGTGGCCTCTAATTTCCACATTTACACACACACACACACACACCCCAGAAAATGGAGGGGGAAAAAAAAAAAAAAAAAAAAAGAAAATTCAGAAACCTATTAGCAAAATCACCTCACAGGAGCTGGCTAACTCCACATTTAAGAGCACTGGGTCCTCTACCAGAGGACAGGGGTTCAATTTGTAGCACCAACATGGCAGTTCACTTCTGTGTATAACTCCAGTCCCAGAGGATCCAACACTCTCTTCTGGCCTACAGGGGCACTATATGCACGTGGTACACAGATATACATGCAGGCAAAATACTCACACATAAAATTAAACAGGAGAAAAATCAACTCTCAATAGGTGAATGAAAACAGTAACTGTTTAGAAAGGAAATGTAAATGGAGGTGTGCATGCAGATGAAGTCACCTTTATTCAAATATTATTATTTGAATAAAGGTGACTTTGGGTCTATCAAATTAGAAGCTGCTGGCAGGGATACAACCAAATGCTAATTTTGATTGAGATGCAATTTTAGGCTGAGCAACTGTAAGATCCTTAAAAAACGTTCACACTGTAGAATCCCAGTTTTGGAATCTTCTCATAATAATCTAAAGGATGAGGGAGTATATAAGATACTTCATATTTCAAATGTCATTTATAGAAGCAAAATTAGACAAAATTAATGTGCTTTATTACATTTCTAGTGAAGGGAATATTATAAACCAGGGCATACCCACTGTGTAGGATACAAAGAATTATTATAAATGATCCAATGTGAATTTGAAAATTACTAACACAAAACTACACATAGATTATCTGTAGCATGAAACAGACTACAAGAAATCATGCCAAGTTGCATTTATAAAACAACACACATTTAAAAAAAAAAAAAAAAAAATCCCGATCCTACTGTGAAACTCGAATCCTAAGCTAAGTAGTTCAGTACTTCCACATACAGTTACAACTCAAAAGCCAGGCACGGACCCACACCTGCAATGTGTCAATGTTTACACCTGCTTGCCTCCGCCACCTCGAAGCCCCACTGGCTGGTTGTTCTGAACAAATGAGCCTCCTCCACGAACTGCACTTGGGTGAGTTGGAGAGGCTGCAGGATGTTGTCCAGGACGGATAGGTTTTGCTGTGAGACAGAAGATAGAGTCAGAATAAGATGTAACAGTGACTGCAGTGATTCCTTAGGTGTCTGTGTCCCCCCCTCCCCCCTCCCCATTCCTGAGTGTTTTAGTTTGCTAATTTTTTGTGTTTTTGTTTCTTGATACCTTTTTCTTGGTTATCTCCCATTCTCCAGAAACAATATAATCTTCTGCCTCTAATAATCTTTCAAAATATTTGCTAAACTTTGAAGTAGGGTCTCCCTATGTAGTCCTGGTGGTCCTGGAACCCTCTACATGGACAGACTTGGCTAGAACTCACAGATGGGTACTTTTCAGAGTCAGCTCTCTCCCCGCTGTGGGATGGAGGATCAAACACGAGCCACCAGGTTTGCATAGCAAGTGCTTTCTCCTACATGCTCGCACAACCCCTTGTCTGCGCAAATGATTGTTCTGAAACCTGAGAAACTAATTGCTGCTACCATCTGCCTTTCAGGAAATTCTCTAGTGCCTTGGTGGTGTTTCCCTGGACAGTGTCTCCTGGCCGTCACCTATCTAGTTATTCAGTTGCCTGTCGAGTGAATGTGGCTATCTCCCAGTTTCTATCTTCTTTCCCAACAGTGTCACTCTTCAGGAATTTAGAAAATAAAGACAGGAAACACCACCATGACAAAGCATGATAAAGGAGACAAAGTTTTCAAGCTGAAGGACCACAAGCTACCTGGGCGTGTTCTACTCACCAATCTGTGCAGAGTGCCCTCTTCTGGCCATATTCTTTGACCTGACTGCTTCCTTTATCCGGTCTACTTCTTGCTGATAGCGCTTGCGGTCTCGAGAAGCATTTTCTTTGGCTTCTTTCAGCGCTGACTCCAAAGCTTTCACTCTCTCTGCAGTAGCTCTAAGCCGTTTCTCTAACTTAGGAAGTTCACAGCGAAGATCTGCATTATCACGTACCAACTGAAGGCACATGGAGAAAACATGGATAGCTTACAGTAAGATGTTTTAAGAAAATGAGTATCTCATAACTACAGTTCAGCAAGTTAAACTACATTTTTCTGTTGAGCTTTTCCATTTAGGCAGCACCATGTAAAATACATACATGTCAGACATAACATCTCACAAAGCACACATTCACTTAGTTGTTTAGAATAGACAGTAGCCTACAATATTCTCAAGCTCACTCTTTAGCAGATGACCTTAAAGCCCTAACCCTGCCTCCATCTTGAGTGCTGGGAGTAGAGGTGCTCTCAGCATACTAGGTTTCTGTGCCGCAGAGGACAGAAGCCAGGGAGTTCTGAATGCTGGGCAAGCACTCTACCAACAGAGCTAACATCCTAGCCCTGCTCATTTGATTCTTTTTTTATCCAGTTGACTGGCCTGTCACCCCTCTGTACCTAGGTAGACAAGGAAGTAGAGCCCAAGGCTAGTCGACGATACTTGCTTCAGTAATACAGCCCAGCTAGTAAAGCAACTGTCCCTTTAGGTATAGTTTTGAGAAAGGGTTTCATGTATCCTATATGGCCTCCCAACACAAGTAGTGAAGGGTGACCTTGATCCTCTGGTCTGTCTCTATGTCCCAGTTGGGATTATAGGTAGTCACTACCATGTCCAGTTTTTATGGAGGTACTAAGTATTGAACCCAGGGTTTCGTGCATCCAAGGTGAACACTCAGTATACTGAGTTAAGTCTTCAGATTGCTCTTTAGGCATATGTGGGGCAGTGATCTGTTACAGGCAGTCTGGCACCCGGTTGAGCACAGGCGTAAAATCTGGGCGACCCAGCGGAACAATCCGCAAGAACAGGAGTTAAGCCAACGCTTCCGGGAGGCTTTTGGCTCCGGTACCACCCCTCCCCAGGTAGAGGCGTGGCCACCCCATGCCATCCCCATGTTAATGAGACACCCAGAGGCTTAGCCATGCCCCTTCCCAGTTACTATATCTGCCTTGCATTTCCCAGAGGCCATGGGGTACAATTCCACCCACGCCACTCCACAAGATGACAATAAACATCTTAGAATTATCGACTGTCTATTCATCTTGACCTGCCGTGGGAAGTGAGGGATCCTGTCTCACCGAGGGCTTCCCAGTGCTCCCAGACAGTACCCACTGACCCAAGCCTAAGCAGCTAGGCCGGCGCCCCAAGCCCCAAGCTGCCCTGGAGCCCATCTGTGGCACCCTGTGGCGACTGCAGTGCCCCGGGCTAGAGAACCCACGGAGAAGGCTGCCGTGTGGGAAGACGCTCAGCCACTTCCCGCGTGTCTCCTGTCCTACCCAGAGTGGCAGTGCTGAGGACAGACACATGGGGCTTCATCCCACCACGCCAGGCTTGTTCCAACAGGCATATGAAAAGCCCAAGTAAACAATACTAATAAAAGTTGCAAAGTCTTTAACTTTACACTGGTGAAAGCACAGAGTTTGCATAATAAAGTTACATTTTTAAAAGATAGCAAAACAGCCCGGCAGTGGTGGCGCACGCCTTTAATCCCAGCACTTGGGAGGCAGAGGCAGGCAGATTTCTGAGTTCGAGGCCAGCCTGGTCTACAGAGTGAGTTCCAGGACAGCCAGGGCTACACAGAGAAACTCTGTCTCAAAAAACCAAAAAAAAAAAAGATAGCAAAATATACATGTTCCTGTACAAAATATGAACTGCTCACTACATTACATTGTATATTTCAGATTACAGGGAAAAAAGATCAAAGGAAAAGACTGCATTAACTACAAAAGGAAGCCTATCCAATAAATTAACAAGAAATTTCAACCTTGAACTCCTATAGAGGAAATATGAATATTTTGTGCTTTTCATAGGATTTGTTTAATAACAACATGTTGATAAAAACATTAACTCCCAACCTGGGCACAGTAGTACACACTTGTAATCACAGCACTTGGGAAGGAGAGTCTTGTTGAAGTACATGAGACCCAGACTCAAAATCAAAAGTAAATACATTAACTTCCCTGGAAGCCCCTGGTCTCCATGTAACTGCTTGCTGAAACAAGGGAGCGGTACACTGCTGACAGCCGGGGCTCTGGGAGGTAACATGCTTCCTACTCCCCCTGTAGTTTTGTAATGCTGTCACATGACACTCCATTACCTGTTTGTGCACTTTGGTGAGCTGTTCGAGATTGTTTTCAAGGAAGGAGATCTTCTGCTTCTGTGCAGCACTGCCACCAGTGTCATCAGAGTCCACCTCGGCACTCTGAGAGGACAGAGACAAAGCAGTGAGGAAATGTAAAGACCAGAGGACCCAAGCTTCCTCTGCACAAACATTCATCTCATAGCCTCACACGCATGGCCACATAGGAATTCTTAAAGCACCACACACAACAAGCGCCATTGTACAAGCAGCCCTGGGCACTATGACATCACCTTTTTCACCCTGGTAGCCAAGTCCTGAACAAAGAGCTTGCGCAGGTTGTGTAAAGTCTGAAGTTCTTTTGCCTTGAATTAAGAATAAAGAGATGGGTCTTACAAGCACAATACTTAAGGCAGAAAAACCCAAAACACGCTCCCCAGCCCCGGTCCCACGTTTTCTCACCACCGTCTCCTCCAAACCCTTCAGGTCTTGCCTGGCTTGTTCTCGTCTGTCTTGCATAACCCTAAATTGAAGCAACAGTTACATGCTTTCAACTTTGGTGCCATAAACTCCAACTTTATTTAGCAAAAATTAAATCAAACTTTATTAAACTCTAATAAAAATATGCTTACATTGAAACAACAGTTTGCTCATACTCATTTTTCAAAGAAATCTGTACTTAAGTATTTCCATCTTTTCATTATCTAGCTTATTGAGAGAAACAGCTCATGCCACAATGGAAGAGACCAGACAGTATGCGCCAGAGCTCATACAAGGATGACTTTTATTTTAAAATATGGACACAGAGTAAACTGCCGTTTATCCAAAAAGATACTAAGGGAAGTTGTTGATAATAAAATTTGCCTGAGACTAAAGTATTTTACACTATTCAAAACTATGGCTGAAATCCAGCAGAATTCTATAACCCCCCCCCCCCCCCCCCCCGCAGAGCTGGGACTTAAACCCAGAGCCTTGTGCATACCTGGCACATTCCCAGCCCCCAGCAGAACCTTTATGCAGTACACTCTGAACTGGTCCTCTGGTGCATCCTAAACTACTGCTGTAGTTTACTCTCAAATTATTTCTTAAAACTCAAGGCCCCGTGGAAGACTATCATCATGAGCTGTCTACCTACTCAGACTCTAGAAAGCCAATTAACTCACTGTAAATGAGAAAAAGCAAGGGAAAAAAAAATCTCTGCTCAAGAAATTACGGTTAGGGGGTAGCTAGTCTGGCCGTTGAGAACACTTGTGACTCTTGCAGAAGACTCCAGTTTGATTCCCAGCACCCACATGCTGATTCAACACAGTCTGTGTGGTTCCAGTTCCAGGGGCTTTGTCACCTACTTCTGACCTCTGTGGGTACCAGGCATGCACACTGCAAACATGAATCAATCTGGGCAGGCAATTCATACACATTGGGGGGGGGGGGGAGGGGGGGGACAAAAGCAAAAACCAAACACAACTTTATTTTAAAAAGAAGACCAAAACATATGGTTTTATGAAAAACCAAATTTGACAAACTGTAGTATTAGAAGCATCTCTTACAATTTTCTAGATTATAATCAGATTTTAAGATGGTCTTTATGATGGATTATGAAATATTATAGACACCAAGAAAACAGCAGGCAGTCTGAGAAACAGGACTACATACAGCCTTGCTTTCACTCAAACCCAAGCACATGTCACAAATCAAAGCAAGGCAGAAAGAAGACAGCCATGGCCACGGGCGTGCAGTACCTATAGCCTTGAATTTGTAAGCTTTAACCCAAGACACTCACGTGAGCTCATGCAGCTTCCTGCTCTTCTCTTGGTCTACAGCCTTCAGCCTCTCATGCTCCACCCTTAGCCGCTCCTGCTCCAATACCATCTTCTGGTTTTGGCTAACAAAAGAATGGAATACAAGCTCAGCCTCAAGTTGTCTGAATGTCATCACCACACTTAACGTTTTAGGGTCCCGCCTTTCAACATAGGATGTTACTACACATTCCTGAGTAGGAACCTCATATGCCTCAGCCTGGAGTTACACGTGTGTGTACCATATTGGGCCTGAACTCTGACAAGCTCATCCTCTTCTGCCACCTGGTTAGATCTCATTACTCCGGTCTCATAAGGGTAGGGAAAGGAAGGGCATGGCTACCCTCAGTCATTTGGGATTCTCATATGGTCACCAAAGTCACTGTTCATTCCGTTCCCCAAACCTTTATCTCCATCTCCCAAAATTTGTCATCACTTATTTTCTTTCTTTCTTTCTTTCTTTTTTTTATTTCTCCAATTTATACTCTATACATGTGAAGACAGAAAGCATGGGAGAGAAGAAAACAGTTTCATTTTGTGGAGCACAGCAGGTTTCTATGAGGATGCTTGTCTATTTGAATTAGTCTCTACCAGTGCAGAGGAGAGCACAGTACTTACTCTTGGAGGTCAGTGATTAGCTTCTCCTTTGTCTCGACCTCGTCTCGCAAGCTGCTTATCTGTTTTTGGTGGGTCTCCCTGTGACTCTGGATCTGCTGTTCAACAGCTTGCTGAAGGGTGTTTGGAAAGAAAAGGTCAACGTTAGATTAAGATCACTAACAATGGTGGATTAAAAACGTCGTGTGCACTAGGCAGCAAACTTGCCTTGACTTCATTTGCAGTCTGAACCTTGTTCAAGTGCTCTTTTTCCATTTCATGGACTTTCTCTGTTTTATACATGAGAGTAAGAGATTAAAAAATAAAAACAAAAACAAAAGAGCAAAAACAAAAAGTGACTCTTAAGATTCCCGTGATAAGCCAGAGGGCAAACAGGTTTTTAAAGAACTTGGCAAAACCTTCCAAGCTCAGTAACACTAGGATACTTTGCTACCACTGACGTATTGATATCACAAAAGGGAAACAGTTTCTAAGTGTTGTATGTTAGGATTCTCATTCTCTCTCTCTCTCTCTCTCTCTCTCTCTCTCTCTCTCACACACACACACACACACACGAATTTTGTGAGAAGGACCTTGAATTGACATATCCAATACAATTTTTTTTTTTTGTAACGTGTATGTTTGAACTATACATGTTCACATGGCAATATTCACCTATGTGTGTGTGCATGTGTGTCTGGAAGCTAGGGGTTTTATTCCATGTATCCTCTATCACTCCTTAATTTTAAAAAGCATTTCAAATCCACAGTGAGGTGGATAATCTGCTATTTCAGATTTTCTACATTCTGACTATTTCCTTTCAGTTTGAGTATGTGTACAACAGTTATATTAAAGTAAGGAAGAGTACAGTCATAGCAATCAGAAGCCAATACCTTGTGCTCGAAGTTGGACTAGTTCCTCACCGAGGGAATCAACAGATTCCTCCAGCTGTCTCTTCTTTTGTTCCACATTTTGAAGGTATTCAGTCAGTGACTTGATTTTGGCTTCATGCTTTTGGGGAAAAATACTAATATGAGGTGGAGAAGTATCTCACACACATTATGCAGCTAAAGTGTGAAAGATTAGATCATTACCTATACAGCTTACAGCACCTGTAACCTGAGACCCTGCTACTACCAATCCTTCCTAGTGCAGTGCCTGCCATTACTCAGCAGCCAGCGGCACAGCATCCATTAGTCCTGCAGTTCTGCACATGCATTTTGTCAATCAGTCACATGTTTCTAGCTAATTTCCATACTTAGTATGTACACGTTACATCACTCAAGTTGTTATCTGCAGCTACTAGACTAAGAAACACATCGACCTTTTATGACTGAAAATACACAGAAGCGTATGATTCTGAAAACATCTATAATAAATAAAATGTACACATGACATTTAAGCAAAATGAAAAGCCATCTGAAACACATACTTGAGAGATCCGAAGCTGGCACGCTGCTAACTCCTTCTCATTTTCTTCCATTTTTTTGTTGCTCTCAGTCTGTGTGCTTTCTAGCTGTTTGCAGCGTTTCACCATGGTTTTTACTTCTGATTTCATTTTGCTAATGTAGAGCCTTGCAACAGTAAACTCTTCATCTATCATACCAGTTCCCTCTGGTTGCTGAGAGAAAAACATGAAAAAAGTTAAAGCCAGAGCTACATGGTAGCACACACCTTTAGTCACAGTACTTAGGAGGCAGAGGCAATCAGAATCTCTGTAAATTCAAGGACAGCCTGGTCTACAAGATGCTGTCTCCCTCCCCTCAACCCTCCCACCACCATACACACAAAGAAATGAAAAAGTTAGAGCCAAACATGTTCAAGTCTATTTTCCCAAGCTAGGCTAGAAAGCCTAACAGAAGTCCTAGGAAGCCATGTTTCTGTGAGCATGTGAGCCATGGTGTGCAGGTGGAGATCACAGGGAGAACTTGCAACTCTTTTTTTCTACTATGTGAATTCCAGGTTCATAATCAGTTCATTAGATTTGGTGGAAGTCCCCTCTCCCACAGAGTCACCTCACCTGCTTTTGTTTGCTTGTTTGTAAGACAGGGCCTTACTGTGTAACTCTGTCTGGCTTGAACCTCATTCACCTTTACATGCTTAAAGTGACTGTGTAGTGTAATCACAGGTAGGCTGGGAGATGAGCAGTAAAGTGTCAGACTGACCGTGCAAGGATGAGCTGCCTGGCACTCACGTGAAGCTAGGCAAGGTAGTGTGCACTTGTAATCTCCTAACTGGGGAAGGCAGAGAGAGACAAGTGGCTCTCTGGGGCCTGTTGGCCAGCTGGTCTAGGAAAGTCATTGAGTTCTGTTCCAAACTATAATGTGTATGGCCAGGTACACAGCTCCTGGGATAAAGTGCTTGGTGCCAAGTGTGAAGACTGAGGGTTTGGGCTACAGAATCCAAATAAAAGCTCAGCAGGCATAGTGGTCACTTTTAATCCCAGCACCCAGGAAGCAGAGCCAGGGATCTCTGTGGCAAAATGCTAGCTAGCTGAGCTGCAGGTTCTGTGAAAAACTGTGTCTCAAGGGGGAATACATAAGGAGGGCACCCGAGGTTGATCTCTGGCTCCTACACACATCCATGGACACATATGATGTAGCAATAGGCCAATCACTTATGAGCTCCCCACCTGATCGGACTCACCACTGTTCTATTCAAATACGCACACAGAAATAAAGTAAAATTATTTACCATCAATATCAACATGCATGTAGTCAGTTCTTTCCTTCCACCATGGGTTCCAGGGATCAAATTCAGGTCATCAGGATTATGGAGTAAAGTACCTTTACCCACTAAGCCACCTCAGCAGTCCAGTAAAGCAATTTTTTTAAGTGAAAATCTTCAACATGGCCCAATGAGGTACTTAGTGAATATTCTACGAATATTCTATTTCTATGCCCCTGGTTTTCTCCCTCTTTTCTCATCTACTTAAATCAAAACTAAGGGGATGGAGAGATGGCTAAGTGTTAAGAGTGTTTATTGCTCTTCCAGAGGAGCTGAGTTCCCAGAACCCAGGTTCTGGGACATCACAACATCCTGCAACTCTAGCTCCAAGGGCTCCAACACCCTCTTCTGGCCTCCAGATACACATGGCATATACTCACACACACACAGACATAAATATAAAAAAATCTAAAATGTAGTTAATATGAGGATAATAGGTATAAAAAGAACTTTGTAAAAAAAAAAAAAAAAAAAAAAAAAAAAAGAGAAATAGCAGGTTTATATAGTTTAGTCGGTAAAATGTCTGCCGCAAATGCCTGAGGATTTTTAAATTAACACTAAAAACACCAAAATTGAAAACAAAAAATTAACAGCCAGGTGTAGTGGGCATATGCCTATATTCTCAATGCTTGGGAGGCAGGGGAGGAGGGTTCCCATAGGAGAGCACCAGGCCCCACTGGGAGATGCTGTTTCAAAAAACAAGAGGCGAAAATCATGTTGGGAATTGGTTCCAATGCTTTGTCTTAATTCAGCTCCCAAAAGCACTTCCATCCCTGAGGGGCCCTGCCCCCAGCTGGCTTCAACTGGTCATAAAGAATTGCTGTACAGCCACAGGCTGGGCAGGGAGATGGAGCAGGACTTTAGAATGCTCAGGCAAGGGACCGAGGGAGAGAAGAGAGAAGAGAATCACCATGACTCAGAGGGAGAGGATCAGATTTAAGAGCTGTAGGAGAAAAACCATCCAGCAATGTAGGTGGGATGGGAAAAGGCCCCCAGGGGGTGGTGGTGTAGAGGGGACTGCCCAAAACTGGCAACAAAGATAAAAATAAAGATTTAGAAGGCGTTAAGCCAGGAACACTGGAAAGGAATGTATGCCCAGCCATTGAGCTAGTCAAGGCATATCAAAATTAGGTGGTGCGTGCATGTGTCTTTCATTCATGAATCCAGAGGTCTTGGGCGGGTGCAGCTGGGAGCCAAAGCAGATTAACTAATTCACTGGCTAGTTTAGCAGCAACGCCCAAGATTGATCCGTCACAGGCACCTGAGAACAAGTGCAGCTGCACCTGCACACCAGCACATGCACACAACAAAATAATATGCCAGAGTATGAGCTGTATACAGAAAGATTACACAGAACACGCAGTGACAGTATTACCTTCACATCGTTATTTCCCACAGCAATTCCTATTTCTGCAAGGTCTTTTAATAACGATGCCATCATTTCAGCCGCTCGTTTCTTCTGGTGGTTGGTCATTTCCTTCAGCTTCTGAAGCTCAGCATCAATACTTGCTAAAGTTGCCTGACAGAATGAAGATAGAACAGATGAGACATACTCTACATAGTCATTACAGTCCTTACAAAGCCATTTATTTCTTGTTTTGAGATTCTTCATCTGTAATGAATTATGAGGTAGCTTCTAGTTCAAGTTATTATTTCCCTTAACATTAGAAATAGCCAAATCATTTAAATTAACAATTAAATTACATATCAATTTACTTTTAGAAACCAAAATTATAACACTGCTGTTCTACTTCCTAGGCTTTGTATATAAGAAGAGAAGGTGAGACCTGGGTGTCTTAAGAACCTGTTACCCGTATCATAGGCTTACATAGTAGTGGCTTACTTAACTAACTTCATTTAGCATTATTTATATGTAAGTATTAAGAAAACAAAATTTATCTTACAGATTTTTGATTCAATTCATCACTAAGCAATTCATATTCCTTCGTTTTGTCTTCAACTTCCTGAGACTTCTGATCATAGTTAACAGCCAGTTCCTCTAAGGCCTGTAAAACTTCTTTGACTTCTTCTTTAGAAGCATCATTTTCTGCTTGGAGGCGATTCAGTTCAGCTTGCATATTATCTTGATCCCTTCTGGTTGATGCCAGAAGCTAGAGGAAAGAGTAAAATAGAATTTTAACAAACCTGAAAGAAAACATTCATTTGCTTCATGATAGGCAAGCAACAGAAATGAAAAGTTGCACTATTAAAGGTGCGCATACTTTGCTCTGTAACAGATGGACTGAACAGATATGAGCAGGCACTGGGCTACACTTTGTGCAACCCAGAAAGGAAGAAAAGAAGAAAGCTACTAAGAGTGAAGCCCAGAAAAGTAAGGGCAACACAAGGCATAATTTAGTAGCAAAAAACGAGACAGCAGAGCGCGTGGTACCATAAAAAGGGGATCTTTCTGCATGATATTCATGACAAGCTAGCTAAGAAGTAGAATTTGAGTCATGTAAATTAAAAAAGAACAAAAACCAAAGGCATTCTAGACTTGTAAGTACCGTGTACAAAATCCAAAATTCAATTAGAATAGTTCTTTACAACCTTTATATCTGCAGCAAGTTCACTACTGAAGAGCACTTGCTGCTCTTCAGAAAATCTGGACTCAGATCCGAGCACCCAGAACAAAACCGTCTCCAATTTCAGGCAATCAAATGACTTCTGTTTTCTGAGGGTACCAGGCACACACATGGTACATATACATACATGCAGGTACTAACATATATACATGAAGCCAACGTAAATCATCTTTAAAGAACTTAGATTTGTTTTAGGAAACTAAGGGTGGCCTTGGAGAAATGCCCCAAAGAAATATGTCAGTCTATTAAGTTTGAACTGGAGAGAAGACAAAGGACCATCCAGGTCAGTTACTTTTCAGCAGAGACAGTTGAAATATATGGGAATGTTAGTAATAGCTATTAATAACATTAAGAAGCAGGAATCATGAGTGCTAAATGTCCTACAGTGCATGGGACAGAATATTAAAAAGCTGCCAAACCCCAAATGCTAACAACAGTCTGCCTCTAAGAACGTTATAGTTGAGGTAAATAATAAAAGACACCAGGCACAGTGGTACACAGCAGGAGGCTGTGCTGGGTAACTTGGGCTCGCTGTCAAGTTCCAGGCAAACAAAAAAAAAAACAAGACCTCTCAACAATCCAAACGGAGAAACTGATTAAGACTGATTTTTCTGATAATGGGTATTTCATTCTACTGGAGGTTATAGCCTTTTCTATTTCTTCAGGCTCTCAAAAAGCACTAAATAGGGACTATTTTTCAATTATCTCCATTATACTGAGTGAAATAAAATACAGATTCAAACTAAATCATAGGGAAAGATGAGCGTGGGAGAAATGAAATGAAAAGTGGCACAGACTGGGAGTAGGCAGGCAACATGGAGGAGGAGATGTTTATTCATGTGACATTCACATTCCCAGAAAAAGTCACATTGAAAATTATACAATTACTAACAACTGTGATGGCTATACTTGGTTGTCAACTTGACTGCATCTGTAATTAACTAAAACCCCAATGGCTGGGTACACCCAAATGGAATTTTTTACTTTGTTTTGAGGGTGGGGGTCAAGACCAGGTTAGCCTCGAACTCAGATATCCTCTGCCTCCTGGGTGCTGGGATTAAAGGCCCCATGGGCCAACACAGCCCAGTGGAATGTTGTTCTTAATCAAATCATTTGAAGTGTGGCAGATCTCCTTCTAATCTGGGTCACGTTTCTGCTGGCAACCTATCTAAGGACACGGAAGGAGGAGTTCTTTTCTCTGCTCGCTCGCTCTGGCTGGCAGGTCCATCCCACTCACTGGCTTCAGAGCCTACTGCTTCACAATTCTGTTCAGCAGTGAAGGCCAGCGGAGACATCCGCCCTGCAGACTGAATGACTGGATGTCTGCTGACAGACAGCTACTGTTGAACTGGCTGGACCTATAATCCACTCCAATAAATCCCCTTTTATGCACGCATGCACGCACAGTCTACTTCTCTAGAGACCCCTGACTAATACAACAACCAAATCAATGGGTCCAGATACTATCTTCTTTCATAATAATCCTCCAGTTCCAGCTTTTAAATTATGAGTATGGAGTTATGAAAATATCAGCAGTTAAAAGCTTCTGATCAATGATCAAAGGTAACTGAAAACTACGTGAGATTTAAATCAGGTGTTTCTGGCACACCCCCAACCCCAAATGCTGCAGCACGTAACACAGCCGCCCGGGATACGAACGTGCCTATGTGTGCATATTCAGGCCTGTAACACCAAAGAACTGTTTAAATATCAGGTCCAAGAATACTGTGTGTCATTAACTACAGTGTTTTTACTGTGCATGCAAGGTTTTCTGCTCTTACAGAAACATGGTGATTTAATTATGGAGAATAAAGACTTTCAATATTTTCTTACCACTATCTCCCAACATGTAAATATCAAATTTGTGATGCACTGTTTTAGAATTGATGATGATGGTTTTTCAAGACAAGATTTCTCTTTTTAGCCCTGGCTGTCCTGAAATTCACTGTGTAGATCAGGCTGGCCTCAAACTCAGAATCTGCCTGTCTCTGCCCCCTGAGTGCTGGGATTACAGGCATGCACCAGCACTGCCAGGCTAGAATATTTGATTTTAAAAACAGCCATGAGTTTCTGAGTTAAGGAGCATAAAAAATGTTCAGTGAACTCTGGCTTGAGATTAGGACAGAATTTTCAAAATTACGAAATGGCTTTTACATATACTTCTGTCATTTTGTGCTACGTATTTATGCCAAGTGGCATTCTTAGCATCAACTATTATAAAATCAAGAACTGTGTGCTGAAGGTGCTGTGTTCTGTAGTATCAAATGTGCAGCCAAGATTTATATAAAAAAATATAAAAATTGTTTATATAAAAATGTTAATTCTTTATATAAAAAATTAAATGGATACCAAATAACTGTTCTAAAATAAATTTCTTTATGATTTATTATCAGTAAATGTTTGGTTTATATACCTATTATGCTGGCTAGTTTTTTGTTATTTGAGACAGGGTTTCTCTGTTTAGCCCTGGTTGTCCTGGAACTTGCCGTGTACCCAGAAATCCACCTGCCTCTGCCTCCCAAATGCTAGGATTATATAGCGTGACCCATGGCTTGTGTTATATCGATCTGATGCAAGTTAGATTTATTTTGGAAGAGAGAACATCAACTGAGAAAATGTCCCCACCAGCCTGGCCTGTAAAAGAGTTAAAACTCCACCATCATATGGTCCAGAATTTCCCTACTGTTGTTTCTGAGAAAGGATCTTATGTAGTCCTTGCTGGCTTCAAACTTGATATTCCCCTGCCTCAGCATCCCTACTTCTGAGATTATAGATTTATACAGATTACATGCCATTACATCTGGCAAAGATAAATGTTTTGTAGAAGCAGTCTTCCTCTCTTCCAATTATATATCAGGAAACTCAAACATCAACAACAAACAACAAAAAGCGTTAAAAGGAGGGTATCAGATGTCCCAAGGATTAACCTCACAGCTAATTAACTGAGCATGCACACGCTCAGCAACTGTGAAGGTATACAGTATTTACACAATCTCAGCTCCATAGATTCCTTATCTTTATAGGACACACACTAAAGACTTTCTGGGAGCATTTAACTCACCTCTTCCTGATCCAACATTTGTGTCTTCAATTTCTCTACCAGTTGGCTCTGTTGGTTTATCTCTTCATCCTAAAAAATATTAAAGTATCCAATTAACAAAATAGACTGTAACCTGGCTTGCTTCCCAGGAACAATTCTGAATTATTACTCCTCCAAAATAGTCAACAGAATTTACTTACACTTTCCACACAGAACTGAAATTATATTTTCTTCCCTGGTGCTGGTAATAGAATCCAAAGCCCCATGCAATGCAAGCGTTCTACCACTTGGCTATATCTCCATGCCCTTAAAGTCAGCACTTAAATTTACTGTTAATAAGATTCTCCAACCTTCTGTAATCACCCAAGCTGTCTTCAAAAAAATCACTATCTACTCAAGGCTAGCCTGATACTCCTGCCTCTACCTCCTAAGTACTAGAGTTTCAGCATGTTCTACCAAATCCAGTAATATCTTGGCTTTTTAAAAGCTAACGGAAAGTGTAGATCACAAGGAACCTTAATACTGAAATTAAAAAATACTGTTACCAATAGTATTCTAAAACAGACAAATCTAAAACAAGTAATGTGAAATCTACCTTGTCATCAAGTTGTTTATACAATTTAGCAATTTCTTCTTCACACTTTCTTCTTTCAGCATCTGTAAAACTACCAGCCATTCCGATTGCAGCAGCCGGTTTGTCATTGGTAATAGCAGTATCTTTATCTGCTGTAAAGGCTTCCAAATTAGCTTTCTCTTTGTCAAACTGCTCATCAATAGGCACCGTCTCCCCTAAAACGACAGTGAAATGGTGACTACGAATGTGCATATCTAAAACTAACAGGCATTCTTTCCCTCTGCATGTCCCCATACATCCCTTCTGCGGTTGGTGCTCCCTACTGCCACTGTTAGCACAGATTTGTTTGAGCTTTAAAAGGTACTCCAGGATCAGTAAATTTCTCATTCTGGTCACTGTTCTCATTTCCTTCGATTACTTTTCTCTGCAGGACTTTTACTCTCAATTCTCAGGTGCTCAATCATCTCAGTTTCTTTAGAGTCAACCATCAGCACTTTATGTTTTGTTTTTTCTGTTCTCCTTCTCGCTCCCTCCAGCTCAAAGATCCATCCATTCATTATATGTAAGCACACTGTAGCTGTCTTCAGACACACCAGGGTCCTGAGTTCAATTCCTAGCAACCACATGATGGCTCACAACCATCTGTAATGGGATCGGATTTCCTCTTCTGATGTGTCAAAGACAGTGACTGTGCACTCATATACATACAATAAATAAATACATCTTTTTTTTTTTTTTCCTTTAAAGCGCCTGAGGCTGCAAGTTCCCACTTGGCAGTGAGGCAGGGCTGCAGGCATGTGCTGAGGTATAGAGCAGAGGGGATTTGCCCAGTCTTGGGGTCCAAGGTACACGAATTTCCTTATCTTCTTTCTCTGTATCTTGGTTAAGGAATAGGGAGGCACAAGTAATCTAAAAGTGTCCTTCGTGGATATTGAAACTTTATTACTAAACCACATCAAGTTCTATTTTCGCCTGTTATTGAAATTAATGTTTCCATAAAGGGTGATGGGTAATGAGTCCCACTTCACCACCTTTCTTTGTTCCTCCTCTTCAGGCAATGTCAGCAGCTCTTACCAACTTTTCTTTCTGCTCTGATCCTGAGTTTTTTGTTTGGTTTTTAGAATGGCAGACTCTTACCATGTAGAGCAGGCTCTGCCTTCCAAGTGCTAGGATTAAAGGTACATGCTACCACTCCCATCTACACTGTACATATAAGTATATATAAGTATGCATGCATTATACATGTACGTATGCATATGTACGCGTGTGTGTGTATGTAAGTACTCATACACGTATCTATATTTAAGACATGGCCAGCCTGGGCCAAATTTACAAAATCACGGGGGCTGTTTTCCACGTGTTAGGATTACAGGCTCTGTCCCTGGGATCTGGGCACCCAGAGTTTCCCTTATGTTACCCCTTCTTTGAAATGCATCCATACTAACCCGTTACCAACTTCTTCCTAATCTAGGCACCTCACTATACTGTAGCATCTACAGCTCTTACTTATTGTTTGAGGTAATGTCAAAGTTTAATGACAGATCTTGATCTTTATTTGAAGACCTCTATATGCTTAAAACCTGGAGGCAGGCCTTATTTCATCTGACCCTCGCGTGTACAAGGGCCCTAAGTCAGGAAGTTCAGATGACAATGCTGAAGCGGGCCTTAGTTCATCTGACACTCGTGTGTACAGGGCCCTAAGGTCAGACAGCTCAGAAGATAATGCTGAAGCGGCTACCATTGCGCCATCGGTTGAGCTCGTTTTCCAGCCACTGGATGGTGTTCCGGAGAGTCTTGTTTTTCTCCTTTTCTTTTTCATACTTCTTTTTCCACTGCTCTGCAGTTAACTCTACGTTGACACAGACCGTGTTCTTAATTGTTTTGGCCCTAAGTGATGCAATTACAGAAAAGATGACATCATTAAGGAAGGCTATTCATTATAAAAAAAGGGGATATGACTGAACATATTTTTAATTGACATCCCTATTTAATATATGATATAGCTAAGTAACAAATTGTCCAAGATTATCTAGTTCTCAGACAAATACTAAACTATCTATTCACAACCCAAATAAATTTGTCACCACTCAATCTTTGTTAACATTAAAAAAAAAAAAAATCAAATCTAAGGAAATATATTTATTTTTGCAACTCACTTGCAAGGCTGAAGCAGTAACATGTTAGCTATCACTGCAGGTCTAAGATAAGGCTGTCACTGATTCTTCTACGGTAGCTATTTCATGTGTACTGCGTGTGTCAGTGAGCGTCACATAGGCTCAGGTATCTGAAAAGCTTTTACCTCATCATCTGACTCACACATTTACTTTCATCAAAAGGAAATTAAACAATTAAATTTCTCAATTAGTTTTAATGTCTATGAAAAGTGAAAGCTCATTAAGTCTAAAACACAGCTCTAACTTACATGACCTATGTCCTGATTCACAAGTACAAGATCTACTTCTCTGACAGTACATCTGGATGACATTAGTAACTTTACTGCAATGTCTTTAGACCTTGTATTTCAACAACAAACCTTTGACCAAAGAGGAGTGTTGACTTTGTCTCAGACTCATTGTATGATGACGGAGAGCAGCAAATGACAATAGTGGTCCTACAGTTGCCACCTAATGAATCTTGAAGAATTCTGGTCATTTTACTATCTCGATAAGGAACATAGGTCTACAAACAAAAACAAAACAACAAAACCAGTGGGGTTTTATACAATAGTATTTGTGTGTAACTCTTGATCATCCTGCTTCCACCTCGAGCGCGGTGGTCAGATGTGCCTTCCAGGCTGGCTGATTTCACTTATTCTAACTACTTCATTTCAACATGGGAGCTAGGGTACATAACACAAACACTAAACCCAGAAGACAGCACACACACTCATTCAGTTCTACATCTGTGTACTCGTACATTCTCCATCAATAACTACCCATACCGCAGGGAACCAACAGACTTGTGTACTCACACTGCCCTCTGCCAAAGCAGAAATGACATTCCCAAGTGCAGAAAGCGACTTGTTGATGTTCTTAGCTTCATCCAGCACAGCTCCTTCAGCTCCAGTTTTACTAACCTGTAAGTCAGATTACATAAGAAGCAAACAAACTGACAAGTGTAAGATGGTCTTCTTTCAACTTTCCGAATAGCCAGTAGTATAAAATTACAAAGGGGAAGGGCCAGGAGTCCTTAAATACTATTTGTCTAGTAGCTTGGTCAGAGAACTAGTTGGACAAGAATGTGATTAGAGAAATATTAAATTTTATTTCTAGTGTGCTTTTGTCAATAGTAAATTTACATGTAAATTTGTAGTTTTCATTGTTATCTCTTTGCTATATTATAAAACAAGAAACTGGAAACCACCTAAACTATATCATAGATGTCATAATTTGCTAAAAATAAAAGACAGTTCTAATACTACATAAGCTAACCTATGACTTGAAAACCAAGTACACTGCCTAAATGGCTTCTAGAATTAAGAGTAGTGGTACTAATTGATAGATAAGCTGTGTGTAGGACTCGGTAAACAAGACTAGGTACATCAGTCTAAATCAGAAGAAGCAAAATAGCATAATGGCCACAGAAGTCTGTATTAAAACATTTAAATATTCTAATTTTTATAGACAATAGCTGACCTTCCTATACCCATGGATTCAACTAGGCAAAGTTGAGAAGCATTCCAAAACAAACTTCATTTGTACTCACCATATATGGTTTGTCTCTGGTCATAGTCTCTAAAAATACAGTTTAACACCCACTTACGTGGTCTTACTACATTAGGTATCAATAGTTATCTAGAGAGTATTTACGTACAGAGGAATGTGTGTAGGGTCTATGCCAACACTACATCATTTTATAAGTGACCCGAGCAGCTGTAGATGTTGGTATATTTATGAGGGATTGTGTGAGGGGTCCTATAAACAATCTCCATGATATCAAGGGACAACAGTACAACCAAATCAGAATGTTGCAGAGAAACTTACCATGAATACAGGTAACACATAAGAGAGATGGAGAATAAAAGTATAATGGCATATGCTAACAAGTTGTCAATAAGAACATACATCTTAATCCAAATACCCTACTGATTGACTCAAATATAGCTAAATGACAGTTACTTGGGAACAGGTTATTGACTTCAGTTATCACATAGCACTAGTATCAACAGTATAGTTCTCAGATTACCAAATCCAATTCCACAAGTTCTCAAGATGCAACAATACATGGCATATAAGTTTCAATTCAAGGTAACGTTTACAGAAATGCCTAAGTATCTACTAGAATTTCAAACGAGGGTTTACCTTTTCACTGCCAGCTAAATCAACCAGATAAAGCTTTCCGCTGAGTTTCTGCTCTGTTTGTGTGTTCTCTTGTTTTACATTAATAAGAAATATGCTGTGACTCCTGGAGCTATGTTCATTCATATCTGCAACAAAATTAGTAAACAAGTATAAATACAGTTCCTTCACTAATAATTTCCCACAAAGCATTATTTTATACCAGAAATATCTTGAAATTAATAGACTGCACTAAGATGTAAGATAGCATGCCCTGGTCAGTACTAATAAGTATTCCACTTACTTGTAACTGCTACATGTCTGTTGGACTTCCCTTCATCTATGGTATCCATAACTTCATCTGGACTACACACGAAGCGCTCTGTGCACCCCTGTGGAGTAAGTTTAAAGAATTCTCAATACACTTTAAAAACTCCTGCACAGGGTTTTCTACAGTAATCAATCTTTTAAGTACCTTTACATAGGGAACACGGTTTTTGTCTTCATGGACTGAAAGGTTAGTCTTTGAAACTGAAAAAGAAAAGTTGTATTAGCAATATTACCTAGATTCTAGTATCAGTTATGAAATAAGTAATATAAGTGGTAGGTTTCCCTTAGAAGTCCAACAATAGAAACGTAAAAAGATACATTTTATACATATATATATATATGCATTACTATAAAAAAGCAAGGTGTTGTAAACATATTAGGAGAATAATCTAAAGATTTATTTATTTTTTTTTCAGTTTGAATCCGAGTGTATTTGCAGCTCTCAAGGGTTTTTATGCATAAAGAAACAGGTATTATAACTCTGAAAAGATGTGTCAGTAAAGCAGTCAAATAGAACGGGTATCATTATAATCATTTGGCACAGTAAAATTCAAAAATCATAGAAGGCTAGTGGCAAATTTCCAAGAACAAGTTAATAAATTTTTATGATCAGTTACTGTTTAACATCTAGAACCTGATTTTCTGTAAATCTTCAAAGCATAAATTTAAACTATTTTAACTCTTTTTATTGTTGGGAAAGTTTCTATGTATCAACACTATCTTGTACATGGTTTATAAAGTGAAGCGCTGGTTTTCCCGGAGATGAGGCCATGGTTAGTGACCCCATCACAAGGGTGGTTTCTTACCCACGTTATTCTCGGTTAAGATCTTTTTTCTTTTTTAATATCCAAAGTATTTAATATTTAAACCGTACTATTAGGCATTGTATAAACATTCATAAACCAATTACATGTCGTGTGTCATGTTTGATGTCTTCAATGCCTTTTATTCAAAGAATACTTTTTTTTAAAATTTTTATCATATTTTCTTTTCTTTTTTTATTTAATACTTCATTTACACTTCAAATGTTTTCCCCTTTCCAGGTCTCCTCTTTGGAGACCTCCTCTCCTCTCCCCTCCCCCTATTTACTTATTTATTATATAAGTACACTGTAGCTGTCTTCAGACGCACCAGAGAGGGCATCAGATCTCATTACAGATGGTTATGAACCACCAAGTAGTTACTGGGATTTGAACTCAGGACCTCCAGAAGAGCAGTCAGTGTTCTTAATCACTGAGCCATCTCTCCAGCCCCCTGTAATCTAAAAACTAATGTAAAAAAGCAGAAACTTCAACCTTCTAGCACCCACATTTTATAAATAACACTAGGGCTAAGGGAGGGACACTGCACCTAACAACTGGGACTAACACTTTGGGTTTGAGCTCTACAACTCTCAGTTTAAAGCCCTCATTATCACTTATGAAGTGCCCATATGATGGCATCTCCGGTTCACATTCCAGTAAATGCTGCTTGATTTAAAAAAGAAATTAAAAATAAAAGCACACATATGTTATTTAGTTATCCTATGTATAACATATCACTTTATGAAATTGCATATGTTATTTAGTTATCCTATCTATAACATATCACTTTATGAAATTAAGAACATCTAATACTAGAAGAGCAACAGGTACTACTGAAATTATTAGAGCAAGAATTTAACTCACCATCTAACAGGTCCCTTATCTTATCCAAATATATTTCAAAATATGAAACCTAAAGCACAAAGAAAAGTCAATCTGTTAAATTAACACAGCTTGTTCTCTCTGTAAACAATGTGCTCTAAGTGCCAGCTATCTAGACTAGGACATTATGCTAGTCACAACTCACATTCTAAGAGGAAAGTGTGAGTCACTAAGCTGCTTAAATAATGAAAAGCCCATTTCTGTTATAACCGCCCACAATGGATGAGAACAGGAAAGTGTGGTGGGAATATTGAAGCTCTGCAGTTAAACTGCTTTTCTACAGGGAGACAAGCAAAGAACAGACTTAGCTTACCCAGTGAGTCATCCAATGGCATATAAACTGGAATCAGTTCACTAACCCTAACAATCCTTCAACCTTATATACCTCTAACAACTTTTTAAATTTGACTTTCAGGAAGCAGCTATTTTGGAAAATAACTATCCTAAGTTAAATAAAATATAACCTTTCCCACAGGAATTTACCTTAATATGAAATTCCAAATTTTCATCCATGGAGTAAATATAATTAAAAATATCTTGCACTATTCTTGGAATGATTCCCATGCCTTCTGGATCATGAAGTTTACCCTGCATAGAAAACAAAGTAGAATTGTTAACAAATTTCAGGAGAAAAATTGAAACAAAAAAAGCTTTTGACTCTACTAATATATAATATAATTAATAAAATAAACATTGTGACTGGGTTTGTTTTATTATTTTTTTTCTTTTTAGAAATAGCTCTACAAATAATTTCAAAGTTTCAACTAGTATATGTCATATTACATAAGCATATACTAAGTTTTCATTTTTCTCTCTTTCTTTTTTTTTTTGTAACAGGGTTTCTCTGTGTGGCCCTGGTCGATCCGAATCTCACTCTGCAGACAATCTTATCAGAAGTGTAGCAGATATTCAGGAGACAATCATTTTTAATACCATCTAAGTTTTCTCACATCATAGAGTAGTAGAAAACTCCCATTTAATTTTAAAATGCTCCCTACTTTATAGTTACACTAAGTTGTAAGACTTTGTAAAATAAATTACAGGCACAGTTTACTAACCAACCTCAGGAGCTAATTAGAATCTTGCACTTACATGTGTATTATTTGTATGAGAAAAAGGCAATAAAGATAACTACAAGAAATCAGTAAGTGGATGACTGACTTACACTGTGAACTATACTTAAGCACAGACTATGAACGTTACCTCCATCGTGTGGGTCTTCCCAGATGATGTCTGTCCATATGCAAATATTGTTCCATTATAGCCCTCAAGAACATCTATGGGAAAACAAAAGATCTTGTACTTCCAGGACTATTTTCCTTAAGAAATGCTCTCATTATAAAGTATGTAAGAACTGATTAAAGTTTAATATGTAATATATAATGAGCTTATGAAATCATCAAAGAAGGCATGGAAAGATGGTATATTGGTTAGTTTTACGTCAACTTGACACAAGGTAGAGTCTCTGAGAGGAGAGAATCTCAATTAAGAAAATCCCCCCATAAGTCTGTAGGACATTTTTTTCTTAACTAGTGATTGATATGGGAGGGCCCAGCCCATTGTGGGTGAGACCATCTCTAGATTAGTGGTCCTGGGTTCTATAAGAAAGCAGGCTGACCAAGCCATGAAAAGCAAGCTAGTAAGCAGCATTCTTCCATGGCCTCTGCATTGGCTCCTGCTTCCAGGTTCCTGTCCTGCTTGAGTTCCTGCCTTCACTGCTTTTGATGATGAACTGTTATCTGGAAGGGTAAGTGAAATAAATAAACCCTTTCTTCCCCAAGTTGCTTTTGGTCATGGTGTTTCATCACAATAAAACACATAATAAGATAGATGGTTCAGTGGTTAAGGGTGCTCCTGTTCTTCCGGAGGACCCCAATTCAGTTCCCAGCATCCACACAGGGTGGCTCATAACCACATGTAACTCCAGCTGCAGGAGATCCAATAGCTCTGGCAGAGCTCTAAGGGCAACTGTACTCCCAAGTGTGTAAACACCAGCCCACAACACACAAATACTTTAAAATTTCCACTGCATCAACTTTCCAACATAAAGCTTGACATTTCATTATACATATATTCTAAAGCTTAAAAGATAAAAACCCTATCAATTAAAATATCCATGTATGAATTAGCTCTACCAGCAAGTATAATTAATTGCTGACTTAACCATGGTTTGAATGGGACTGCCCCCCTCATATATTTGCATGCTTAGTTCCCATTTTATAAGCTGTCTGGCAAGGTACATTATTTCAAAGACATTACAGCCTGCTGTGGTGGGTCCTGTCTCATGCTCTCCCCTTCCACCAATCTCAACATAGAGAATCAGGAGTTCAAGGTCACTCTGGGCTATATAAAGCCTTTGGAGACAGAGTGGGTACAGGAGAAAAAGGCATCATGACTTACTACTGAAGGTAATTAAGAAGCTCCAAACATCTGAAACTTCCTTTCAAGGCCTTTTTGTTGTTGTTATTATATCCTCCCTCCGTCTCTCCTCCCCTCTCTCTTTGCGATACCAGGGATTGAGCCAAGGGTCTTGTGCATGGCAGTAAATGCTGAGCCACAGCCTTCAGTGCCCTTTTTATTTGGGCACTTATTCTTTTCTGGTTAGTTCATTTATTTAGTGGTACTGGGGATTGAACCTAGAGCCTTGTGTATGGCAGACAAGCACCCCCGAGCTATACTACATTTCCCAAAGACCTTTTTTTAAAAAGGGGAACCACATAATTTCTTGAGTCACATTTACAATACATGGGATAGCACCACTTATGCTAGCAATTCTAAAGAAGCAGGGCACACAGGGCCAGGCCCATTCCAATTCACTTTATATATAACCATTTTCAGTAGGTCTATGTCAAATACCCTTGCTTAAGATCTTTCAACCAATCACATACCTAAGCATACAATTCAATGTTTTGATAATCTTTTAAAAAGGTCCTTTTGGGGGCTGGAGAAGTGGCTCAGCCGTTACGAGTACTGGCTGCTCTTCCAGGACGCAGGGGTCAATTCCCAGCACCTAAATGGTGGCTCACAATTGTAACTCTAGTTCCAGGGAATTCAGTTGCCTCTTCTGGCTTCTGCAGGCACCAGGCACACAAATGTTGCACAGTCATACATGCAGGCAATACATCCAAACAAGTAAAATAAAACAATTAAAATAATAAAAGTCAAAATGTCCTCTCATGATATGATCTAATTATCCTGCTACTTCACAACTGGGTACTAAGTAAATATTTGTAGGTAGATATCTATATAATACATTTGCCAGACTATATACAGTTGTAAAATACTGGGGCAATAAATGCATACATGCAACACATCTGAGATTTGAGGTATAATATTTAGCGTTTTATATAATTACAGAGGCTGTGAGCTATGAAATACTGAAACATTTACTAAGTATCCACTTTTATCTATGTTGTTTGGGGTGTGCTAAGATTATATTAAGTATTCCAAATATGGCAATAGTGATTGCATTTTTATCCATTAAAATAGAAGCAAGTGGGACTAGTTTCAGGGCCTCTGAGGCTACTAAAATGCTTGGGTCTCCAGCCTCTTCCATAAAATGGTCTGTCTGCACAGAGTCTATGCATAGCTTCTCATCTCTTACTAAAGTTATGCCAGGGCTACATAGTTGTTACACTGTGTTGTTTAGGAAATAATGAATCAGGTGCATGCATACATGGGGGCATGTGTATGTTTGACATGGAATAATTTTATTTTTCAAAGACTTCTGACCTGAGGTTGGTGGACTTATGGTTGACTGTAATAATTTTCTCATCTTTAAGTCCACTTTTATAATTTCACTGCGAACATTTTCAATGTAATGTGCAGAAAGAATGTGTTCCATGGTGAATACTCTCAGACCAAGACTCGGCCTCTAACACCATTTTACTGCTTGCCTTAGTCATGCATCTGCACGCTCCTCATCTACAAATGCATTTCAAGGTCAACTGCAGACGTCTGTACACTTCAGGACTTTTCTACCTCACACCAACAGGCTATACAAACCATTAACTAGTATTCAGTAATTTTCCTTTTTCTTTTAAGGTAAAAACTGATGTTAAATCTCTTACAATGTACTTTAAAATCTTAGAAAATACAAATCTGCAGTCACATAAAACTGGGCAAAAATCACATACAGTCCGACCTGACCTGGATCTTACTCATCTCACTTCCCCACCATCCTACCCCTCGTTTTGCTGTTCTGGTGAAAACGGTCAAATGTAACCATTCCATAACACGTGGTCTCTCCCACACGTGTAGCACATGGTTCTCTCTGAAATGCTCTAAGGGTGGATGTCACCTCTACCTAGAAGGCTCGCCCTGTCTTCTCCTTCCCTTACCTAGACTAACTTTAGGCTTTAGTACTTCCTTGAATCCAACTCTACAACCACTCCAAATACAGGAAAGTCGGTGCTCACAGCTACGCATCCATCGTGACACTTGTCACTGAGTATTTACCAGCCTCATAATTCACAGTAACAGTGTCTGGCAGGAGGAACTCAAATCCTGTTGAATGATTGATTAGGAATATTAGGAATAATATACATCTTTCTAAAAACCCTTCCTTTTAACATAATCTTGTTTTATGAGAAACAGGAAGACAACTGCAGAAAGTAGATCAGATCTAGAGGCACAGGTCTATAAACCCAGCTACACGAGAGGCTGAGATGGGGGTTATAAATTTAAGGTGTGCCTGGGCTACTGAATACGTTTCGGACCAGCCTAGGCAACTGAGATTCTTGGTAAGGTACCTATAAACTTAAAACTAAAACACGGCTAAGATCTAAGTTGAACAAAATGAAATCCATCAGCGTGTGATGGAACGTGCACATCAACACGGCTGTAGCACGCATTAAAAGTTTTATCTATTTAAAATGTCCACAAATTCATTAAATCAATCAAAAACGGCAGGGTGTAGCTCAATGGTAAAGCATTTGCTTATCATGTAGAGACTACAGGGCTTCATTTCAGCACAACAAAAACAAAACGCTAATGTAATCTTAAATTGTACTGATTTTTAAAACATTATGTGGGGGCGGGGGAGTGGGGAGAAGGCTCAATGGGTAAAGTAATTGCTAAGGCACGGTGGTTTGTGCCTGTAATCTGTTCTGGGGACTAGAGGCGAGCCAGCCCAGCCGAAACAACAGGTAAACTACAGGTTCAGAGAGATCCTGTCTCAAAAAGCAGGGAGGCTGGAGATGGCTTAGCACCTGCTGCTCTTGCAGAAGATATTTGGTTCCTCGTACCTATGTGCAGTGGCTCACAATTACCCTAACTCCTTTTCTAAAGAATCCAACAATCCCTTCTGGCCGCCATGAACACCTGTATACACATGGCATAAACACACAGAAATAGAGGAATGGACAGACAGACAGATGGGACACAGACACCCCCCCCCCACTTTTTAAAGCAATTAAGATATATGAGGCTAACTTCTGACCTCCACATGAGTAGACTCACACAAAGTAGGTCACAAAAAATGCAATATAATTATACTCCATAATAGAATCTTTAGGAAAAATGATCAATGCTTATAACATAGTAAAACACCACTGTTCCTCTTTGGTGCAATTACAGAATAACAAATTAATTCTCTCTCATTTTATGAACATTTTAGCACCCAGTTCACCGTCTCTCACCAATACCATTCCTAATTTTTGATGGATTTAATGTCCATATGACCTGAGACCCTGACTGCCCACTCAGATACTTGATATGACTGCCACCTCTAGAATCAGACCCTGACCTTTCCGTATTAACTAACCATACCACCTCCATAATCTATTGCTCCTGACTGGTGGAGTACAAGGTTTTTTTGTTGCTGTTGTTGTCTTCTGGAAACTATAATCTACTAACTTTTTATTAGTTTGTTTTGGTTTTTAGAGACAGGGTCTTAATAGGTAGCCCTGGCTGGTCTGGAACTCCTTAGGTAGCCCAGGCTGTCCTTACACTTATGGCAATTCTTCTGCCTCTTCCTCCTGAGAGCTGAGATCACAGGCGTACCCAGTTTACCCATTAATTCTACCATCTTTTCTCCTGTCTTTCACAGTCTCTCACACAGTAACTTCCTCTTAGGTACCATGGTACACCAATAGAAACATTACATAGAAAATATCCTCAATTCTCTTTTGTACTTACCTGGTAAAATTCCAAATATGTGAATTCAATTCTTCTGGAACCTAACCTCAATTAGGCCCTTAGTGCTGCCTAGCAGCGCTTCCACACGCCTCAGGTTACTATTGCACACCTGTTCCGGGAGCCACCTCCCCACTCCTCGCTCTTCATGACTTACACTCAATATGCAGCATGAAACTAATGTGAAGAGTGTTTACAGTTCCCCATCTCATCTATAAACCTGCTTATATACACACCCAACTTCCTCTTGTTATTAAGATACACTGCCTCTGCTATTTAATCCTAACTCACAGTCTCACTGCCTGGACGTGGCTGGCCTGGAACTTACTACGTAGAACAGGCCAGCCCTGAGCTGCAGATTGGCCTGCCTCTGCTTTCCAAGTCCTGGGTTAAAGACCTCTGCCGCCATGCCTGCCCTTACTCACTCATTTTTATATTGAAGTCCAACATATCTGGTAAATATCTACGATTTTTGCTTCAAACTAAGGGACATATGTAGAACTGTCAATAAATATAATTATCATAAACAGCGTTTTAACCATAAGAGCCCTTTGATAAAAAGGCATTTTTACAGTAAACATAAAGTCTAGCTAACCATTTATCTCCCTCTGTTTTTCAGAGTTCTAAGGTTTTAGAAAATATAAAACTAAAAAATACTCTTGTTGGTGTTCCTTTCTTCTTTATCCTGGCAATCCCTAACAAGTTCCTTCAGGATTTCTCTAATGACTCTAAGTTAAGCCTCTGAGGAAGGAACAATGGAATAGAAAAAAAACTTATTTTCTAATTTTTAAAAATTTATCTAGCCACTCATACTGTTCCATTTCTACAACAGTGCCTTGAAATTCTCCTAGTAGTAGTGAACAGAAACTCACTTTTCAAGAATACGCTTATAACAACCCCTGTAGCAGCCTTCACTAGGTACAATATATAATGAGATCACGGTAACTGAAAAATATAATATGTTTACTAATTGTATTCAGATTTTTGTTACTTTAATTTTCTAATTAATGTAGTTCATGAAAGGGGGCATTAATAATAATTAAATTAAAAATGCAAATGTTGGGTAAAACGGAAAGATCACAAACCAAATTTTACTTATTGCTAGGGCAGTAAGCAAACTGAGTTTGACAAGTTACACATATTTACCTTTAACAATCTTTTTTGCACAGTCGTTGTACACTTGCTCTTGCGATGTGCTTGACTGGAACACACGATCGAATGCATAAGGCTTAGACTAAAAAATGAAAACAAAGTGTTACACAAATCACAGATGAGTGGACATTTTAAAACTCAAAGACATCGTGGCATCTTTATTTTTAAAAACAGTATACCTGCTATGCATCTTGAGGGTAAGAGACCTTAGAAAATCAGCTCAACGACAACAAGAACATCTGTTTTTGCTTTCCGTGCACCTCAGGGTCTACTCCGAGAAGCACTGAGATAGTTTTCTTTCTCTACCTCCTGCTCCCCACTTGCTATCCGTACAACCCCACTTCCAGGTCTAGTCCCAGACTTCCTCAGCTTCTTTAAAAGCATTTTTGTTTTGTGACAGGGTTTCACTAAATTGTCCAAGTTGGCCCTGAACATGAGATTCTCTTGGCTCCAACTCCAAAGTAGCTTGGATTTCAGGCCTTCACCACCAGGACTAGTGTCCATTTTCAATACTAATATTACTTTGCAAATAAGAAAAATTGAACTTGACAGGCATAAAAACTGTTAATGACAAAATTAAAATAGAACTCCCATCAATTAAAATTCACTCCTCTTTCAATAATTTCATTCAACTTTTCATCCTTTCATTTAACAAATATTTATGGAATGCAGAGGCCAGGATGACCAAGACAGATTCTGTTTTAGTGGAGCTTAAATTAACAGTGAGATACACATGACACAATTAAGTGACCACAACTTGACCGACACATTGAGAGAGCACACTAGAGGATAGCACAAGAATGTCAAGACAGTCTTAGAAAAGCGCCTGACTCACTGGCCCTCTGCTCAGTATTAGCCATGGAGCCAGCTGGGGCTGGTGTGAAGAGAAAGTAGCTAGGCATCAATGATAAGATGTTTACAGAGCCTGCAGTCAAAAGAAGCTTATCTGACAGTAACAAAACAGAGAAGTCAAGTCAGCAGTGTCAGGAGCCAGGATCAAATGCAAATGCCAATACGGTGAAAGTAGTTCGTAGATATTTTTTAATATCTACATTTTTTTAAAGTTCAGAATATGGGGCCATGGAGATGACTCACTGAGTAAAGGAGCCTGCCAAGCCTGACGACACAAGTTCAAGCCCTGGTACTCAGGTAGGGAGGCCTAGTAAGCACTCTATGACGTCTGACTCATGTTTTCCCTGGAGTCATGACTGCTGTGTATTTGGGGAGCCAACTTTTTCCTTTAGGAAAAACTAGGGAGCAGGCAGATGCGTACTTAGATCTTCTGTTCCCTTTTTTCTTGTCTTTAGAGGCCTGATCTAAATAATTACATTGTTCCTACCAAGGTTTAACCCACCTTAAAAATTAAATCTTTTTAGACTTACTGACAATTCTGCTCTAATCGATTGCTCCTTATTCTTTTTGAACCCGACCTTTGAAGTCAATGATCTACTACTGACCCATACCCCTGGTACTAACCTGACCTTTGTTACTGAGTATTTTTCAATTCATATCTACCTTTCTTTGAGGTATACACATTTTATATCCTGGTCTTTTTCATTAAAGAATTAAATTGTTTATTTTGTGTGTATGCTTACACTGCACACACACATTGAGGACAACTTGGAGTAGTCAATACTTTCCAACTACTGAAGATATTCTATATATTGCAGTATCAAATATTCAACTAAAACTTAATTTTTATTTAAAAGTAAACAAGAACATCCATCTCATTAGTATGTAAAATTGTGTTCAACTTTAATAAGTGGTATTACAAAGGAATGTCTTAAAATAATTTTTTGGTTATCAGTAAACGTCCAATATTTTATATACTCATATACCGTAAACAGCATAAGACTATGCTTATTACTTCTTAGGCAAGTGGGGAAAGTTTAAGAAACCCTGTTCTTAGGGCTACTTATCCCAAGCCTTGTCTTTTTTCCCTCTACTTTCCACTAGTCTAGTGCCCTTGCATTGGTCATATGACCTAGCTCTGCATCATATACAGAGAGAGGTTAGCTGCTAGCAGACCTCACAGAAGTTCTTACTTCACTGATAAAATCTGAAGCTGTAGCATCCATCTTGCAAACTTAACTACTATAATCGAAAGTGAGCAACTAAGCATGACACACTGTAACAGTCAGGGTCTTGGAAGCAGCAGCAACATAAGCCTATTTCTAAAATTTCTATGAGAAAAATAACCTTTAATTTATTTTAAGCCCTAGTTGTTTTCCTTCAGCAACTGGAAGCATAGCAAGAATGACTTCATTTGGGCATCAATTTCAAATGGCATCAATTTTGATTATTCTCAAAGTATCCTTTTGCTTACATGCTATTGACACATTAACATTCAATCCTAAAGGTGCAGGTTTTTAAAAAAAGACATTTGTTATTTTACTTATTTGCATTCTCTTTGGATTGCAGTTCTAAGGTATTAATTGGGACTGGAAAGATGGCTCAGGAGTTAAGAACTCCTACTCTTCTAGAGGACCTGAGTTCTGTTCCTAACATCCATGTCAGGCACTCACAACAGCTTATAACTCTACCTCCTGGGGATCCGATGCCCTCTTCTGGCCTCCATGGGTACCTGAATGCACACATGCTTACACACTGGCACTCACACATACCCCAATAAAAATAAATCATTAATTTTCCTATGTAAGTCAAATGTTGTCACTAAAGATACTGCCTGAAGTTACTAACTGAACCTGGCTTCCTAGGAAGAAATCAAGACCTTGAAAATGAAAAATTCATAATTAAGATACATCTCAATCTTTTGAATAAATTAAACAAAGGAAACCTATATATCAGGTCTTAAATTATTTCAATTCATTTTTTGACTTGAAATACACATTACACAACCTATAATGTTATGTGTTTTCAAAATTACTCTATTTTACAGACTCAAGTCACAAGATGCATCCATGTCTGACTTAGGTTTCAAGGGGTAAATCCAAGGAATGGGTTTAACTAAACTACATGACACCTTAGACTTCTTGAATGGCTGTCATGTGAGACCGTACAGATCAAACTAAATTTGGTAAGGAAGCAGGGTTGTGCTACCAATAGGCATTCTGAATAGAGGTCGTTCAGACTGCCGCGTGCACTCGTTTTCCTCAGACACTGAGGGGAGTATGACTCTTTCCTCTTCTTTCAATTGTCAAGGCAATCAAGGCCTACTATCAAGCCAGTATTGACTTGTAAGTGCAAGTTGTGCTTTGCTCGAGGCAAGGAAATGGAAAAGATAATCTAATTGGTTTTAATTCTCTTCTAATGTCAATGAATTATTATAGCGGCCGGCTTAGGTTCTGACAGCCTGAACAATATACCATATAAGGAACTATGGAATCCTGCACACACGGATGCAGAAATACTTCCAGGAATGTTTCTGCTCTGGGGTTTTCACTTTCAGCAAGTTCAATGGAGCACTGAATATTCACTATTACCCACTATATCTCCTATTGTTTTGTAAGCTCTCTAACTGAAATAGGCTACTCTGTATTGTTTAAAGATTTCAGGGAATAACTTGTTTCACTCAGTGTGGTAGTATTTATGGCACTTTATCAAGGATCTGTATCACAAATAAGACTAAAGGCCACTCAGATCACGCACAGCACTGCAAGATCAAAAGGTTTGCCTACCAGAATGCCATTTATTATATGAAAATTGATTCTGAGGGTAATAGGAAGAATTTTAAACAAAATATTAAAAGCTAAACTTAGAAGGAAAGCAGAATCCTTAATTATTTTCTATCTGAACAGTGATTATGAATACCATTCAGTTGACACTATAAACTAACACATTTAGGTTTTAAATTTTGATTTAACTTAAAGATAATGAACAAAATACTTAAATATCATATTTAAAACAATCTAGTTTTACGTGTTATGCTGCCGCAATTCTCTCCTAAACTATCTCTAATTTATCATATTTAGGATTTAATAAAATGAATAAATCATGTTTTACGATTTTTTTTCGATCTGGTTCTTGGGCATAGAGACTTTCATTTCTTTCCTTAAACCCCCTTATAAATTCCCAAATAGGCTTTTAAAATACAATTCACTAAAAATTGAACACAAAAACACTAGCATATAAATACAGGTAATACATGTGAGAAATCAATTCCTAAAATAGTGAATGAAATATATTAAATATCTTTTTAGTGTCCTCAATGTTTCCTTTGGTTTTATAATGTACTTTTCCCTATACTTTTCATTCATCATCTACCCCAAGTTTCTATTCATCGCTTAAACTTACTTGTACCGCTTTCAGAAACTCTGAAACAGAAATTATGACTTTTCCCAAAGGAAAGGACCTAAAATAAATGTGTTTTCTGTAGTGATGGCTATTTTTTGTTTCATGTATTATGGTCACAATCCTCTTGTCTCAGGCTCACAAGTGCTATGATTACAAGTATGTAAGCCACCACAACTTAATACATTTTGTAAATCCTAAATTTTGTACATTTTGTAAATCCCAAAACAAATCTTAGCGATACTTACAAATTTGTTTAAATATGCACAAAAACTCAAGAGAATTAAGACCATCTTAATGCACATGGCAAATGAAAAACATCTTTACTGTACAAATCATTGCTAAAGCTGAATAATCATCCCAGCACTCGGGAGGCAGAGGCAGGCGGATTTCTGAGTTCGAGGCCAGCCTGGTCTACACAGAGAAACCTGAATAATGACAGATCGTAAGGAGTAAGTAGCCTCAAGTTTGGGAAGTAATACTGGAGTTGAAACCTGCTAAGGACTGCAGGCACAACATATACCCAACCGCCCTCCACTCTGGCCTCTGAGCACTAAAGAACAGGATTCCTATGCTCCGTTAACTCCCCTTCTCTATTATGACGTCTTCTATAGCAAGAGCATCTGGAGGACTTACTAACAAAGACCTGGTCTGACAGTCTTCACACAGCAGTAGCTGGTAGGTGTTATTGACCCGATATATATATTTTTTCTTTTCTGACAAAGCCTACCAGGAGGATGTAGTACTAACATCCAATTTCCCAAAACTGAACTTTGGAAACCTTCCCATTAACACACCCACTAGAGAGCTTAAGTACGATCTTCAGGCCAGTGCTTTCAATCATCAATGGCCAGTCTCCTGTGACCTCTCTGCCCTATTTCTAAATTAAGTAGCTCAAACAATATACTAAATATAGATTTCTACTCAAGAACAAACAATTGTGAGTAAAAACTGACATTAACAATTGAATCCTAACGTTCATGGCATTATCACTAATGATGAACTTCCTTTTTATTTTAGCTTGCTGTTCTGTATACTTCTCAGTCACTTTTAATCTTGAACTCAGAATGCTGCTTTCAGAAAACCTGCAATGCTCTCTCTCTCTAAAATGCTCCCTTTCAGGTTTCTCTAATAATAATCAATCAGCTCAGTTACATTTTACGCTACAAAGGAGTATTTGCTACCTACCTCTCAGATTACCAAGATCAATATCCTTTAAGATAGACTGTATCTGTATTAACATGAATCTAATAACAGTGATCCCCCCGCAATAAGGTCTTTACAACACTATGTCTCAGTTATAGCTATCTTTCCTACAAGGTTAAAACACGGTAAAGAATTAAATTCTAGATCTTTCTGACACTTATTTGGCTCAATCTAAATCCACTTATATCTACTATAACATTAGAGACAATAACTCTAATTTCAAAGAAAAGCCACCAGTTCTTTTTACAGGCTCCAATTTCCCACTTATTACTGTTAACATGAAAAGTCGAGAGGGAGAACATTTAAGAAACAAGCATCTTGTTACACACACACGAATGAACGTGCACTAAACTAGCTCCTGGGACATAGCCTCTAGAGCCCCAGGTGGGGGAGTGTCCAGACTGAGAAACAAGACACCCCCCAGCTGCCAGGACTTAGCGCTGGGGTAAGGGGTGATCCTCGAACCTTCCCCGAGTCGCCTGAACTCAGCTCCTTCTTCCCCTAGCCGTCTGAACTCGCAAACCCAGCTCGGGAGAGCGAGCACTCCGGCTTTGCGACCAGCCACGTCCCAGAACTCACCGCCCTGCCCAACCCCACGTGACGTGGGGACAGGGGCCACTCACCGCGATCATCACCGTGTCTTCCCCCTGGAACTTGGCGACATACTTGTCGCCGCGGTTCACTTCAGACTCGTTGAGAGGTCTGAAGCGACACATCACTTTGATGTTGCACTCCGCCGGGTCCGCCATCTTTCTGGCAGCCGGGACCGCAGGCCGGGCGCCACTCCCCGCCGCTCAGTCTTGGGGTAAGTGAGGGGAGCCAAGAGGCAGGGGTCGCGAGGAGCGGAAGGTCCGGGCTCCGCAGCGTCGCGCGCCCTGGGCAGCGCCGGGCAGCGAGACCGAAGCGCTATCGCCGGCAGCCCGCGCCCGAAGTTCACTTCCGCTCCGTCATGGCGGCTATGGCGGCAGCGCCCACAGCGCCTCAGTGCTCCTCGGCGTCTCCCTCACCGGCCTCCGCAGGCTACGGGGACTGGCGAGCGGCTCCTTCCCTTGTTCTCGGGAGGGAGAACCGAGGCCTAGGATTCGGCCCACTATCCTGTCCCGGCAGCTCGCCGGCTTCCCGGCCAGCTGACGCGCGCACCCTCCAAAAGCCTTAGTGCCCAGCCCGGCCGCAAGCAGGGCGGGCGGGAGGAACACTGCGCAGGCGCGGGGCGACGCCCAGCAGCCAATCCTAGCCCGCGCCGGGTCGCAGGCTATGGCTGGCTCCACCTCAGCTTCAGGTTTAGGGCTTCAGATGGAGTTTTCCTGCAAGTGGAGTAGCGCCAAGCCCGCTGCAGAATTCCTCAGAGAGCAGGAAGGTTCACTTATCTTTTTCTTTGGAGAAGTTTGTTTTAACCACTTAATGGTGGTGTTCAATTTAGTATTAAGACCAGATCCCTAAAAAGAAGAGTGCTTTCATTTTGGCCTTAGAGAAAAAGTGATTACTGATGCACCCTTGGGTTTTATTTTGTTTCTGTTTAGATCGCTTTGCCAAAACCAGGGAGATTTGAATTAAGGGTGGGGCATGGCCGGGGTGCAGCAGTAACCCACCCCGCCCCGCGCGCGCACTCGAGCTTTAGTCAGACATAACAAAGGGGAAGTTTCTTTCAAGTAATGAAAGAAGTTTCCCAAGAGATATGGAACAGCTTGGTGGGATGGAAGAAGAATCTACCTTTAGCTGCCCAGGGCTTGACATCACACAGGTGAGCCACAGTATCCCAAAGGTATCTGTGAATCTGAGGTCTCACTTCCTCGACCAATGGGAAACTCAACGTAGTTGCAGCACCAGATCCTTAAGAATGTCTTTAAAGGCCTAGCTAGATCAGCTGTTCTCAATCTGTGGGTTCCCTCTTTGGGAATCGCATATCAGATTTTTATATTACTATTCATAACAGTAGCAAGATTACAGTTATGAAATAGCAATGAAAGAATTTTATGCTTGGGGATCACCACAACATGGTGATTAGGAAGGTTGAAGACCACTGACCTAGATTAATATATGTGGGTTACATATCTAAGAAAACCACTCCCAGGGCTAGAGTTGTAACTCTGGTAGTGTGCTTGCTTAGGAAGCAGGAGGCTCTGGCTTCAACCACCCCTTGCACTTCGAAAACAAATGACTTAGCATTCTCTTTTCAGAAGATAAATACCACAAAAACTCTATGTGGTAATGACTCGAGGTACTGTAAGAAAGAACATCAATGACGACAAGAAACCTTTCTTCTGGTTTCCAGACTTTGCTGGGTAAATGAATGATGGAACTATGGACACCTCCACTGACCCCTGAGCTCACTGGAACATTCTAGCACCTCCAGAAACAAATCCAAAGTTTAATAGATCCAGCTTGATTGGCCTTCTGCAATGGAGGAGAAGAGGTCAATTGCTGGGGAGCAGTGGAGGATCTTAGAAATGAAGAAAAATAGGGCATTATCACAGGCCTTGGAAGTGTGGGATTTGGATATAATTGAAATGATCCAGTGTTCTGGGAGGCTCCAGGCAAGGCAGAACTTTGAATAAAGGTACCATCATCAGGTCTGGATAACAGTGGGCCAAGATACCATGTCCTTGAGCATGACAAAGCACCTATGTCGAATATTGTCCTGGGAATACTCTTTTTTTTTCTGAACTCTTTACTTCCTTTTGAATTGAAGGCTGCTTTGGCGTTTCTATCCTTCAGACAGCAGTGGGAGGTGTTCTTTTTGCTGATATTTGGAACCACAGTTTCGGGTAGTCCATGATTCTAGAGAACAAAGTTTTTCAGTAAGACGTGTAAGGAGGAATTGGCCATGATGCTTTTTTTTTTTTTTTCCAAGATTTATTTATTTATTATATGTAAGTACACTGTAGCTGTCTTCAGACACCCCAGCAGAGGGCATCAGCTCTCATTTTGGATGGTTGTGAGCCACCATGTGGTTGCTGGGATTTGAACTCAGGACCTTCGGAAGAGCAGTCAGTGCTCTTACTCGCTGAGCCATCTCTCCAGCCACCATGATGCTTTTTGGACGTAGCATGTCCTCGAGAGAGAGAGAGAGAGAGAGAGAGAGATCTTTTTCTGCTCTGTTTGTAGTCTGCTCTGTGTCTATTATTAGCCCAGGATACTGAGATTTTCACTTTGTTGCCTCTTCAGTTCTATTATCCTTCATCTGATTTCTTCATCATTATCTATATCCTGTCATCTTTATCTCTAATTTCAAAAGGATCTAGTTCTCCTTCTGAAAAGTAGGTTTTTCATTTAAATTCCAAATTCTCCAGAAGTAGTCAGCTTCTGTCATTGCATCCTCCTCTTCTTCCTCTCCCTCCTCCTCTTCCTCTTCCTCCTCCTCTTCCTCTCCCTCCTCCTCTTCCTCCTCTTCTTTCTCTTCATCCTCTTCCTCCTCCTTCCTCTTCCCTCCCCCCCCTTTTTTTTTAACTTACCTTAAGGAAAAAAGGAGGCAAACGTGTGTCCTTTTGTAATCCCGAACTCAGGAGGCTGAGATAGAAGGACTTTGAGTTCAAGGCTAGCCTGGCTTACATGATGAACTAGATAGATACCTATCTCAAACAAACAAAAACTATAAGCAAAACAAAAGGAAAGCCAACAATAAAGCTAAGACCTTCGTTGGTTTCTTTGACTATTAGCTTACTATGGAAGGTAAAACAGTGCTAAGCAGAATTTCATCAGTCATAAGCTACTGCAGTTAGAAAGGAACCCATAGTGAACTGAGCTCTAGTTTATACTGAGATAATTGGATATTTTTAGGGAAAAATAGAGGAACATTCCCAAGAGATAACTCAGAAGGCTTCACAGATATGAGGACAAAGGAGGAAGATGAATTGGCCTTGGAGGGATAGATACTGCTCTGAGCAAAGGACTCAACAACTCGAGCCTTTCAGTCCTTGTGTCTTAGTTAGGGTTCTATTCCTGCAATGAAACACCATTGGGGAGGGAAGGGTTTATTCTGCTTACACCTACACGTTGGTGTTCACCATTGAAGGAAGTCAGGATGGGAACTCAAACAGGGCATGATCCTGGAGGCAGAAGCTGCTGCAGAGACCATGGAGGGGTGCTGCTTACTGCCTTGCTTCCCATGGCTTGCATAGCCTGTTCTCTTTCTTCCTTTTTTTTTTTTTTTTTTTTTGGTTTTTCGAGACAGTGTTTCTCTGTGTAGCCCTGGCTGTCCTGGAACTCACTCTGTAGACCAGGCTGGCCTCGAACTCAGAAATCCACCTGCCTCTGCTTCCCAAGTGCTGGGATTAAAGGCGTGCGCCACCACTGCCTGGCAGCCTGTTTTCTTATAGAACCCAGGATAACCAGCCCTGGGATGGCATCACCCACAACAGTCTGGGCCCTCCCCCATCAATTACTAATTAAGACAATGCCTTATAGCAGGATCTTATGGAAGCATCTTCTCAATTAAAGTTCTCTCTTTTCAGATACCTCTAGTTTGTGTTTAGTTGATACAAGACTAGCCAGCACACCTTGCTGCTTCTTCCTGCATATCAGATTTTGGAAGCTCGGGCCTCATAAAAACAAAATCCATAAAGGGAAATGGCCTGCAAGAGTCTTCTGTTTTCAGACCTGCTGTGCATACTCGGGTAAGGAAGCACCATATCCTGTCACCATAGAACCGTGTAGGAGAAAAATGCTCTGTAGAAAGCAAGCTCTTTCTCAACCTTTTGTGATAATAAACAATTATGATAATAAATTCCTATGGAATACTTCTGTCTTAGTTAGGGTTTTGTGAACAAAACCTAATTGTCTGTGGTCAGACACCATGACCAAGGCAACTCTTATAAGGAAACATTTAATTGAGGCTGGCTTATAGGTTCAGAGGTTCAGTCCATTATCCAAGGTTCAGTCCAAGGCAGCAACATGGCAGCACCCAGGCAGTCATGGTGCAAGAGCTGAGAGTTCTACATCTTCATCAGAAGGCTGCTAGCAGAATACTGGCTTCCAGGAAGCTAGGATGAGGGTCTTAAAGCCCATACCCACAGTGCCACACCTACTCCCAAAAGGCCACACCCACTCGAACAGGGCCATACCTAGGCTGAGCATATACAAACCAACACGAATTTCATGAAGAAACAAAACGTTGATTTTTTTTAATTTCTATTTATTTTATTCATGTGTATGTCTATGAGCGTGTACTTTGTATACAAGTGCCTACAAAGCCAGTTGAGGGCTCCCCTGGAGCTGCAGTTACAGATGGTTGTCAGCCACTTGACATGAGTACTGACACCAAACTGGCATCCTCTGGAACAGTAGCAAATGCTTCTAGTCACTGAGCTATCTGTCCACTCCCCAGAAGATTGATTTTAAAACCCTTGTAATCCCAATTTGTCTTCCATATATAAGTCCATTGATTATACGATTGCCAAGTCCTGTGTGGCTTGGTCCTAGAAACCTGCCAAGGATGACTAGGGGAAGAGGAAAGGACAGACTCACAGACAAGCTGGGAGTGGCTAAGCTGTGTTCTCTGACAGTGCCCTCATTTTGTACAGCAGGAGGAGGGGTTTGCTGCCTCAGTGGGAGATCTCTGTTATAAGAGCAGTGGGGGAGGAAGCTGCTCTCTGTAAACTCTGTCAGCATTGGCAGACACCAAAGGGATCCTTTGCTAGTTCCCTGAGCCTGACCCAGGGGAGGCTTTGCAAATTTCTATGGGTCTGGGACATGGGTGTCCTTGTCAGTAATCTACATTCACCTACGGCTTCCTCTACTTCCCATAATACAGTATTTTTAGTGAAATAATACATTTCTTTGAGTTTGTGACTTGTCAACATAATGTCTTAAAGGAAAATGTGAGTGATATCTTTATCTATACAGGTTTAGTCAGTCTTCAGTAATGGCCCTCCAATGAGACAGGCCTCTAGGAATTCACATCTTTGTGTGATCTCTTTACTGGATCTAAGCTGGCCCTTTGACCCTTATTCAATATGGAAGAAGTATAACACTTCATGGTATCTTAAACTAACGGTGAAGATGGCTTGCAGTAGCACTTTGATCTTTTGGAATACTCCTTTTGAGGTTCTGACTGGCACATCAAGACCAGCCATCCTGAAAGCACAATACTAGCAAGGTCATGTGTAGGCACTCTAGGCAGTAGTCTCAGATGATCTCAGTCTTCTAGCCATTCCTACCTAGGGACCAGACTTGTTAGGGAAGCCATTTTGAACATGCAAGCCAACATTACCCATTAGTTGAATACCAGTAAGTAATCTCAATTGACACTCTCAGAGCAGAAAAGTCAACTAGCTGAGGCCTACCTAGATTCCTGGCCCATAAAATCAGGAAATACAACAAAGCAGTTATTGTTTCAAGCTGCTCCTGCAACTTTAAACTTAAATTTTATCTTCCAGAAATAAGTTTGCAAAACATAATTTATATGTAATGAATGTACCTAAATTGGGCTTTAGAGTAATTATGAATTTAAAAGTTTAAAAGGGCTGGAAAGGTGGCTTAGTTGTTAAGAGACCTGGAGTTCTTCCAGAGGACCCAGGTTTGATTTCTATCACCAACATGGAGGCTCACACCCATCTGCAACCCTTGTTCCAGGGGATCGGACTGCCTCTTCTGGGCTTCTCAGGCACTGCATGCACTGGTGCATGGACGTATATAAAAACGTTGGGGAGGATCTATCATAACTACTGTATGGAACAGTATTACTCTTTAAAAAAAAGATTTATTTATTTCATGTATGTGAGTACACTGTAGCTGTCTTCAGACACACCAGAAGAGGGCATCGGATCCCATTACAGATGGTTGTGAGCCACCATGTGGTTGCTGGGAATTGAACTCAGGACCTCTGGAAAAGCAGTCAGTGCTCTCAACTGCTGAGCCATCTCTCTAGCCCAAATTGCTTTTATTTATTTATATTAATTATTTTATTTATTTACATTCCAGTCATTGCCCCTCCTCCTGACCCCCCTCCCCTTTCTTTACCCCATTCCCCCTTTCCCTTGCCACTGAGAGGGTGCTTCCCTCCCCCGCCCCCACAGGGTATTCCCCCTCCCTGGGGCCTCAAGTCTCTTGAGGATTACGTGCATCTTCTCCCACTGAGACCAGGCAGTCCTCTGCTATGTGTGTGCTGGGGGCCTGGTATGCTGCCTGGTTGGTGGCTGTCTCTGGGAGCTCCATGGGATCCTGGTTAGTTGAGACTGCTGGTCTTCCTATGGGGTCGCCCTCCCCTTCAGCTCCTTCAGTTCTTCCCCTGATTCTGCCTTAAGGGTCCCTAACTTCAGTTCAATGGTTGGGTGTAAGTGTCTGCATTTGTCTCAGTCAGCTGCACCATGTAGGGCCTCTCAGAGGACAGCCGTGCTAGGCTGTAAACATATCACAGAATCAGTCCAAAATAGCTTTTAAAATGGACTTCTGGGTTATTAATAGCCATCTCTTCAACCCCTGAAAGCCATATTATATTATTATTATTATTATTATTATTATTATTATTATTATATCATCATCATCATCATCATCATCATCATCTCTCTACATAACTCTTGCTGTCCTGGAACTCACTGTGTAGGCCACACTACCCTTAAACTCACAGAGATCCACCTACCTCTTCCTCATGAATGCTAAGATTAAAGGTGTGTGCCACTATGCCCAGCATAGTGTTTAAAACTCTGTGTTTGGAGAGATTGCTCCGTGGTTAAGAGCACTTGCTGTTCCTGCAGAGGCTAGAGTTTGGTCCCCAGCACCCATGCCAGCCGGCTTTGCAACCTCCTATGACTTTGGCTCTGTGGGATTCTGTACCATCCTCTGGCTTCAGAGAGCACCTGAACACACATGGCATAGATAGATACACACGTAAGTAAAAATAAATCCTTAAAATTATTTATTTAATCAATTAATACAAGTAAGATTTATTTAAAGTATATAGCATGAGCCTTTGAGGTGTGTGTATGTGTTATGAAATGGTTATATATAGCAAATTAACATATGCATCACCTCACACAATTATCATTTTGCAATAGGAACACTCTGTACATATGCTCTTAAAATAGTTCAAGAATACACTACACAGTTAACTACAATGTTTACAAAGGTGTCTTGAAATTATTCTTCCCATTTCAGTGAAATTTTTATATTTTGGCCAATAGCTCCCCCAACTGCCCTTAGCCGTCACCCCATTCTCTGGCCATTACTTTGTGCTTCTTTGAGTTAATGTTTTAGATTCCACATGTGGCGAGAACAGGTGTTTGTATTTCAGAAAAAAAAATTGTATTTCACTTTTTTTTTTTAAAGCAGGAATATCATGTAACCCAGACTATGTGGGGCAAATGGGACTATGCCGCCAGACAGAAGAACTGGTAAGGGTGAGCCAGTCTAAACCCCAAGAAATCTCAAAATTGAGAACAGTAGGCATGAGGCCAGCTCCCTGCCAGACTACCTGATCTGGACCTGTAACCATGCACATCCCACTGAGACGGCCAGAACAGTGGTCCATGTAGCATGAAAACCTGGGGTTCTCCATGCTAATGCGGTATCTAGATAGGCCTCAGTGTTTAGTCAGTGAGCTTCCCTTTCTGGGCATTCCTTCCCACAAAAGATGCTTAATCCCTGGTTCACCCTGAGTAAGATGTATACATTCACATCTGCCATCAAATAAGGCAGTTTGTGCAAGCAAGGACCATCTTCTTTATCAAGGGTCGCTACAGAGGGGTGCGAGGAGCCTTCATCATAAAGAACCATGCCTAGTCTCCCAGAGAAGGTCTTCTGCACCCACTCAGAACCAAACTCTACTCAGCCCCTGTCCTCGGCTCAGCTATCCCTTTCCTGCCTGGCAGGGAGGAAAAGCAGGGACCCTTGGACCACACAGTGTCCATCTCCCCGAGGTCCCCAGTGGCATCTGGGTACACAGGAGGTCAGAAACCATAGCATCCATCCAGACCTTGCTGTTTCTCAGCCTCGGAATCAGGGTGGGGCCCCATCACCGACTGATCTGCCTCCCCTGAGCAGTGTGCTGGCAGAGCTCAGGCACCCCAGCAGCGCGGCAGCCTGACAAGACTGTTTCTGACTTGCTATGCAGCTGATAATGGACGTTAAAATTTTAAAATCTATTATTGTTGTTGTGTAAGTGGTGTGTGTGTGTGTGTGTGTGTGTGTGTGTGTGTGTGTGTGTGTGTGTGTATGAGTGTGGGTTCATGTTTGGAGATTAAAGAACAACTCTCAGGAGTCAGTTTTCTTCTTCTACCTTGTAGAGGCAAGCCCTTGCTGTTTCTGTTGCTGTGCAGTCCAGCTGGCCTGACAAGCAATTCTCCTGTCTCTGCCTCCCATCTCACCATAAGAGTGATGGGATTACCAGTGTGCACCCTCATGCCTGGTTTCTGTGTGATGCTGGAGGTCAGAACCAGGGCATTGTGCAGGCTAGGCCAGGATCCTACCAATGAAGTTACATCCTCAGCCCGCTCATTTTACCTACTATAATGGCCTCTGTGTTCACCCAGGTGAATAACATTGAAGTAAGCATGAGAGCACAGAGCCCTCTTGGACACACTGACTGTTTCCCCCAGAGACATACCCAGTAGTGGGACAGCTGCATCCCTACCCACAGCGTGTGAGGGTTCTCTTTCCCCACATCCTCACCAACTCTTAAAATCCTTTGTGTTTTTAATAGCTATTTTATCATGTATGCAGCAATATCTAACTGTAGTCTTCATTTGCATTTTTCCTAATGATTGGTACTGCTGGGCACTTTTTATTCATCTCTCTATTGGCCACTGTATGTCTATTTAGGTCCTTCACTCATTTAAACTTGTTTGTTTTTTTTGCTATTGAGGTGTTTATCATTTGGCTTTTACTGCCCCCACTAAATACATACTTTGCAGACACATTCTCCCATTGTATAGGCTTCTCTTCCTCTGCTAATTGTTCTTTCTGCTGTGCAGAAGCCTCCTTGCTTGGTGGAAGCTCATTAGTCAGTTCTTGCTTTGTTCCTGTGCTTCTGGGATCACACCCACAAGCATCCTTGTCCTGGCTACTATTATGAGTTCTTCTGTCTTCTGTCTTCCAATAGGTTCACAATTTGAATTTTACATTGAAGTGTTTATTCCATTCTGATTTCATTTTTTGTGTATGTTGTGAGATACAGTTTCATTTCATCCCTCTGCATGCAAATATCCAGTTTTCCACCTTCACTGTTGTGTGTTTTTGGCATCATAAAAAATCAGTTGGACGTGTGGATTTATCTTGGGGTTGCCTATCCTAGTCCATTGGCTGCTGCGTCTGTTTTGGTCCTAGTTCCATGGTGTTTGGACACTGTAACTCCGTAGTATACTTTGAAGTCAAGTACTACTGTCCTACAGGTATTCACTCCCAGCTGTGTGTGCTCATTCTGCTCAAGAAGGCTATGCCTATTGAAGGTCTTTTGTGCTTTGTGCCCATGTAGGGAATTTTCATTTATTTTTGTGGATTAACTTGGTATTTCAATAGGGACTGCACTGAATCTGTAGATTGCTCTGATCTAAATGTCTCTGATAACATTCTTTTTTTTGTTAAAAAAGAGATTTATTTATTATATGTAAGTATACTGTAGCTGTCTTCAGTCACTTTTTCTTCTTGCTCCAGCCCCGCTCGTTCCCCGATTGCTCCTCGCTTGCTCCCTGCTTGCTGCTGTAGCTGTCTTCAGACACCCCAGAAGAGGGCATCAGATCTCATTACAGATGGTTGTGAGTCATCATGTGGTTGCTGGGATTTGAACTCACTACCTTTGGAAGAGCAGTTGGCACTCATAACCACTGAGCCATCTCTCCACCCCCCTCTAATAACATTCTTTTGGATTGGTTGTTTTCCACATAGATGAACTCTTAATTTATTGTTGGGTTAATATACATCCTACTATCAGGGTTTTTAAAAAATTTTTTTTCTTTTAATTGACTTGGATTGGGTGATCTCAACATTCAGTTTGTGGTTTACTTCTCAGTTTTCAGGGAGGCCGTCTGCTGTTCCCCTCAGAGTCCTCAGCCTCTCTGACGCAGCCTACCCAGACAGGGAGTTTCCCTCCTTTGATTGTGCTAGGATGGCGCAAACGTTTGGCATTCCTGTTTGAGGGAGATTATATTTCTAAAGGTCTCTATAGAAACTGCAGCTAAACTTTCTTATTCTCCGCTCTCCCCTCCTCTGAGCCCCCTGGTATTTATAACTCTTGAGGCTTTGGGGTGTTGTATGTAGAACACAGACTCAATTTTTAACTTTCTGCTTTGCCAGGGTAGGATTTGGCATTCTCCGGAATATTAGGTTCATTACATCTCCAAACTGTTGCTGTCTCGTTGTTGTGGTTCCCTTAAGGTTTTTCTTACACTTGTGTATTTCAGACTTTTGTATGTATTCACTGTCAACTTTCATGGAGAGTCAGAGGATTGAAGACAAGTGTGAGCATTCAGTCTGCATTGGTTTTCTTTTTGCAGTACTGGAGATGGATTTCAAGACCCGTGTCAGGAAAGCACTCTACTACTAAGCTGTGTCTCCACCCTCAATTTGCCATACTTCATTGGCCACAGTTTGTGTCTAACTTTCTAGTTATCATCCTAAGAATATAACCTTCTAGAGAATGCTACTCATTCTCCAAAAATGCTTATTTAGCTCAACACTTAGGCTCTCTTATGTGCTAATGAATCCTATCTATTAAGTGAGATTGGAATTCAGTGAATGCTTCCTAATTACTATGGTCTACTCAGGAAGTGATGGGATACAACTGGGAACGGCTTCCTGTTGAGGAAGTCCTGTTTTAGGATGGGGTCATTATAATCCCAAATCACCAGGGCAAGTTCTATGTAAGTGATGCCATCACAGCATGAAGTGGACATTCAGGAAACCAGTTCTTCTCATTTATTTACTTAGTATGTGTACCCCCCCTCCTGCCCCCACTTGCTGCAGCACCTCTGTGAAGTCCAAGCCGTTGATTCTCTTCCACCATGTGGATTCTGGGAATAGGATTCAGATTATAAGGCATGGGGGCAAAGGCCTTTACCCACCTAGCCATCTTACTGCCTCCGAAGAGTTCAGGGCTCTCCCTCCTTCCCTCTCCCTCTCTCTCTGACATTTATGTTTGTTTGAGAAGGATGCGTGTGTGCCATGGAACACAGGTGGAGGTTAGAAGACAATGCTGTTGCGGGCTCTTTAAAATTGTGTTATTTGGGAAATGCGCAGCTGCAAACTTAGTGACTTTGCAAAGGCTGTTTGCGTTTCCCAAGTAAAAGAATGGGTGGGTTTCAGGGAAGAGAGGCAGAACGGTGGATCCCGAGCATCTTCCACGTTATTCTAGGAAGCAGAGCAGCAAAATGCAAAGGTGAGATTTCCACCAAGGAATTCTAGCACCTTAACTTTGCTTGCCCTGTGAGTGGCCACACCCCACTGTTAGTGGGAGGGAGGTTTATTACTGCACACCAATTCGATGGGTATAAGGAAATGTCCACCATGTTTGGGTAGTCCGTTCTTTTCTTCTACCATGTGTGTGAACATACAGAGCGCATCACAGCACCCGCCATACCAACATAGCAGGACACGGAGTGCTTCTTTCTGCAAAGACTTGATTTTTCACATAGTAAAAACCACCAGCCGATGCTCTTCCACCAACTGTCCTTTTCTTTACCTGAAACTAAAAACAAACCAAGTGACTGAATAACCCCTCCACTGAAAGGCAAAGAATGTGAACCTAATTACTGTGCTCCTCGTAGGGACCACCTACTATTTAACTAACAGTCATGGCTTTTTCCAAGTGTTTTTTGTTGTTGTTGTTTTTAACTTTTGTTTGTAACCAAACATGTATGCATATGGATATGTACATGTGAGCGGGATACCTGAGGCCCTGGTTCCCCTAGAGCTGGGGTTACAGGCACCTATAGGTGAGACAGCAGGAGAGCAAATTTCATCATACTACTCATATGAGCTGCCCACAGGAGTGCTGGGAACTGAACTTGGGTCATCTGCAAGAGCAGTATCTGTCCTTAACCAAAAAAGCCATCCCTCCAGCCCCCAAATGCGTGTCCTAGTGTCAACAACACTTGGCACCTTGAAAGCTGTCTGGTCACCAGTACCCACTGCCCTTCAGTTCTGGTTATCATTGTCATTCCACAAGCTAAGGAGCTGTGACAAATCCTGTTCAGAAGGGGCACAAGATGTCTGTCTTAGTATGGAGACTCTGAAATGTGTGTGTAAAAGTATAGCCTCATATTTTATCACATACATCTTAATGATAGAATCAAAATAAACGTCTTTAAAGTAGAAATCAAGAAGGCAAACCCTCCTTTGTCCTAATAGTAGTCACATTGGAACAACTCTGTCTTAGTTAAGGCTTAATCAGGACAACTCTATCTCATGCTAGGTATAAAATACTCAAAATAGCCACTAAGAGGCACAGTAGTCTCCCTTGTCTGAGGGGAATATGTTCCTGATATGTTTATAAAAATATAATAAGATATATGTTCTATGAGTGTATGGGGAGGGGAGTTAAGAGGGTAGTAGAGGCAGAGAAAGGCAGAGAGAGGAAGAGAGTAGAGAAGTAGAGAGGTGGAATCCAGCCATGACCACGTGGAGAGAGGGGGGAAGGGAATGGGGAGAGGTAAGAGATAAGAGATGTAAGAGAGAGGCAAGAGAAAGAGATGAGGGGACGGGCAGGCAGCCCCTTTTATAGTGGGCCAGGCCCATCTGGCTGTTGCCAGGCAACTGTGGGGCGGAGCATACCTGGCTGTTGCCAGGCAACCGTGGGGTGGAGTTTAGACAGAATGCTAACAGTTCCAGTCCCTCCAGTGAATGGCTGAGATGCAGATAGCACCAACGCTTAGCTATACCCTGTTTTCCCTCCACACACATACAGTGCACGGTGGACGTCCTGGACAAAGGGATGAGTCATGCTCTGGGAGAGACAGGAGGACTGAAGAGTTCATTATGCTGCTCAGAATGGCCTGCAATTCCAAACATATGAATTGTTGATTACCAGATTTTCCATTTAATAGTTTCAGATAGCAGTTGGCCAAAGGATAATTGAAAATCCATGGATAAGGGGGTACCAAATGTATAAACTCAAAATTTGTAAGGATCCTGTCTTTTTCAAGATCATTAAACTGTAAATATATCACTTATGGTTGAAAATGGAGCAGCAGTGGCAGAAAGATGGGATTCCAGTAGTGTGGTTGGAAGAGGGACCTATTAGACATCAGATCTTCTATTCACAGCATTAGGATGGACATGGCTGACATTTCTGAAACTCATTTGTGCATTTGCAGTTGGTTCATCTAAAAGTCACAGCATGGAAGAACTGAATTACTGGGCAACGAGGAAGCCACTAGAAGGAAGACAGCATTTCATTCAGATCAGCTGTGTAGAGATTGGCATTTACAACGCTGTTAAGCAAAAAACACACTCTGATTGATTTAGCAGTGAAAATGCAGCCTCCAAGTACAGGATCTATAATTCAAATGCAGTTTTCTCATTTCCTCATTGGTGTGCTGAGACTGAGCACGTGACTGACCAGAATCAAAGTACAGGATGTACCCTGACTACTAAAACCTCCAAGTCAATATGTGAATGTGGTTCAGGGTTCCTTTGCCAAATTTGACTGTGAAATAACTTATTCTCCTTCTTCAGGGCTGTAAGGAAAATATGTGTAAGATCTGCTTAAGTCCATGAGATAGAATTCTTTGTTATTGTATTGTTTTATACATAAACATACATGCACACTTATATATACAACACATAACATGCTTACATCTATCTATAATGCATTCATAAGTTATATATATGTAAATATATATATATATATATATATAATCTGTATTTGGATTGAATAATTTATTTTCTACATTGTTGTTTTCCCCCACTCCTCAAATACTGCCCCCTCATCTCATTAAGTGTAGCCTTAGGCACACAAGCAACCATAAAGTTTGTTCCTGCGGGTTCAGGTCACAGGAAAAAAAGCTCTGCCAGCCACTGAGTGAAGTTTAGAGCAACCACACAGCACTCACTATTACAGTTTCTTATCTGCTGTCACTTGTCAGTGGTCAGTGCAGTGAGCTTGACAGTTGCTTCAGCCAGGCTGACAAAGAACAGGGAAGGGGTGGGTTCAGGGTTCCGCTGTGGGGTCTTTCCTCCAGTCCTTGATAGGTGCCAGGAGTCCTGCAACCCACAGTGTATCTTCCAGGACCCAAATCCTCATTCAACAAGCATCAGCTGTCCACCAGCCGGCACCAGCCACTGAGCTTATAATAAGGAAAACTAGACCTAGATCCACCATCAAGGTTCTCACAGTTTAGTGAAAAACACGAGGCCACCTGTTAAAGGCTGCAATCTAATTTTTCCCACTACCATTTGTTAATCATAACTCTTTAATGCTACTATCAGACACAAAATTTTCATATATTTCTGGACATGTTTCTGGGCTCCTTTCAATAAAAAACATATGAACCAAACACAGAGGCACACAATATCATGTTTACAGCACTTAGGAGACAAAGTCAGAAGATCAGGAGTTCAAGGTCAACCTGCTCTACATAGTTAGTTTCATGTCAACCAGGACTATATTCTGAGACCCTGTCACAAATAAACAAACAATAAAGCCCCCACTAAAGATCTATTGCTCTAACTATATACTCTTCCACTTTGTCAATTGTCAAACTTATAGCAAAGTCAAAAGGATCTTCTAATAATCAGATATGTTCTTATAGCTTGACTTCTACACTAAGCATTTCACTATCCTTTCTTTTTTGTGAATACAGCCATCCAGGCATCCACCCATCCAGGCATTACCCACTCAGCCATCCAGCCATCCAGCCATCCAGCCATCCAGCCATCCAGGCATTACCCACCCATCCAGCCATCACCCACACACCCACTCCAGCATCTACCCATCCAGCCATCACCCACACAGCCATCACCAACCCACCCATCCAGCCATCCACCCATCCAGCCATCACCCACACAGCCATCTACCCATCAAGGCATCTACCCATCCAGCCATCTACCCACCCAGTCATCATCCACCCAGTCATCACCCACCCAGCCATCCAGCCATCCAGCCATCCAGCCATCCAGCCATCCAGGCATCAACCACCCAGTCATCCAGCCATCCTACCATCCTTCTGTTGACTACCTTCTTTTTGATGTATTTCCAGTTAAACTACAGATGCTACCACACTTTTCCTTAGATATAATTCTTTTTAAAAATTATAGTTTTGTAGTGGTTGGTTTATAGTTTTAGTGTTATCACAACTGAATATTTCAATTATAAATGACAGAAAACCCGTGCTGGGACAGTACAGCTTGTTTGGTGGAGAATTTTGTGCTTCAGGCCCTCCCATTTGGTCATCCAAGCTCACAGCTCACCTGTGCCTGCAATCCTTAAAACTCAGAGAAGCTTAAGTTCTGAACTCAGTGTATGTTGCTGAGAACAAGGCCTAAATTTACCTGTGAGAGCCTAATGTTCCCTTGTTTCCCAGTTTTGAAAAGCACATTAATGCTGGGCAGTGGTGGCGCACGCCTTTAATCCCAGCACTTGGGAGGCAGAGGCAGGTGGATTTCTGAGTTTGAGGCCAGCCTGGTTTATAGAGTGAGTTCCAGGACAGCCAGGGCTACACAGAGAAACCCTGTCTGGAAAAACCAAAAAAAAAAAAAAACCAAAACCAAAAACAAAAAAGAAAAGCACATTAATGAACTGTTTGGGAAACACACACACACATTTTATAATTGAAAGCTTCAGGAACATGATAAGCTATAGTTTCTGTATAATAGTTCCCTCATTTTTCTTCATTGTTGGAGAGACCCCAAGAACTGAGATTTCTTGAGGATAGCATTTCTTCCTTAAATGTGGTTTTGCTCTGTCCTTTCTTTGAAAATGATTTATTGTTCTTGCAGATGTATATGTACAACTGTCTATTTTTGTTTAAACTAAGATCAAAGTACCTGACACAAAATAGATACCTAATAAAAGTTAATCATTGTTCACGATGGAAATCCTTTTCTTGTGTTGATCACAGATGATAGAAATCGAGACTGAAGTGAATCAGAAGGTAGAGACATAAGGCACGTCTGAGTTACAGACTCTGAAGAGCACTCTCTCCACACCTTCTGATTTGTGTGACTATTCATATGGACGCCCACTAGTGGGAAATGGCCTGTCAGAGGTTCTGCCTGAGAGTTTGGCAGACAGATGACCAAACGAAGGCATTGAGAGATGGGGAGAGGCAAGAATCAGAAAGGACTGTGGGGACACGTGGGAGAACTCAGGAGCCCAGCTTTCGGTATTTCCTCTCCCAGCCCTCTTCAGTGGCTATTTCCTTCTCAAATCTCTTCTCAGAGATTTTAAACATAATCCTAGTCAAATACAACTTGCAAACTGTTTGAGGTGTCACTTCTCCCAGGGACAGTAATACCTTAACTGCAAGTTGGCTTCCATGTAGCCCTGTAGTATTATTGCCTGTGGGGATTAGACAGGGAGCAGAACCCTGAAACAGGAGTCCAGCGGCTAGGGTACCACTCTACAGTCACCCGAGGAGTGGCACCCTCAGTCCTGTGTGTCTGGATACATTTTATTAGTTGACAGATGTGAAAGAGACCTCTGAAGTGTTTCATTTTAGAGGGAAATCTCTGAGATAATAACTTTGTGGGGTTTTTTTGTTTTTTAATCTGTTCCTCCTTGAGAAATGGCCACATCAAGCAAATAAGATCACGCCAAGGACCAGTAAATCAAGACTCAATTATTTCCATTCAGATAGGAACTCTGTAGGCACTCTGGGAGACAGAGAAGCCTGAAACCTAGGACCTCAAATTATCAAATTAAAAAGAATAATCATGATTAGTGTCTAGCTTGGAGAGATTTGTTTTCTTTTCCCTAAATGTGGGTGTAAGGTGTGGCACATGTCGGGAAGATGATGAGCAATTTACTATTAATCTCGAAGATTTATGGCATACACTGCAAATAAAAAAATATTCTCTGTAATGAAGATATACCACAATGTAAGCAAATATGGTCAAGCGAGCTCTGAAGACCTGAAAACTGTAGAATGAACTCAGATAGGAAGGTCCTGAGATCTGACAGATGTTTCTGTGTTACTTCCTTTCAGCAGCAGGTCAGTTCCCTCCCCCCACACTATCTGAGGCAACTCTTCCCCGTAAGGCAATGGTTCTACTCCTGCCTCCTGTGGCTGGACTCTAGCGATGGACGGTGAGCTCTGGGCTACTCTCTGTCTCACTGCTGTCTGCTTGCTCCACTGTGGCTTGAGCTCACCACTCATTGCTACTTCGTCCCAGCAGCTCTTTGTTCAGACTGTGTCCGTGCAATCCTGTAGTCACCTCCTTGCTGATCTCATCTTCAAAACCTTCTCTGTCCTGTTACTTAGATAATTTCCTGCAGCACTCACACAGCAGTTTAACAGACCGGAGGTGCCTTCCTGATACTTCCTGCCCTATTATGAATGCATTATTTACACAATAAAAGCCTCACAATTCAAAGTATTTGATCAACTTTGCTAGGTACACATAACTGTGTAACCATCTGGATGTGGACCGCCTTCCTCACCTCACCACCTGCCCTTTGCAGTCCGTCATTTCTTCTCATGCCCATCCTGGCCAAATACTGATCAGATTTCCCTCACTATGGTGCTTTTTTGATTTTATATAAATGCTTCCTATTGCTTCTTTTAAAGCAAACTTGGAAATTTTAGAATTATAGAACAATTGCAAAATTGTGTTAAAACATACCTTTGGTCCTTATCTTCATTTTCTGGCATGCAGCTCCTAAAACCCTTGAAGACATCAGAACCATAGGCTGTGCTGTTTAATAAGCTGTCTGGTGATTAAGAGTGCCAGGGAAGACCAAGGTATGATTAAGAGTCAAGCCTTTGCTTTCAGCAGGATCGATGTCATCACGGACATGAGTCATGCAGCGGTCCATCAAGATGGCCGGGGTCACCCAAGTGCTGGGTAGATCTGGCTCACAGGAGGAGTGACCTGTGGGTGCCTGTGGAACCGACTCATGATGCCGGGCCTTCAGTCATTCTCAGTGTGATATGCCATGTGCGTGTGTGTGTGTGCGTGTGCGTGTGTGTGTGTGTATGTGAGAGAGAGAGAGAGAGAGAGAGAGAGAGAGAGAGAGAGAGAGAAAGAGAGAGAGAGAGAAAGAGAGAGGTCCACCTTGTTGGAATCAGGAAGAGAGGCCTGGAGGCTGAACTTGCTTCTGGGTCCTGCATATCCACCACTTGGCCCATGGGAGTGCTAAATTAAACATTTGTATTAGAAATAAAACAAGTTAAAGCTTTCACGCCATTCTGTTTTGAGGATTCCTTCCCTGGAGAGATGTAAACGGCATATACCCCTCCTTACAAGGTCCCAACCACAAAGCAAAGTGTAATTCCACTGAAGTTGACTCTGGGAACCAATGAAATTATTGGTCTCACTTATGGACCATGGGTGAGAGTTGCTTACAGTAGTGTGGGTGATCCTAAAGCTTCCTTACTAGATGTTTTCACCTGGAGTGGATGGCAGTGCTCCTGTGGCTGCATAGAGAGAGCCCCCTTCTATTCTGTTCCCCCAGCCTATATACTCTGTCATGTCCTGCAACACCAAGCCATATGCAACCAGGCCAGGATTGTGTGCAAATGGCTGGAAGAAGCAGTTGGAATCTCCACTGAGGGTCACATAACCCTATGTGCCCCTTCGCTGAGGAGACATCAACAGACAGTGGACAGACTAGTAATGGACTCTTGCGAGCAGACCCGGATGATATGATTAAGAATGGGCTCTGGCCCTTTTGTTCAGAGAACCACATTCTGCAGCATACCTGATCTCCCTGCCTGGAAAGTGAAATATCTAAGGATGAGATAGTTACCAGAGGTGAAAGCTTCAATCTAGCTATCACACTGCAGAATGAAGCTTTCCTAATGTCCCCAAAGGACAGGACTGTGGGGGCACATTGAGGCTTAGAGGATGGTATACCCAAGAAGATCTTGGATGCTCCCAGTTGTCTCCTCACACCCTGCCCTACGTCCCTGCAGCTGTCCACCTGTATTCTTTGTACTTAGTCTTCATAATAAACAGATAAGTGGAAGTGAAGTGTCTTCCTGAGTTTAGTGAGCTATCCAAACAACTAAACAGAATCAGGGAGGAGGCTGTGGAAACCCTGGTTTTTATAGTCAGAAGTGCAGGTGACAAATTATACTGTGGTTATGATCAGCATCTGGTGTGGGGATAAGAGGAAGGCACATCATATGGCTTCAGACACCATTTCCAGATTAAATAGAATCAAACTGAGCTAGAAGACATTTGTTTGGTGCCTTGAGCCTGCTGTGAATCGCTCTCAGGCAGCTGGTGACGGCCTAGCCCTGTAATCCTAGCTACTTGGAAGGCTGGTATGGGAGGATCTCGAGTTCAAAGCTTGCTTCAACTACAGAGCAGGCTCAAAGCAGCCTGGACAACCCGGCTAGACCTCTGCCTGCTTCAAAATAAAAAACACAATACAATAAAAAAGCCAATGGCAAAATGTAGTGGCAAAATGTGTGTCTCATACATGCAAGATACTAGAGTGTCAGGGACAGGAGGATTCGTGGCCTACAGGCCACCCAGTCTAGTCAGCTCTAGAATCAATGCAAGATCTTTTCTTTAAATAATAAACTGCTCTGAGATCCATAGAGAAAGGCACTAAGCCTGTAATATAGGAGTTTGGGAACACATTAAAATTATGACACTGTAAGTTCTGATTCAAAGGAATTATATACCCATACTTCATAAGTAGGTATGAACTTAATGAACATAAGTTGACTCCCTGTCCCATCAAAATCAATGCATCAAACCATATGTATTCTCCCATAGCCACCATTTTATACTATATCATCTTTTGTACAACATATGTTAATGTTCCTTTTCAGAGCATCACAACTCATGGAGAGTCAATTCATTCTCATTATATTAGCAACGTTTGCCCTTTGTGGGGGCTGTTTCCTGGCAGGCGGTGGTCTGAGCAAGTCGCCCTGCCTGCCAGCACTGCTAAAGGCACGCTTGCTTTTTGGCTATCCTAATTTCTCCTGCCCCCAAGTCCTGGGATCAGAACTCCTAGGCATCTCCTTTTCTCACGTCCTCCCTTTTGGCGCTGGGGACTGAACACCGACATGTGCTCTACCACTGGGGGATACCCTACTGCTGTCTCCTGAGGATTGAGAACAGTCCTATATACGCTGCCATGGAACTAAATCCAAACATGACAGACCTGGAAAATATGTAATTTTTTTCCAGACAGGACTTCTGTATGTAGCCTTGACTGTCCTGGAACTCACTCACATGTAACTTTCCTGATTTCCCCCCCTTTAGCATATAATGCTGCCACATCCTTCTTGTCTTGTGGTAGTTTTCCCCAACAGGAAGGAAAATCTCGTTCTAGCTGCATAATTAATTGAACAAAACCACTCCCAGGCAATAGCGCCTCCCCTAGACATCATTCTGTTTAGTTAGAGCACATCATGGCAGATCATCCTGAGCCCCAAAGCAGGATCCAGCTCCCCAGGGCTGAAGATCAGCTTCAGAATTACAAATACTATCAGAGCTGCTGCAACCAGGGTTCAATAGTCCCTCTTTCTCAGGACTCTGAGACAGAAACAATGGAAAGTTTAACTTGCTCAAAGATTTTTACAGAGGACTCTCAGTTCTCATCCAAAAGGTCCATGTCACAATAATCTTAGATTACATAATAATTATAATGATCAAATGCTTTGAGTCATTAATTTCTTTCATAATATTATAAATAGAACACTTCTATTTTTAGACTAAGGGATCGACTTTTATGGAATTTCTTGGGTAGTTTCCAGCAGTAAAGACTGAGAGACTACTACATTCTGATTCTGTGAGATCTTCTGTTCTGGGTGCTGAGGGTGGGCGTTCTTCCTAGCTTGTCAGTACCTGTTCATTGAGACCTTATGACACACAGGCAATATGTATGAAGTTTAGAAGTGAAAACTTTCCTTCCTTTCAGCCACCTCTCAAAACTCCGTTAACTTTTCAGAACCAAGGAGATGAGATACAGTTCAAGGCTCTGTGTCTGTATTAGCTACTTTTCTGTTGCTGTGATAAAATATGGTGGCTGGAGCAACTCCTAAAAGGAAGAGTGTTTTGGGCTTACAGTTGTAAAGGGTTAAGAATACACGGTGGTGGAGCAGAAACATGGAAGCCAGCAGCAGACACTGTGGTAGCGATGGGAAGCCGAGAGCTTACATCTTGAATGACAACCCTCAGTGATTTACTTTGTCCAGTAAAGCTTCACCACCTAAAGCTCCCCAAACAGTGCCAGCAACAAGAGTCTGATGGTTCAAGTGCCAGGGACTATGCGGAATGTTTCTTATTCAAACTGCTGCAGGGTTTCGCAGGGATGAAGTCAGTACTCGGAAGGAGTTTGTATGTGATTTAGTCTAGGATGGACCACTGGTCCTGATTGTTAAACTGTGAAGGGAAGAAGAGGAGAGTTGTAAAGAGGAGACTCAGGAAGTGAAAGTACTACAGATTCCAGACTACCCTACCACTAACCTTCCACCCCTAGGATGCCCTTAAGACAGCTCCTTTGACAGGACTGGCATTTTATTCCTACCCGGTGATTAGGATGGATGTTAACTATTGGCTAGCCTTGCTCTGTTCTATTTCATTCCTGCCTAGCTGCCCTAAGTCTGTCTTTCCTGAGCCCAGATCTGCAATAACGTCTGTAGGTGGGAGGTACACAGGCAGGAAGTATGTCAGGATATATGTTTGCCCCTGATTGAACCTGATGGGAAATATGGTAGCCCCATGGTTTTGCCTTTTAAAGCCCAGGCAAAACATGACTTGTGGCCATTTTCCTGGGAACCCAGGGATGAACCTGGACAGAGTCCATTGTCCTGGCCAGTATTTAATAAAAGCTTTCATCAGTTTGGTTTTAAATTGTGATAATGGTCTTATTCTCAGTTGGTGGAATTAGCATGTTACTCTGAGATTGTATTCTTTAGGTAGAAACTAGCAGATAACGTGAAAGAAACTGCTTGCCCTTGATAAGCCACTTTTAGCAGTTCTTCCTTTGGTATTTCCAGCTATGACCTCTCTTTCATTTGCTCATTTACTGATTCATGCATCTAACTCATATATATCAAGATCTTCATATGTGATTATCAACAGTGAAGAAACTGAGTGCTTATCCAGGGCAAAACATATCCGCATGACAGCAGGTGTTGGTTTCTTTGCCTTAAGTCACCCACAAACAGTATTGTAAACAGACATTGGCTACTTTACTGGGTTCTTTTATCTACCCCCTCACTCCACCCGTATCCCTTCCAACTTCCTAACACTAGGTAGGAGAGAAAAAGAATATAGGGGAAAGGGGGAATTGATCTTGTACTACTTCCTATTGATTAGGGGTATTGTTCTGGGGCAAATTTTATCCTTGTCATCAGGATATTGCAATGCAGCAAGGCAGCAGCAGGAGCTGCAGCAGCAGCAGGAGCTGCAGCAGCAGCAGGAGCTGCAGCAGCAGCAGGAGCTGCAGCAGCAGCAGGAGCTGCTGCAGCAGCTGCCTTTCTCAGGACTCTGGCATTTATATACTCTCTGAAAAGTCACCAGAATTCTAAATGTAAACTGTCTTCAGCTGACAGAATCACACCTCTGCCAGAACAGGAGACAAATTATAGTCAGCTGCTGTGAACAATCTGAAGCAACCCCATATCCCACACCTGGGATTAAAAGTAAAAAGTTACATAACAATTCTGTGTTTTTAGAGAAACTGAAATTCTCACTACATACTATCCTGACCGTGTGGGGGAGGGGGCAGGGAGGGAGAGAGGGAGGGAGGGAGGGAAGGAGACAGAGACAGAGAGAGACAGAGAGAGACAGACTGATGATTGAGGAACAAGCTGTGAAAGCAATTGTCTCTGAAGTCAGAGGCAGTGGGAACAAACCATGAAATGCATCCGATCAGCCTCATTCTTAGGAGTTACCCAGCCAAGATGCCAAGCTCGTGTCCTCTAAAACACCAACTGTATTCATTATAGAGTTGATATCATTTTTCCAAATGATAGTGTGAAGCTGTATTCACATTCAGAAGCAGTGGTGTTGGGGTGGGGTGAGGGACTTAGGAAGGTTACTATCCTCCAATACTGTCCAGAGGAAGAAATGACAACCCAGTGTTTGCTGTCCCCGGAGAGAAGGGGAATAGTATTTGCACAGTACTTCAGCTTCCAGAATTCTTTCTCAAGCATGATCTCTTTCAACATTTGCAACTGCCCATACACTTTGTATCAATGTCATCCCTCTTTTATTGAGGAGGAAAGGAGTCAAGGAGGGGAAGTGACTTCCCAAGGCCCAAGGTCACTTTGGACATAAAGGGCCTCTCAGCAACACCTCTTTCCCTTTCTCCAAGTCTAGGCTCATCAAGTTACCCTTTGTTGGAAGCAAAGCACAAAGGTGCTTGTGCCCACAGATCTCTAGGGAAATCAGGAATGCGAAGCACTCAGGATTGTCTTCCCAACGGCAAAGATGTAAAACCTGTCCTCTGCTCTAGAAAGCTAGAAATTGGAAGTGATTAATAGCCTGGTGGTCAGCATTATCTGTAGGACCAGATTATATCAAACTCCTGAAAACAGGATCAGAGATACCTAATAGCCTAGATGATCTTCACATTGTCTGTACAGTCAGAGCCTCCCACAGCCACGACAACTAAGAGCCCAGATGACCTCTACACTCTCTCTGTGATGGAGACCAGGCTCAAATCACAAACTCTTTAAAAATATTTGACATTCCTCTACCATTGTGAAGATTCTAGAGTGTCTATTAACATTTGAATAATTTTTAAATACTTGTAACTAAAAGCCACAAGCCTGTGAGGTTCAGATGCCATTTGACCATTTGGAGAATACCTTTCATTTTGGAGACATGTGCACTTACTAAAATAGACTTGGACCAGCTCTCTGAGTGCATGCCTTTGTGTCCCTAGACTGGTCACTGCCATTCTGTCTTCTCCAACATTCCAGAGGTCCTGACTCACAGCTACAAAGGGTTTCAGGATTCTCCACATATGGCCCTACCAACACTAGTTCAATTTTTATATCTTTGCAAAAACTTGACCTCTGATGAGGTCTTAGGCTCATTTTATAATACACTTAGTTAAAAATAGAAGATCCTTTTCATGTAATCTTTTTCAGTACATTTAGCTCTTATACTATTTGTTAAGATATATAATTTAAAAATGTAAATACATATTTAAAAATGGCTGAAAACTTATTCTATAAGTTTTCAAAGTTAATGTCTTTAAAGTTTTATTATATTTGTTTAATCATTTGTAGGGTGGGGTGGGGGTTGGGGTGCAAATGTAGAGGTCAGAGGAGACTTTCAGAAGTCAGTTCTCTGCTTCCACAGTGTGAATTCTGGGGATTAAATTGAAACCACCAGGCTTGGCAGCAGGCCTCTTCACCCACTGAGCTGTTCTAAGTGCACTTAATTTATTTTATTCTATTTTTCCTGATCATAACACTCTTGGCTTACACACAGGGCTATTTTATCATTTTAAAACCTTTAATTAGGGCCGATGGAAGAACAAAATTGTGCTGGCTAGTCTTATGTCAATTTGACACACAAATCTGAAAGGAGGGAACCTTATTTTGAGAAAATGCCTCCATAAAATAATTAGCAATTGATGAGGGAAGGCCCAGCCCATTGTGGGTAGTTCCATCTCTGGAATGGTGGTTCTGGGTTCTATAAGCAAGCAGGCTAAACAAGTTGTAGGAAGCAAGCCAGGAAGCAGCACCCTCCATGGCCTCTGCATCAGCTCCCGCCTCCAGGTTCCTGCCCTGCTTGAGCTCCTGTCCTGACTTCTTTCAATGATGAACAGTGCTGTAGAAGTATAAACTTAATACACCTTTTCCTCCCCAAGTTGCTTGGGTTCTGGTGTTTCATCACAGTAATAGAAACCCTAAGACAAGTTCGTACCAGTGTAGTGGGGTATTGGTGTGACAGACCTGACCATGTTCTGGGGAGGACTGTGGAAGGACTTTGGAACTTTGGGCTAGAAAAGTCGTTGAGTGTTGAGAGCTCAGTGGGAGATTCTGTAGGAGACTGAGGATAAGAATGTTGAGAGCAGTGCAGAAGACGAAGTTCTGGCTTGTGAAGTTTCAGGGGGAAGTTTAGAGACTATTAGGACCATTTGCTATTTGGAATTGAGATTCTCTTATTCTGCTCAGTTGGGGATGAAGAGTCAGCTGTAATTAACAAGAGACCAACAACATTGAAGTAAAACCTTTGCTTTCCTGAGATAACTGATGCTAGTTAGTTGGAGCTAAGACATTAGCAATGGTTGAGAAGAGACCAGCATCACTGAGGTGAAACCTCCTGGAAGTGTTTCTTCAGGGTTAGCACACAGAAACTGTGGTCCAGAAGTGGCTGAGGTTGTACCTAGTGCTGACAGACAAACTTGGTAGTTTAAGAATCACCCAGGTGGTACTGGTTTTGAAGGCATGAAGACATCATGGAAAGCACTGAGGCCTGGCACTGTGACAGACCAGGAGAGGCCATTGGAGAAGGTGTAGCCTCAGTGGCAGTTGAAGGCCCAAGACTGAAGGGCTCATGCAAAGAAGTCGGGGCTTGGTATCATGAAGAGAGCCTAGGAGAGGCTATTGGTGAAAGTGCAGCCCAGTTGCAGGAGAAGACCTCAGCATTTTGGAGATGCTGGGGCCATGGGATAACCACCAAGAATAGCAGCATCAGTGGAGTGGAGGAAGCTGGAGTCTAGCAGACAAGCTGCATGTGCTGCAGAAGGCAGAGCTGGAGAAGTGAGTCAACTCCTTGGAGGAGCCCAGAAGGTTGTGAGGGACTCCCAGATAATTGAACGTTGAGGTTTTTATACCATTGGAGTTTGCTTTTGCTCCATTCAGACTGTGACTGGTTATTCCCTTTTGAAGAAGGTATTTAATTTTGATATTTACAGGAGCCCACAGCTCAAAGACTTTGAACCTTTAAAAGAGATTTTGGGTTTTTAGAGAGATTGGATATTTATTTAAAGAGACTGAAATTTTAATGTGTTTGAGTTTGTAAAGACTGTGGAACTTTTAAAGTCATTTGTCTTTAATGTGAGATGTTGGGGATGAATAAGAAGGAAAAGTATGCTTAATAGTGATGTGTTTGTGTCAAGTTGACAGGGGTAAGTCCTGCTGGCTGGTCTTATGCCACCTTGACACACTATAGTTATCAGAAAAGAGGGAAATTTAATTGAGAAAATACCTCCTTAAGATCCTGCTTTAGGGTATTTTCTTTATTAGTGATTGACTGGGGAGGCCCCAGCCCACTGTGGGTGGTACCATCCCTGGGCCTATGGTCCTAGGTTTATAAGAAAGCAGGCTGACCAAGCCATGGGAAGCAAGCCAGTAAGCTGTACTCCTCCATGGCTTCGGCATCAGCGCCTGACTCCAGGATCTTGCCCTGTTTGAGTTCCTCTCCTGACTTCCTTCACTGATAGACAGTGCAGTGGAAGTGTGAGCTGGATAAACCCTTTCCTCTCTAACTTGCTTTTTGGTCGTGGTATTTTGTCACAACACACACACACACACACACACACACACTGACCTACCCACAGTTCTGCAGAAAATGGTGTTTAGCCACTGTTGGGATAACCCCCATTGGTCCTGAGCTCTGCCCAAGCCTCAGGTGCATGTGCACTGGATGCTACTGACTCTTCTTAAAGAAGACAGTTCTCAGCCACTGCACCAATAAGCAATCTAAATTTGCTTTGCTTCACAAAGTCATGTATATAGGGCACATCGAGTTTTCCCACAGTACCCACAGGCTTTCCTAAACATGTGCTCACCGCTATCAGTGGAAAGGAAGTAGGAGAGGAGGTCAGCTTTGTGGAATCAAATAACCAGCCTATGTCAATTGAGCATTCAGGACCGAGACGCCTATCTAAACCATGGCCCTGAAGTGACAGTCACAGGACAAAGATCTGTTCACGAGTAAATTTCCATTTCTCACTACAGACAGAGGTTATCTGATACCTTGATTCAAGAAACAAAGCAAACAAAACCCTCTGTATTTCTAGATAAGATAACTATGCCACATTGTCTCACATTCAGAGTAGGCTGACAGAGAATTTTACTTTACTTATCTGTACTTTTCATTTCTTTTGCATAAGCATTTGTCCATTGTGTAATAAAAGTCATATAAAATAAGTTTTAAAATAACAAACATAAAAGTCACAAGCTTGGGTTGTCAGGCCCAGGGAAATGCGATGTGGGGTCTCTAAGGCAGAATTTGGTCACCAAGGACACAGTGTTTACAAAACAGGGCAGGAAAACAACCAAGCCTAATGCCATGTGTATTAACATGCCAATTTGAAGTCTTTCTCTTTTTCTCAATAATTCTAAAGGGAAAAGAAAATCTTCTAAAGACTTCTGTGTGAATAATGAAAAATTTTGGAGACATTCAAATCAGTTAAATTTAGAAATATTAATGTAGGCTCTAGCTGGCCTGACCTTCTCTATGGAGACCAGGATGGCCTCAAACTAAGAGATTAGCATGTCTCTGCCTCCTGAGTGCTAGAATCAAAGGCACAAGTCACCATGCCTGGTCTGTTTTTCTCAGTGTGTCAGCTATAATGATAAGTGCAGTATAAGCTGAGACACAAATAAAGCTTTGTACATGTGCCTAGCATTTGCAAGGCCCTGGGTTTGATGCCCAACACAGGAAAATCAAATACAATAGTGCTAGAATTCCTGCCCTAAAGAGCAAATAGTCTTCCAGGTAGTTTGGGACCTGCTACTTGGGTGTTAATGTCCTCAAATGCCCATGTATTGTAGGCTTTGTCTCTATCCTGTTACAGGACTGGAGTGGGTAAGCCTTTAGGAAGTAGGAGTGTATGCAGACATGGGGCAGGCCGGAGGGGAAGTGCATTAGGAAGGACGCTACAGAGGCACGCCCCAACTACCTCTTCAGGAATTTCACAGGTGGACATTGGATCGGGCATGGATGGATGACTCCAGTGCCACTTATAGACTGGTCATAGTGTAACACACACACACACACACACACACACACACACACACACACACACTCACACACACACTAAAAGTCCATGTTCACATGCCATTTAATCTCTTTTAAAGTTATAATTTTCAGGGCACTGGGGACTTAGCTCAGTGGTAGAGTGCAAATCTGTCATGTACAGGCCTGCTAAGATGCTCAACAGGTAAAGGTACTCGCTCCCAAGCCTGACCACCTGCACGTGACCCTGGGATCAATGGTGGGCAGAAAGAGCCGACTGCTACAAGTTGTCCTCTAACCTCCATATAAGTGCTGTGGCAGACGCACAAATTAATAAACACAAGTAATTTTAGAACTAAAATCTGGAGCATGTCTAGATCATTCAGGCAACCTCCCCAACATTACACCCAAAACAAGCAAACCTACAAACAAGACCTGCAAAGGCTTTTGAAACACTTAAACGCAAGACTCTGAAATGACTGCTTCAATAGGAAGCCCGTTTCGTTCCCTTCATGGCCTGCTTGATGGTCTTGTTCCTCACCGATGTAATGAGCTGAGTTAAGGACCTTGAAATCTGCCATACCTTTAGGTAGGTCTTGGGAGATAATTCTAGAAATACAGTTTGCTCTCCAGCTGTGCTTGGCAAGCCAAGGTTTGCCCCACAGAACGCCTTCTGCATGAATAAGTTATAAGTATATAGGAGCAGAGTTGTTTATTGATGTGAGAACACAAAGTCCAACTAATAATGGCTCCAAGCTCATGTTCTAAATGGCAACCAGTCTGCTGTTTCTCCCAAACAAAACAAAAACAAGGAATAAAAATATGGCAGGCTTCCTCAGGTGGCCTTAAAATTGGACTCTCACTTGTTTCAGAGTAAGCTCTTTTCCTACTGAAGCCTAGGGCTTTTTGTTGTTATTGTTGTTTTGGTTTTTTGGCTCTTTTAAAATTTTTTTTATTTTATTCTTTTATTTACTTACTTTACATCTCATTCACTGCCCCCCTCCTGGCCACCCCTCCCACAATCCTTCCTTCATTCCCCCTCCCCTTCTCCTCTGAGTGGGTGGAGCCCCCCTGGGGAACCCTCCATACACACCCTGGCACTTCAAGTCTCTGTGAGGCTAGGTGTTTCCTCTCCCACTGAGGCCAGACACAGCAGCCCAGCTAGAAGAATATGTCCCACGTATAGGCAACTGTTTTTGGGATAGCCCCTGCTCCAGTTGTTCAGGACCCACATGAAGACCAAGCTGCACATCTGCTACATGTGTGCAGGGAGGCCTAGGCCCAGCCCTTGTATGCTCTTTGGTTGGTGGTTCAGTCTCCAAGAGCCCAAGGGTCCAGGTTAGTTGACTCTGTTGGTCTTCCTGTGGAGCTCCTATTCCCTTTGGGGCCGCAATCCTTCCTATTATCCTTCCCTCAGAGTCTCCAAGCTCCATCCACTGTTTGGCTGTGGGTGTCTGCATCTGTCTGAGTCAGCTGCTGGGCAGAGACTCTCTATTTGCAAGCATAAAAGAATATCATTAATAGTGTCGGGATTGGTGCCTGCCCATGATGGGTCTCAAGCTGGGCCGGTTATTGGTTGGCCATTCCTTCAGTCTGCTCCTTCTCCCATGCCTTCATTTCTTATAGACAGGAGAAATTTTAGGTTGAAAGTTTTGTGGGTGGGTTGGTGTCTCTATCGCTCCACTGGGGTTTCTGCCTGGCTACAGGAAGTGCCCCCTTCAGGTTCCATATCCTCAGTGTAGTAAGTCACAGCTAAGGTCCCCCCCATTCATTCTGGGGTGCCTCTCTTATCCCAGGTCTCTCGTCTTGTCCTGGAGATGCCCCTACCCCCTCGCCCCAGTCAGTTGCAGATTTCCATTCATTTTCACCCCACTCTCACCAATTGACAGGACATCCAGACAAAAACTAAGCAGACATTAGGAATTAAATGGACCTAACAGACATCTATAGAATATTTCACCAAACACAAAAGAATATACCTTCTCAGCACCTCATGGATCTTTCTTCAAAACTGACCATACAGTTGGTCACAAAGCAGGCCTCCAGAGATACAAGAAGATTCAAATAATGCCTTGTATCTTACCAGACTGCCTTTGGATTAAAGCTGCACCTCAGCAACAGCAGAAACCAGACAGCCTACACAGTCATGGAAATTGAACAACTCCTTACTCAATGATCTCTGGGTCAGGGAAGAAAAAAAGGAAAAAATCAAAGACTTTCTAGAATCCAACCAAAATGAAGGTACAACATGCCCAAATTCATGGGACACAAGTTTTTTTGGCTCTTATGCTGGATCCCACTGACTGAGGGGGAGGAGACCGGAGGCCCAGCATGTTATCAGCAATGTGGCTCAGGAAACTGCTTTCCTTCTTTCTTTCTTTCTTTTTTAAAATTAAATAGCCAAGGATTGTGATCCAACCAGACAAGCAAAAACAAACGTCACCAAATCAAAATGATCTGCAAAGGGCCCCTGCTCCACACTGCTTGTTTAATGTCCATCAACACCTAGTGCTGAAAATGTTGTTTAAGAGACCAAAACTCAGCACAAGCTGTTAGTTACAAAGACAGAATAGAAGGATCTGTGGAGGCAAAGAAGAGCCTTTGGCTCCCAGTGGGAGTCCAGGCACTGAGCCACCAACACAGGTAGCAGCAATAAGGGAGAGCGGGTTCTTCCAGCACAATGGCTTTGGGTGGAGAGACTGCAGTTCCCAGCCTCAGCTTAGGGAACAATCATGACTAAGTGGCTCAGATGGAACAGGAACATCCCCTAGGGAGACCTTGCCAAGGGAAAGTGACTCTGTCCACCTCCCAATCAGGGAGGGTGTCTGCGTGCCTTGTTAATCTTTACAGCCATGGGGCAATGTCTGACCCTGCTGGCAGCTGACATCAAGGTAGCAATACATTCAGAGAAGAAGACAGAAGTCGCAGTGTCTGTTGGGAGTGACGCAAAAGCCACAGATAATGAGAAGGGGCTTTGATAGCTAAGGCTGATTCTGCTAACCTTCAGCATTGTTTTTCCCTGGGAACTCTCAGATGCCAGAGAAAAACAAAACTCAAAGGGGAGAAATTTACAAAGATAAAAAAAAGGCACTTTGTTCTTTGAAGCTGGTAAAGGAGGAGACTCGTTATCATGCTGGGATGAAGCAGCCTTGAAGTGGACAATTCGGGAGCCAGAACAGCACTTTGAAGGGCAAAGCCTGTGCTTGAATGTTTAACTCAAGTGAGAAGAGGAAGGATGGCAAACAGTGCTCTGTCTCTTTAATGTGCTTTGAGTCACTGCTTTAGCTCATTTTGTGTCTAGAGAGGCGGATGCACATGTTGAAACAGCTGGCTCCTTGTTTGGCTTCAAGTAACAATGCAGATGCAAGCTCTGTCAGCAGTCCCTAGCCTAGTCAATGTTGACATAATTTGGGTGAGGCATGCTGGGGGAAATAGCAATTGAAGGGTTGGATTCAATTTGGAATGTGCTCCTCTGCATACTTAGTAGTAAAGATACAATCCCAGGGGCACACACAGAGAAGGACAATACAATGGAGAAAGATCCCTGGAAGGCCCTGAACTAGACCCCGAAAGTAGAACAGGACTCAGGAGGCTGAGGCTTGATCTGAGTTCCCTCAGGGCATAGGCAGAGCCAGGGGTTCCTGGAGGGTAGGTGTCACTACTCTGCAGTGGCACAGATCTGAGACTTGGTACTTAATGCCCTGCCTGACTTCTCATGGCTTTGAGGGGTGGGGCTGGGCACAAAAACAGTCCTGTTTGGGGCATAACCGTAGTTCAAGTTCAGGGCTGGTGAACTGAGTAAGGACAGAGTGGAAGGAGGCCTGCTACCACTCTGCAGGGTAGCAGAAAGATCTGGGACCCTGGGGCCATTTCTTCATAAGACAGCCTCATTTCTGCCCCAGGGCTCCCAGAGACACACAAGTATCCCAGACAAGTACACTCCTCTAGCTTCAGCCAGGTGGGGTTGGGAATCTACCCTACTTCATTACCATTATTTTAGTTCATTAGTCACTGATATCTATATTTTGATGCTGATTTATTTCCCTCTTTGATCATATTTAACACAGTCTTGGGTAACGGGAATCCAAGTGACACATGGCCCTGTGGGAAACACTGGGTGTCTTGTAGTTGTAGGAATCTTTGATTTAGGTAGGACTCAATAATTTGGCACTTGCCCTGGACACTCAAACAAATAGCTTTTAGTTGAATTAAGAAACATTCTAGTTTGGGGACATGAGATGACTCCTGCATGTGTGAACTCACAGTTTCTGTGCTTGCCTAAGTGAGACCTGTACAAGATCAAGCCAGTCTCAAGCCAAGCATGGGTGAGAGAACGACTCACAAAGCCCTATCCTAACTGAGGTGCTGTTGGCAGTGGGGAGATGGGGGAGGAGAGTCAGTTTTCTTCAGGGGTGTGGTCTCTAACAGAGGTCACATGCTTCAGTGGACAGCAGACAAGCATACACACTCATTGTCTAGGTGGTTTTAAAACAGAGGACATGATGGCCCAGAACCAGCTGGATGGTGCAGAGACTGAGAGTAGAACCAAGCATGAACAGTCAATGAAATGATTCCCAATGATATTCTGCTATACTCATCGACCCACATCGGTCCAGTCATCAGAGAGGCTTCCGCCAGCCACTGATGGGAGCAGATGTAGAGACCCACAGCCAAACATTATTAGACGGAGCTATGTATGGGAAAGTCTGTGGAAGAGAGAGAGGAAGAATCAGAGTAGCCAGAGCGGTTGACTCCACGAGAATGAGACCTACAGAATCAACTAAGCAGGTCTCATAGGGCCCCACAGAGACTGAAACAGCATCACAGAGTGTGCATGGGTCTACACTATGTCCTCTGCATGTACACTGTACTTGTTTGGCTTGGGGTTTTTGTGGGACAGTGGAAGAGGGGATGCCTCTGACTCTTTTGCCTACTCTTAGAACCCTTTTCCTCCTACTGGGTTGCCGCATCTAGCCCTGATACAAGGGTTTGTGGCTAGTCTTATTGCACCTTGTTATGCTGTGTTTGGTTGATATCCCCGGGAGGCTCACTTATTTTCTGGAGGGAAACAGAGGAGCAGTGGATCTTGGCGAGAGGAAGACTAAGAGGAGTGGAAAGAGACTGCAGTCAGGATGTATTGTATGAGAGAAGAATAAATTAATACACACACATACAATTTTCCTTCAGTTAAAGAAAGGACATGAAATTGGGAGGAGGATGGGTGGGGGATTCTGGGAGAGCTTGGAGGAGAGAAAAAGAGGCAGATATGACTAAATACATTGTATTCATAATACGAAATTATCAAAGAACACATTTTAAAAATATTTTTTAAAGAGCAGAAAGCCTGTCCAAGACAAGCTCAGTAAAGAGCTTGCTTCACACACACGAAGCAAGAATTGTTTTGCCTTCTAATCTAGATTACATTAGTCTCTCTCAACACACACTCTCACATGCACACACTCACTTATACCACACACACAGCACACATGGGCACATGCAGGAAATGAAGGCCTATTCACGAGTTTCATGAAAGAACAGTCTAGGCATCAACACAAGAAAGCTATCATTCATGTGAATTTTAATGATTCCAATCTGTGCTACTGTGAAGACTTATTTATGCCATTTAGCTCACTGACATGAAGAATGTAAAGACCAAGCCAGGCTTAGTGGTGCACACCTTTAACCTTAGTAATTGGGAGGCAGAAGCAGTTGGATCTATATTTCAGTTCCTGGTCTGGTCTACATAGCAAGTTCCCAGCCAGTCGAGGCTCCTACAGGTTTCAAAAAGCCGGGAAACAAAAAAAAAAAAATAAAAGGCATTTAAGGACCAAGATGTTTTTCTACTACCGTCTGTTGCAACACTGGCCATTTTCAATCTGAGCTCACTAATTCACAGAAATTAATTTTAAAGAGAGCCTCTTTCTTTTCTTCTTTGGCGAAGGGTCTCTTGTAGCCTAGGCTGGCCTCCAACTGGCTGTGCAGCTGGGCCTGGCCTTGAACTTACTTCTATCTGTAGCTTCTAAGCCCTGGGATTGTAAGTGTACGCCACTGCATCTGGCTTTTTAAAAACTCTTGCTACTTATACATTTCAATTTCTTATTCTAACTACACTACAATAAAAGACCTATGGCCTTGCCTGAATCCACCCAGACTTCCATCTGTCCAGCTGGGAAGTCCCATTTCTGTGTAGCATGAGCTGGAAAAGGCACACACTGAAGGCATGTGAGGAAAACAACCCAAACCTGAAGATTATGAGCTGAAACTATTGTAGGATTTATGATCATGGGTTCTATTCTATTCTTTCTTTACCAACACACAGACAGTACTGGCCCCAGTCCCAGGTCAGAGAGAAGAGCCTCCCCTCAGGCAGCAGTCAGAAAGCCTTTTCTATTGAGTCCCGTGCATCAATGAACACACCTGTTTATTGTGTTTTCTGGGTGTGTTGATGGTACATAGAACTGAATACATTTTTACTCTGCCTCCATCCTAAAACCCATGTGATTTTGGACACAGTCTGGACTATGGTTGTGACAAGGATCAGAACCCTGACCGTGGCCTCTGAATGTAGAGCCAGAGCCGTCCAGTGAGGGATTGACTAGAACTCATGATTAAAGCTTGGCTTAGATAAAATGGAACCGTGTTTCCAAGGGCCTTCTGTCCACCGGTCCATTGGCAGCACAGACGGTACAGTTCTGTCAGCACTGAACGTTTGTTGTTGTTTTTGTTGTTGTTGTTTGTTTTTTGAGACAAAGTCCCATGATATATGGTCCAGGCTGGTCTCATAATTCATGATTCTCCTACCTCTGCCCGTCAAGTTCTGGGATTATAGGTGTGCATATCACTGTGCTAGGCTTCATCAAGAAGCTAAGGTACTCCAAGGCTGTGGAGCAGCAGCACTGGCCTTACAGGGAGCTCGTGAGTGAATAAAGAAATAAAAAGGACAGGACTGCTCCTAGGTCTACTGGAGGAGAAAGTTTATTGTCAATATGTGGGAAAGCATAGCCAGAGGCAGGCAGGGACATCTAGAAGAGTCCAGAGTGGCTGTGACCCTGTGAGGAGAGGGGCATGGGGGGGAGGGGAGAGAGGGGAAACAGGTGCAGCAGCCAAGAGAACAGATACAAAGAGGGCAGGATATCGGGAAACAGTTGGATTATATAGGCAAGAGCAGCTCACCTCTGGGCTGGAGAGTTCAGGGTAGGCAGTGAGGGGGTCGGGGGTATGCAACCCGAGAGGACCCTGTAACAGGTAGGGGCTGAGGGATGCTGGGAGAACCGTCAGCAGGTTTGCTTTGATTGGTTAGATAGGTATCTCGGCTGTTTATCCCAGGGCTGGAGACTTAACAGTAAGAAACGCAGAGTCGCAACTCTTCGGGTCCAGGGGCCAGAGGCTGTGCTTTGAGATCCCCGGACTTAGACAATCAAGGAGACACACCTGAGGCTTACAGGAAGGAAAGAGCCACATCCAGACCCCAGCTTGGGCTCAACAGGTGCAGATTCACTTCTGGCAAGCGCCTGGCATTAGCATGGCTTCTTAAAATAGAAAACATCTGGCTCTGTGCTTCCAGCCCCAACTTAACCGGTGTCTGTGCACCTGTTGCTGTTGGCGTGCTATTGTCTTCCTCTCGACTCATAAAAATAACTAAAAATCTTAAACCTTTACTTGGAACTATACATTGTCCTGGTGGCTTCATGGTTTTGACCATTCATCTTCACAAACAATCCTACAGGTGGCTTCTATTATTAACTGTGTTTTACAATGAGCTTTGGAGGTTTCCTGCCAGGTGCTCTGAGCATCAAAGTAAACTCTTCTTCCACAAGAAGCACATGTCCTGTGTCCCCTCAGGTTCCACTTAGCTTCCTAGGAAGCTCTGGGTTTCTACTTCCAAGCCTTTACAACGCCAGATTATACCCTTCCTACTTTGACTCCTTCAGCTCATTCCAGTGCTCAACTCTTTCTCAAAATCCCTAAAAACTAAAACAAACAAACAAGAATGGGACAGAAAATGGATAGCAAATAAACTCCTACCAAGATGCTCCGGCTACCCATCCCAGGGGTTTCAGGGCACCTTCCTTCCTGCCTATCACCGTCTCCAACTCCATTCGTATTCTGCCACACCCAGAACAGCAAGAGAGTCATCTGCTTCCTACCCAACCTAAGAGGCTTGGGTGAGTCACTTTCCCAGCCCCAGTTGAGGCGTGGCTCCTGCAATCCCTCTGCAATGTTGCCACCCCAAATTCTCAGACCAGCCTGTTAGGGCTGGAGAGCCAGCTCCAGAGTAGGCTTTCAACCTCATGAATTAAAAATGAGTACACTTAAAGCCCCAAAGTGCCCACTAACGGACTGGAAACCAACTCTGTTTGCCTTTAAGCAGACACACCTTGGGCTCAGCCTGGAGGATGCAGGCGGTCCAGGCCTTGCTCTCCAGTGACTGGAAAGGCATGTGAGGGAAGCCAGCTGTCAGCACCAGCCCTGCCTGTTAAGGCCTGTTTGTGACACATTCATAGCTAATAGGAAAGAACTCCAAGGGCATCTTCTAGCTCATGCCCTCCAACACTCCGCCTGTTTGAAACATTAGACACTAAAATCTGAACAGCTGCAATTCCGTCTCTCCATTCCCTCACTCCTCCGACATCCCTGCTCAGTAGACGTGTAGTCAGAGAGACGGTCTAAACGAATGGGATCACAGTGATTACTGTTGCTAAGCTCTCAAAGGAGTTTCATGGTATTGTGTAGCTCTCTGCTCCTCCTTTGGTGCACTTCAAGCATCATACAAGAGTTGAGACTGTGAACGCTTCCTTCATTCCTGTTTAGTAACTGGGAAGTCTGGAGATGGGCAGAATGATCTGGTCACCTCCTGGAGCAGCAGGGTAGAAGTCAGTTGTCCTTGTTTGTACATTCAGCTCTCTGTCTGGACTGAGCAAAGATCAAAGAAGAAAGAGTATCTTGACCTGATTCAGTCTAAGCCCATCTGAAGGTGACCTGACAGAAGCTGTGTTTGTTCTGTGGCTGCAGAATTGTCCTTGGGGGAGAGGCACAGTCAAGCCAGGCCTCTGGTCCACATAGGGAACCTGGAGAGAAAGAGCTGAGAAGTGGGCTAGCATCTACAACCTGAAATCAGAAGGCACTTTAGGATGGACCCTGGCCAAGGCTAGGCTTCCTGGCATCCATCCTCAGCAGGATCGCACAGAGCACAGGCAGAAGCACTTAACTTAAATGTTTGCCAATGCTATCACCCCTGTGGAGACTCAGGGAAGCATTTTTATGGAGGAGACCATTACATCATGCTCACATTCACCCTCCCCCGAGCTCCGGGTTGGGCTGTACTCTTTATTATCAACCGGCATTCTGTACATACCCACATTTAGCTTTTCCATCAAGCCAGTGAGGTGGAATAAATGGGTTTTTTTAATATCTACAGAGGATGCTGGTCCTTAAATGGTCTCATTGAGAGGCACCGTGCTTAGTGGATCACTGTACAAAAATAGACTCTCTAGCACCCTCCTGGAATAGACCATTGACTCCATGGTCTTGAGTATTATTGTCATCAGCACAGAGCACAGATGAACTTCTGTAAATGAGGTCCATGTCAAAGTCTATCTGGGACGCTCCAGTTCAGAGAGAAACCATGCCTTTTCATAGTGGCTTATGGATGGCTTGGAATAACCCCCTCCTCCTTTCAAGATATCATATAGCCCAGGTTGCCTCAAACTGACTATGAATCTTTTGCTTATATCCAACCAGCTAAGGCATCTTTTAATTGTCAAGCATAGGCTATTTCCACTTGTAGTTTTTATTGAAACATAATTCCCAATTCTTGCAATGTTTTGTTTTTATTAATGTTTTTTAAAATCATTTGTTCATTTCTTTTGGTATTGATGGGGAAGATTGGCTCAGAACTGAAATTTCTGCACGGGAGAATTAGAGACAGGAAGATGAGGATCCCGCTCAAGATCATCTTTGGCTACAAGGCGGCCTGCCGGGATATATGAGACCTCGACTAAAACACAAATTCTAATAGCATTACAGAGCACCAAAAGAAACTGAGGCAGCAAGATCCTTGGGAAGTAAAACCCAGCCTGGGCTAACTGCTGAGTTCCATTCCATCTGAGTTATAGATGAGACTGTGTGAACACTAAAGCCAGCATAGCAATACTATTCCTAGGAACCAAAGTAGAAAGAACCCAGTGTCAGAAGGTTAGGTGGAAGTGTGCCTAAGACACCTAAATAAAAACCAATTTCCTTTGTTCGTTGTAGGTGGGATGTGTCCCTCGCGTGCTTCTGTGAGTCTGTTAGTATTGAGAGGGACACACTGAAGGGTTTTGTTGTGGTGGTTGCTGTTGTTCATCTGTTGGTTTGTAATTTCGTGCATCTATTTCCATCAATTGTGATTTTAAATTTTATGATTGTGTTTTGTGTTTTCTACTTAAGGCCATCTTCAGAGTTACATGAGTCTCAAGGAGTCCAGTTTAAGGAAGAGCTGTTGAGACCCACTTGCGTGGACGTAGTTCATGCACGAGAAGAGACGGACATTGACAGAGACAGAGATTCACCAGGGTTTCCACAGTCCAAGGTATGGACGGCAAGGAATTATCAGGGAGTGAGTCCAACTCTCCAACCTAAGCTGGCCAGAGTCTGTGAGAAGTCGTCCTTGGTTTTGTCGGTAGCTAACCTGGTCCAGTGCTAGAGGCTAGCAAAGAATCCATGACATGAACTTTCCCAGAGTTGTGTATTGTGGGCTGGGGTGCATGAGGTCATATAGTGCTCCAGAGTGGAATACAACACCCTTCTCCTCTCAGATTAGACAGAAAAAGAATGTCTGTCCTAAGAGAACTTAGTGCTGCTCAGGGGATGGAGCACATAAGAAATATGTATGTGTTTCACAGCAGTAGAACACCACAGGGACAAGCTGTTGAACCCAGCAGATAGCCCTGCAGGATCCCTATGCCAGGAACCTTGTCCAGTGTACAAATTAAGGGAGACATTCGGTTAGAGGGGCCCTCCATGTCAGTCACATGGGCTTCTGTGCACCTCATAGTGTGACAGATGTAGACACAGTCTAGGGAGAAAGAGCACAGATGATGGCATCTTACACACGTAACAGTGGGAGGGACAGAGAAAGCTTCCCAGAAGCTCTCTCAAGGATGTGCAAGGCTGCTGTGTCAGGAACAAGCACTGTTCAAATTCTCAGGTAGTAGAAACTGCCTTGTGATTTGTCCAGCTGAATGCAGACTCCAGTGGAGACCTGAAGCTGGCCTGAGGTGGGGTCACCAGAGGTTGCTGCTCCAGCATAAGGGTCCCAATTTGACTTTTGTTACAACAACTAACATTCTTCCTTCAAGGTGTGACTGTGATGCTGGTGGAATCTTGTTACAAATGTGGAAGTCGTCCTTGAGGGACCAAACATAGAGAGGCAGGAGGTGAGTAATTAGAGGGTAGGACTGGAAAGAGAGAGGGTCCATCTGCCCCTGGACTCCCTCCACGGCTGTTGAGAGAGGGCACATCTGCCCCTGGACTCCCTCCACGGCTGTTGAGAGAGGGTCCATCTGCCCCTGGACTCCCTACATGGCTGTTGAGAGAGGGCACATCTGCCCCTGGACTCATAGCTGTTGTAAGCTTTGCTCTGAGTTGGGTCTGAGGACTCAGTTTAAGCTGTGATGACTTTTGCGGGGGGGGGGGCTTTTTTGGGGTGTGGTAAAAGTTGGACAGGATGCTTCCCTTCAGGGGAGACCTATAGGACTTATTTTCAACCTGGGAACCCATTTTAGGCCAGGTGGGACAGGCTGACTAGGGAGACTTCTCTGGGGAGAGAAGTCTACCTCATGATGAAGACCATGTTCCCTGCAAGAAACAGGGAGCAATGGACAGTCTGTTTCCATAGAATAATCTCTGATGTTCACCCAGGCTGAAAGAGAGAGGGCACAGGGCTACTGTTGCACTTACAGTTTTAGGGCACTTTTGCACCTCAGCCCTCCCCTTTGAGCAAGACACAGTAAAAAGGCAGTCCTTCCTGCCTGGGATTTTACCTGAAGAGGTCTTGCTCTGGTGTGGGCAGCTCTACTTGTGGAGGAGGGACTGTTGGGCTATGTGCTGGGAGCCTTCCACAGGGATCTCTGGCCAAATGCGAGGGTTCCAGCAAAGGGGAGAGCGCGAGTGGGGACGGAGTCTCCTCCACCTCAGTCTCCGCAGTTGCCGCCCCGCGCTGAGTCTGGCCCGGGCTGAGCCCACAAGAGGCTGACTAGCTGGCGAGGAGTGTGGGAAGCTTCTGGTGGTGTTCGGGAGAGCAGATCTCTTCCCGAGCAGCAGTGTTACAGCTCTTATGATAGAAGCTCTCGGAGGACGGAGTAGTTCTCATACCTTTATTCCTTCTGGATGGCGGGCTCCCCTACACAGGTTGGGACGGTCTAATATACTGTTTGGGAGGGGTCAGGGGTTTGACAACAGATACTTCCCACTGGCTTGGTCTGAGGGCTTCAGGGCACCTTATTTGCGTGTGGGAGGGCTTGGCCTTGCTCCTATGTGACAAATCTCACATGACAGGCCTCTTTGTGAAAGCTGTAGCTGTTTTTACAGGAGTCTTCAGGGAGCGTAGACCAAAAACATTTTCCAGTCCCTTGTGGATTATTCCACTGGGTCTCCCAGAGTTTTCAGCCTATGCTCAGCCAGACTGCCTGCCACAGACCACTGCCCCACAAGGGGCCTGTGACCACACTTTCTCCTGGACATCTGGCCTAACTCCTCTGAGAGGCTGTCTGATTATCAGTCAGGCCAACCCCCAAACTGTGGCTCAAAAACCATGGACCTGGGGCTGATCCAGGAAGACACAGGAAGGAGGCTCTTGGTGTCTTTGAAACACACAGGACTTACTGGGCTGTTCCTGAGTAGCCATAGCACCCCATTGGTTCCCTTAGGACTTTCTGCCTCCTTTGCACACACCTCTCCTCCTCTCCCTGCTTTGATCAGTGCTTCCGCAGTTCATGTATGGATCAGCAAGCGTCAGGTTGCCCTCTGGGGGTTTATGGAATTAGTCCTTCTGAGTTACATATGTGTGCCACAAGGGGGCACACTCATCATTTCCCACCAAGGACAAGAGGGCGTCTGGATGAAATGAATGAGAACATGCACCCACCTGCTCCTGTGGGTGACTCCATGATCCCCTCTTCTTGGAGCCAGATTCTTACAGAAGGCTTGACATCTCTTTGGTGGTGGCAGGCAGCAGCACAGATTTTGAAAGCAGCTCATAATTGTCTTCTTCACCCCCTTCCAGAGGTGACGCCAGTTATGGGGGGAAGCTGGCCTGCATGCTGTGACTGGCCATTAGTGACAATATCTTCAGGAACAATGGCCTCTTCCTGGATGAAGGGGTTTTCCTCCATGAGAGTCTCTTTCTGCAAGATATCCCCAGAGGAGGAGCCTGCAAGGGTTATACACTTAGCAACCAGCCGGGATCCCCAGAAATCATGTTGGGCACTGTAGGAGGACACATTCCTGTCTGCTCTAGGTGAGGTGTATAGAAGTCGAGGTGGCTGGACACATGTAGTCGGCTACAAGACATCACAGTCTTGGACTGTGAGAAAGTCTTACTGATTTCCAACCTACCACCCATGAGGTCACTAGCCATAGGACAGGCCAGGTGGGAGAGCTGGAGAGGGCTGGTCCTTTGTGGTTGGCAGCACATAGCATGCCTTCTGACACCCTGCCTGAGCGTCTTCCTGTCCTCCTTCTCCTGGAGTTTAGATGAATGTGAGGACAAGGTGAAGGTGAAGAGAAGAGGCTCAGCTCTTCTTAGGAAACCAGGGAAGGAGAGAAGATCTTCCAGGCCTGACTGCATGCATTTGATGGCTTTCACTTGGTGGTGGGAGCAGTCTCCCCTGGGTGGCTGGTGTTGGAGTATCAGGTAGGTTGCCATCACCTCATTGAATTTTTGGTCTTTCAGAGACCCAGTGATATCTTCAGGCTTATAACCCATGACTCTCATGGTCTTGACAATGCTAAGGCTTGGTGTGCCTGTGAAAGTCCATGTGGATGAACCTCCCTGGCTGTTGCTGACCATGGGCCGCATCATGATTTGGGGGACAGTGGGCCACCTTCTAGGATTGATCATCAGAATTTTGACTATAACATTGAAAATATCGGTGGAAACATGAGGAGGAACGATGAGGAGGCGACGATTTGCCTCCTCAGCTCTGCAAATGACCTGCCTAGGAAAAGGCAAGCGCCCAGTCACCGTGACAAAGAGAAGGACTCCTAAACTCCAGATGTCCACTGGGCGGCCCTCATACTCCCCAGCTTGAAAGAATTCTGGCACACAGTAGGGCAGCATGTCACAGAAATCCATCAGCTTCTGCCCAGGAAAAACTTTAGCAGCTAGGCAGCTAGCATGCCACCTGCAGTCAATCAACATGTTGCTGGCCTTTATGTCTCTGTGAATAATGTCATTGTCATGGCAGTACTGCACTGCTTGTAGTATCTGGCCAAACATTCTTTGAGCCTCGCTCTCCTCTAAAAACCCACATTCCAGGATTTGGTCTAGTGGGTCTCCTTCTGAGTCGAGCTCCATCAGCAGGCAGGTGGTCACTCTTGTCTGGACCACTTGAAACAGCTTGATATTATTAGGATGGGTAAGGGATTTCATAATGTTGACTTACCTGGTGATAAGCGGGGTGTACTTCTTGACATTTCTCAGATGTTTTATAGCCACACAGGTCAGTGTTGGTATATGGTAGGCCATTTTGACTACTGAAAAGTTTCCTTCACCCAGGCTCATCATCATCTTATAGTCAGTGGTAAAGTTTTCAATAGAGTCACATCTCTCCAGGTCCTGTTCCATGATCAGGCCCTCCTTTATAGGGCTAGAACCAAACCTGCAATGAGAAATTAAAAAAAAAAAAGTCATTTAAAATCAGGCCCCAGGGTATGTGAATAGCCTCAAATTCCTACATAAAAAAGATAAGAAAAAAAAAAGTCAGAAATCTGTCAGTCTAGCCAGGCACTTTAAATGCTTAGGAAGGGAAGAGCAAGAGCCTTCCAGAGCAGTAGACACAAAGTATGACATAGATTGGGTTGGCAGGGACCAACTGCAAATGGAAAGAACAAAAAAAGGGTCCTAGACACTCCGAGCTGCTCACTGGAAAGGACAACCATTCTCCCCCCTGGTCTCAGCATGCACTGTGAGTACAGACACCAAGAATGTCAGCTTCAAGAGAAGTTGTAAAGACAACCGACACCCTAAAACCTACACTATCCAGGATGGCGAGCTGGCTTTGTAGTCCAGAAGTCTGGCTACTCCTGCAGAGGCCATGCATTTGGTTCCCAGGACTCAGGCAGGGGGCCCACAACCACCCTAACTCCAGCTCCAGGAGATCCTACACCTCTGGCCTCTAAGGGCACCCACACAGCACATTCACAGGTGCTATACAACATTTAAAGAAGTGATACAAATCTTTCTACATAATTTTATTAATATGACCTTTCAGTCCAGAAGAGGGAATCAGATTCCCTGGAAGTAGAACCACAGGCAGTTGTTGTGAGAGTTTGTTTTCTTAAACGACTCAGCTACGCTATGCAAATATGTTATTGTTTTAATTCTTGGTATGGGATAAGAGGCTCACAACTACTTGTCATTCCAGATCCAGAAAATCTGACTCATTTTTCTGACCTCCACAGAAGGCACCTCGGGTGTGGCACTCAGACGTACATGGAGGCAAAATAGTCATATACATGAAATGAAAGCAATAAAATATCCTAACACAGCTTAACTTCATTCTAACATAACTTAAGAATTAATAAAATTAAAATGGAAGTTAAGAAAGAACATGGAAATGTAAACATATAAATCAAGCCAGCAAATAAAGAAACCAAAACCAGAAAGACCACATCAAAGTCACCAAAGTGGAGAGATACTCACTATGTCATAGTCCAACAGGTTGCTGAAAGTCCAAGTATAACTCATTGTCTTCAAACTCCAATTGCTTTCCAACCAACCAACAGCTTCTGTACCTGCCAGGATAGAAGGCAGTCTCACTCAGAGCTGTAAGAGGACAGGAGTCTATCAGTTGTCACAATGGCTCCTTGTGAGGTCAGAGCAAGAAATAGAACCATGGTGGCTGGGCACAGCCCACTGGTTTTCCTCTGTTTCTGCCTCCAAGGACACGAAGGCTGGTCTTGGTCATTGGGTCACTAGAGGGCTGGTTTTACTCAAATGTCTATCCCCAATGTTGCCCTATGACCCACTTCTTCCTGCTAGGCCCACTGCTCAAGGGCCATAATTTCCCCCAAATGGCACTACCTGGTTGGAACAATGTTCAAATGCTTAACTCTCTGTGGGACTTTTGGCACCCAAACATTAACTAGGATACTTTCCTCATTAATAATCAAAGAAGGAATCCTAAGAATGACAGTGGGCTCCAGAGCTTTGACCCTCCCTTGTTTATGTACTCTGATATTCACTGGCTAGTAGATGGTCAGTGTCTTGCTTTTCACTTGGACCCCAGCCTTTATGATATATTTGTCATAACTCATGTCTGCCCTCAATGTATTCTATTTACTTTTCTTTAAACTCAGACTGATGGTTGCTAAAGGATGGTAGCTCCTGACTACATTGGTAGTTGTGACAAAATACTGTTTTCCAAGGCGTTCCTGGGGATGAGACTAACATCTATGGGGCTGAGAGGAAGATGACACATTGATCCCATGTTCCCCTCAGGCCTGAGGCTTCTCATCAAAGCCCAGAATCTACAGACAGAAGGCTGATGTGTTCCAAATGATCAATGAAAACACCGGTCAGCCGGGAATAAACAACCTAGGTGGTAGATGGTGCCATATCCTGGCACTCTAGGCCTTTCTGTTCTCAAACAAAATGCCTTGTTTTTGTCCTTAAAACAACAGAAATTGATTGCTTGTGCATCAGGATGTTAGCAAGGCAAGAACAAGTAACCGACAGATTGTGTACCAATCTGTAGAACGGGTTATGTTCTAACTCTAACTGGTCATGTGTTTGTATTTTTTCCATTCAAGAAAAAGCATGAGATAAGTCAATCAAGCCCTTTGGTAAAGGCCACATGTTGTGCTCTGTAGCAACTTTCTAGTGCTTATGAGCACCCCCGCACCCCCTACACCTTGCTACTGTTGAATTGAGATTGAAGTTTGAAGTGGGAATTGGCAGAACACAGGCACACAGGACACATCTAGACATGGTCAAGCTACCTGTGTCCAGACTGAGGCGAGTCCTTCAGGGTCATCTGACAGACATTAGACAAAGTGAAAGTCATGCTAGTCTCATAAAAATGAGTCCATGGTAAATAGAAAATTTTTGAAAGTGGAGGCAGGAGGCAGGATCAGCAATTCAAGTTATCTTTGTCTACTCAGAAATGGTGAAGCCAGCCTGTGCTCCAGGAGACCCTATCTCATGAAGCCAAAACACAAAAGCAAAGGGAAAAAAGGTAGAGAAATGACTGCTTTTGTTTTCTGCATGATCTATGTCCCCAAAGCTTCAAAAATTAATGATAACGTAGACACATTGTGCATGGTCACAAAGGAGTGTGACATCAGTGACTGAGATGCAAGGGTGATCCATTTCCATGTGTTTGAACATATGCTGCTGTCACCTTTCACCAGAACTCCTCAGTTTTACACAGTAAAGGAACCTCACAGGACCCAGCCAGAACCAGCTACATAATAGATGCCAAAGGAAATAGAATGAAGTTTAGGAGAGGCCAATGAGGACATTCTCTCTTAATAAAATGTTCATAGTCACCTGGAAACAGCACGTGTGTACACATTCCACACTAAGCACTGGTTAGCAATTCTAACAAGCTAAACTCTCACACAATGAAAGGGAGGCACAGGTACTGTCCAGCTATGGGCACAAAAGCCCTACTTGCCAGGTCTCTAATCAGATATTTGATTTTTTTATTGTCTCAGGGGATAGACCGTCCTTCCTCAGCAATACCTTGGAAAATGGAGGCTTGAAAGAGGCATGTAGCTTCTGCTCCCACTGCCACCCCACTAACAGATGGAAAGATTAGGATTGGAGGAAGGAGTTTTATTCAAGCCTAGATTTGGAAATTTGGAGAGACTCCTTGTCAGTAAAAAGTTCCCTCTCTTTCTCTAAATGGACTGATGTTTGAATGGGTCCTGTGGAGTGCTTCAAATCAAGAAAATACAGGAAGAGAGACTTAGTTTAAATCTAGAAACCAAAGCCCTCTAAAGTGAAACATAGGAATGTAGAAGAAAACTCCCTGTGTTCAGATTCAACAATTCATGAAGATCCAAGTTCAGTGGCTTACCAGCCTAGAAATCCAGTTGCTCTCCAACCAACCAACCAACCAACCAACCAACCAACCAACCACCAACCAACCACCAACCAACCAACCAACCACCAACCAACCAACCACCAACCAACCAACCACCAACCAACCAACCAACCAACCAACCACCAGCCAACCAACCACCAGCCAACCAACCACCAACCAACCAACCACCAACCAACCAACCACCAACCAACCAGCCAACCACTAACCAACCAACCAACCAACCAACCACCAACCAACCAACCACCAACCAACCAACCAACCACCAACCAACCAACCACCAACCAACCAACCAACCACCAACCAACCAACCACCAACCAACCAGCCACCAACCAACCAACCACCAACCAGCCAACCACCAACCAACCAGCCAACCACTAACTAACCAACCACCAACCAACCAGCCAACCACTAACCAACCAACCACCAACCAACCAACCACCAACCAACCAACAGCTACTGCACTTCGTGGACAGGAGGCATTCTCAGCCGGAGCTATCGCTAGGAAAGTAAAAGACCTCAAAATGGTTCCCTTTGAAGTCAGAGCTGAAATGGACCAATGATGGCTGGGCACAGCCCACTGGTTTTCTTTATTTTCAAGACAGGATAGGGTCAAGGTCAGTGAGGCAGTAGAGACTTGAAGAAGACAGTTACACCCAGTTAGCAGTCCCTATATCCGCCATGATCTACTTCTTTCTGCTAGGCTATATTCTTCATATTTTCTACAACTCAGAAAACAGGGCCACATGCTAGAGACCAATGTTCAAGTGTATGATACTTCCTTGGATATTAGATGTCCAAACCCCAATAAAGACCCTTTCCACTTTAATAATGATAAGTAGAATCCTATGAATTACAAGAAATGATTCCAGACTGTTATCTTTCACTGGGTTATGTACAGTATATGAGTTTGCTTTATAATTTGTAATATTATACAATTACATACATATATACAGCCATGACCTCATAGCTAATGACATCAATCAATCAATCAATCAATCAATCAATCAAAATGCCCCCTAACCTTACCTACACTCAACTCAGCTCCTTTTTTTTCACCAAATTACTCTAGCTTGTGTCAATTTGACAAAAACTAACTGGCACATGCTACCATTCATATATTAGTCGATGGATAACATTGTTCACTTTTCACTTGGACCCTAACATTCTGTAATAACTGTTGATTTATTTATTTATTTATTTATTTATTTTTGGTTTTTTTCGAGACAGGGTTTCTCTGTGTAGCCCTGGCTGTCCTGGAACTCACTCTGTAGACCAGGCTGGCCTGAACTCAGAAATCCACTTGCCTCTGCCTCCCAAGTGCTGGGATTAAAGGCGTGCGCCACCACTGCCCGGCAACTGTTGATTTATAAAAGCTACCTTATACACACTTAAGAAAATCAGATCTTTTTATTAGATTCAGATAGATAAGAACAAAATGTTAACTTCCTACTGACACTGGGATACTCTGACAAAATGCTCTTTTTCCCAGGACACTGCAGTGTAAGTGACTACCATCTCTGGGGCTGAGACTTTATCATGTTTTCACCATATATTCTCCATCCAGTTTCTCACCAGACAGAAAGCTAGGATCTGAGAGGGCAGTGGGTTGATATTTACAAAATTATAGAGAAAAAAATTTGATCAATGGTCATCTTCGAATCCTCAACTCCGAAGGCGGAGGCACACATAGTTTCTTCAACAAAACATGGTTTTCCTGGCCAACATTCTGAGAGAGTAGAGCAAAATTTCTCAAACCAAACAACAACCAAAATGAAGATTTAGTACATATTAGCTAGTTAAAGCAACTCCTGAGCGTATTCTCTGGGCATGTTTGGACCACTCTAGCTCCCTTGGCCCTTTTATGATCTTAGCTCTATTTTGTGCCTTCAGTCTCTGTGGATTTAAAATCCTGGTACAGTTTGTGCTTTTCTCATTCCAAGCCCTTAAGATCCTCATGGCACTGCCTCAGAATTACCAGCCATCACCACCAGCATTGTTGCCCTCTCCCACTACTAGGGCTCTTCGTTGTCACATCTGACCTCCAGTCCCTCACCGGCACTCTCTCCTTTCTAATGTTTCTAATGTCAGTTAGGCCCTGCCATCTTATGACCTGAAGACTAATCAACAAGATCAGCTGCCCATTTCCAGCTCTGAGGCACCTCTAGAGGCTGACCTTTTGACTCTTGTCAGTGCTTTGACCCTGCTTGTATGTCAGGAGCGATCTGTCAGGTGAACTCCATTCGGGGATAGATGGCTCTGCTAAGCCACTGTAGTCTGGGAACAAGGCTGCTCTGATCTCAGGGCAGGCTGGACTCAGAGCAAAACCTTGCCATTTTCAAGTAGGACCAAAGGGGGGTAATCTTAACAAGATCTGGCAGCAATCTGGCACCACTTTGGAGAATTAAACCTTCAGGAAACACTGGTCTTTATAGTGATATCCAATGGGAGGGTCACTCAAGGGGTTGAGTGATTTATTCTCATTTAGGGTCTTTCCATAGTTAGGTTTCTGTTGCTATGATAAATACTGTGATGACTATTCCTAGTTTTCTACTTGACTACATCTGGAATGACCTACAATTCAGTGGGATATGGTGGGAACACCTGTGATTCAGATCTTGAGGGTGGAAGACACAGGCTTCTGACCTGGATACTGACCTGGAGATCTTGAGGTATATACGCCATGAAAAACTTAGGCCAAGGCATGTAGTGCAGACCTTCAATCCCAGGAGACCGAGGCAAGCAGATCTATGAGTTCAAGGACAGCCTGGGACAAAGCACTTTAATATGGGCCACACTTTCTGCTAGAGGCTCACATGAGGCCTTTGGAAGAAGGAAGACTCACTTTTCTTTGCCTGTGTGCACTTACTAGACAGCACATCTGTTGGAACCTACTTCTTCAGGATTTCAGCTTATACAGAAGACCAGGTGAAACAACCAGCCTCTTGGGACTCAACAACTACTACATTTTTGGGCTTCTCATTCACAGCTGCCCATTGCTGGGTGTGCTGCATATAGACTGAAAGTCATTACATTAAATTCCCTTAATATATAGAGACACTGTATAAGTTCTGTGACTCTAGAGAACCCTGATTATTACAAATGAAAGACCTCCAAGCTTGGGAGACCCTCGCTCAAGTCTCGGGACAGCGTGACCCCCCAAGAACTCACGAAAGACCGTCCTTGCTGCAAACACATGAGGTTTATTCGGGGGACCAGTGCACTGGGGTGGAGCTCATAACTCCACGCAGGGGCAGAGGAGTCCGACCCCCGAGCAGCTGAAGTCAGGGGTATTTAAAGGAAAAAACCACAAAGCAAGGGGTGGGGAACGGAAAGAATTTGTGTTATGGGGAAGTACAGAATGTTCTAAGTTAGTCACAAGGCAGTTGCACAAACATTTTTGTGGTTATCTAGTTCCTGAAACATTGTGCCTCTGGCCCTGGGGCCAGGCCAAGGTCACCCGTTTCTCAGGGGAAAGAAAGCAGCCAGGTGGGGTTTTGCCCAGGCATGTAGTTTCTAGTCTCGGCTCTAAATTTGCTAGGGGTCTAACCTTCCTCATAAGGGGGTCAGGTCTTTCATTCCCCACTTCTTCTAGTGCCTAGTTCTAATCTTAGAACTATATTTCTGTATCGTCATAGCCTGTTTGTCATGTTCCCCCAAAGCCTGGTATTGCTGTCTTAACATTAGAATCTGTACAGCACTTACTCGTTCCCTGACAAAAGCTATTAATC
>CM052714.1:66240754-66251835 GCA_028551405.1 Uromys caudimaculatus
AACTTCTGTAAAATCGACCTCTCAATATACTCTAGGCTGTTCCCCCTAGGTCTTTTGCCCTGTTTATTCTTGGCTGCATAAGCACTCACTTGCTGGCATATCTTACACTGTCCTACTATCTTTCTGGCCCAGAACCTGAGTCTTATATACTCTAGGTCCCTTAACTGCTTGGACATGGACAAGCTTTTTGTCCCATAAATGAGTCCATCTGTGCATTTGGCCTAGTAAGTCTTTTGCTTGCTTGCTTTCTTCCTGATGTCCTGGGCGTGAATAATACTCACGGTTACTGGCTTCATTGGGACATCTAAGAGATCCAGGATTTGTTTGTTTCCTCTGTTGTGAGCAGTCCTCTCTCATAGCATATAGCTCTGTGGTTGTGGGATGTGGCAAAGGCATACCTGTTATCCATATAGATGTTGATTTTCTTGCAGGCTCCAAGTTCTAAGTCCTTGGTGGGGGCAGCTAGCTCCACTTCCTGTGTTGACGTGTAAGGGGGTAGAGGTTCCGCCCAGATGCCAATTGTGCTGTCCACCATAGCAGCACCTGCTTGTCTCTGACCTTCATGGAAAAAACTGCTCCCATCTGTAAACCATGTAGCCTCGGCTTTTGGTAGGGGTCAGTCAGAGAGGTCTCTCCTTTTGGGCCAGCTTATTGTGGCCCGTTGGGCAGGAAATATATCTGGGCCCCTATTTTGGAGAGTATGTCTCACCCCAACAGAGGGTAGGGAAAGTCTGGAGTAACCTTAAATGAATGGGATACCCAGCCCATCCCTAGGTCCACTGTTCTTCGGGTAGTCCACGAATACATTTTGGTGCCAATGGCTTCTTGGACCAAAGATCTTTTCTTGAAATGGGGCCTTCAGCTTGGAGGATGAATGTTGAGCCCCTGTGTCCACCAAGAATTGAGTGGGTTTCTCCTCCACTCTCAAGAGTTACCCTGGGTTCAGGGAGAAGGTCTCCCCTAATCACTGTCTTCACTCAGGGCTAACACCTTTTGCTGCTTGGGGGCGCTTTTCTCAAGGCCTGGGATTCCTTGCTCCAGACTTCTGTTAGGACACTCTTAGGCCCAATGGCCTCAGTCAGTTCTGAGACTGAAGGCAGGCATATTTTTTTTCCAATCTGTTTTTATACCATTTAAATTATATGCAAGCAATAAGGTCAGTTCTAGGTTGCAATACAATAAATGCAAATAGCCAAGGAATGAGCCAGGCAATAAGCAAAAGTCCGTGATTATTCCTGTGATCGATGTTTTTGAGGGCGTGTCAGGATGACTGCAGTATCTGAGCCTACTTCCTTGTCAAAGCCCAAAATCAGATTCTCACCTGAAGCCTACTTCTTCTGTTACACCCTAAGATTAAAATTCTTACCTGAACTTACTTCCCTGTTCTAGCCTAAGATTAGATTCCTGCATGAAGCCTGTTTCAGGACTTCTTGTACATTCCTTTCCTGTTGCTTTTCTTCCTCTTTTTTACTTTCTCTGCTCCTTCTCTTCTCCTGTCTCCCTGCCATAGCAGACCTCAGCAACTTGCACTAACTCTCTTGACAGCCCACTCTGTCTTTCTAGCCTCTGAAGCTTTTTCTGTTATCTCAAGCTATTCCCCTGAGACCTGCCAACAGAGTCTGGAGATGGACCTTCAGGTTAGATGCCCCTTACCTTCTGCCACAGTCAGGAAAAACCGGATGTAGATGACGGCCTGATCAATCGATGGTGTCTGAGGGGGCATTCCTTCTAACTTCATCTTAGGTGGGCTGATGAGTAAATAATACAGTTTTAGAGAGATTAATTGGCCCCTTGGAACCTCCTGCTCTTCCTGGTAAAGAGGGGTGGGGCCACAGGGACCAGGGTAAGGGGATATAGAGGAGGAGAGTCTTGGAGTAACAAGTCCGCTGTTGAAGGTCCTTGGGAGATCGATTTCTTCTCAGGTCTGGATCTCTTCTCCCAGGCTTCTTCTTTTCCTGATGGCCAGCACCTGTGAGGCAGGTCTTGGGGAAAGAAAGGCCTTTATCTATAGGGGGGTAAGGGGGAACTTCTACTTGTCTGTCTGTCACCACTCTAAAACTCCAAATCCTTATCTTTCACCTGCCTATAGACAGCTCCTTTTTGTCCAATTAAGAGGCTCTCTCCTCTCAGATATAAATTGAGCACAACTATTAACATTCTGTAATTTATAAGGTATAAGATACACCTAACACCCAGTGCATCTGCCATCTCTATATCCTAACTTAAAAAGTCTTATAGTTCCACACCTGTTATGTCCTGGTTTAGCTTGTATACTATCTGAAAACCCTCCTCTCAGGTCTATATCATCTTTCTTAATATTGAACAGCTTGGGTTGGCTATGAGACAATAATTGGTCTTTAATCCCATCAGAATTCTGAGCATATTCTATGGATTTCTAAGATTATTGAAAGCTATCTATCTATGCACAGTGATCTACACTGTTGTCTTTTAACTATTCCCAGCTATTTTTAATTAAATTATCTTGAAAACACCCTAACAATTAACTCAGAGCTATGAATTTGCTATGTGGTCCTTAGCTCGTATGCCTAATAATCTAAAATCAGTTTGTAAAGGCAGTCTCTTTTTATGAGTCAATTTCAGTAATAACCAATAATAAGTATTTATTTGTGCCATGTGAAGGATGGCACAAAGAATGTTTACCTTTTTGATTCTCTTGAATCTAGTTCTTCAGGGGGTCTCCCTCTATCAAATCTGATTCATATAACTCTGGGAGATGTGTAGAATCTAATCACCTTTTTTTAAAAACCACAAAGACAAAGCTTTTCTCTCAAATCAGCATGTCCTTTAACCATTAACTCAGAAAACTTTTAGCTTGACCTCTCTCCCAGAAGAATAATAAAAGAATCACAAAACTTAGAATCATACCCATTTTGATAATTAAAACAACTTAAAACAAATGAAGTAAACTACACATATACTGTATGGACCTATTTCTAGGCTTTTTCTAATTTGTCATGCCAGCATATTAACCCAAAATTCCCATGGAGTCCACATTCAAATCGTATTGCAGGACTTTATTATGCCAATTTTTAAAATTCTGTTCTATGATTACCTGCTTGTAGGAAGCAGGCAGCTTTTACTGTCTGGCTCTTTGCCTCTGGGCAATTATCTTGTCTTTGTTCACAGCAGGGGACCGCAGAGTCATGCTTGAGCCCCCATGACTCCTTCTCCTGCTGAGCAACAACTGGTTCCCACCTTTTTTTCCCCTAACTTTTTCCATGTTTAACTGGATGAATCTGTCAGATGTCCAAAACAAACAAATAAACAAAAACCCATCATCAGTCAGTTTCAGTCTTAAGAGCACAAAACACAAAACAGAACAGAAGACAACAGTCCACCCCAGCTCGCCCCTGCCAGGGGCGGCCAGCGCAAACAACCAACCAATACACAGCTCGTCCCTGCCATGGACGCAGAACAGATTTGTCCTTTCTATGGACGTAGAACACTTTCCCAGCCAGCTGCAGCTGCGCTGGGTTATAGACAACTCCAATCCTGCCACAGGTAGTGGGTGTAACCAAAGAGTTTGTCCCTTCCACAGACCCAGAAACCAGGTGGCCCTGCCGCATCAGCGGAAGCCAGATACTCAGGCAAACTGAGGGTCCAAGGTGTCCCTCGGTCCCTCCGTGGCCATGGCATTCAGGTATGTCTACCCACTGTGAACACCACTAGACAGGCGGCATGAAAAGTGCCCAGACAGGTGGCACCAAAGTGCCCAGACATATGGCACCAAAGTGCCCAGACAGGCAGCCCAGAGGCCTACAGGTGGCACCAAAGTGCCCAGAAGCTTGCAAGCAAAACCATAAGTAGGCGCCACAAAAGAGGAGGAGGACAGAAAACAGACAAAGAGGGAGACAAACAATACCCACTCGAGGGTGAAGTCAAACTTACGGGAGTAGATATCTTTTATCCCATCGTCAAAGTCGCAAACAAGACAAAACAGATACTGAAAATACACAAAGACTGACAAGCACCCGCTTCCACTGAGGCAGGAGAGCCCAATTCAGAAAACCAGACGGCCGGGAGGTCCTCGTCCTCTCCGGCACCCAGACGGGAATATCCCAGGCATCCCTGGGGTCCCTTCAGATCTCCTGGGACGTCTCCCAGGGCGACAGTCGGTGATCCCCTAGCACGTCTGCCGATCACGCCCCCAGCCTCTACCTGAGACCGGGAGATTGTCGACTCCTCAAGAAGACGCGAGCGACTGCATAAACCAAAAGTACAGAATCAGACTTCAGCCGCCACAGATGGACAAAAACATAAACAGATACTGAAAATACACAGACAAAGACTGACAAGGGCCCATTTCCACCGAGACAAGCAAAACCAATTCAGAAAACCAGACGGCTGGGAGGACCGCGTCCTCTCCGGCACCCTCACGGGAATCTTCCAGGTGTCCCTGGGGTCCCTCCAGACCTCCTGGGACGTCTCCCAGGGCAACAGTAGGTGATCTCCTAGCCCGTCGGCCAATCATGTCCCCAGCCTCTACCCGAGACTGGGAGATCATCGTCCCCTCACGGCAACGCGAGCGACTGCAAACCAGACTGTGCACAAACTGAAAATACAGATTCAGACTTCAGCCGGCACAGACGAACAAGAACACAAACAGAATCTCACCTCCAAGTAGGTTTTCGGAGATGAGGGTGGTTGCAAATCCTGGGACGAGTCCCCAAATGAAAGACCTCTGAGCTTGGGAGATCCTCGCTCAAGTCTCGGGACAGCACGACCCCCCAAGAACTCACGAAAGACTGTCCTTGCTGCAATCACATATGAGGTTTATTCGGGGAACCAGTGCACTGGGGTGGAGCTCATAACCCCACGCAGGGGCAGAGGAGTCCGACCCCTGAGCAGCTGAAGTCAGGGGTATTTAAAGGAAAAAAACCACAAAGCAAGGGGTGGGGAACGGAAAAAATTTGCGTTATGGGGAAGTACAGAATGTTCTAAGTTAGTCACAAGGCAGTTGCACAAACATTTTTGTAGTTAGCTAGTTCCTGAAACACTGTGCCTCTGGCCCTGGGGCCAGGCCAAGGTCACCCGTTTCTCAGGGGAAAGAATGCAGCCAGGTGGGGTTTTGCCCAGGCATGTAGTTTCTAGTCTTGGCTCTAAGTTTGCTAGGGGTCTAACCTTCCCCATAAGGGTGTCAGGTCTTTCACCGCCAAAGCCGTTCTCACTGCCATGGGGGTCCCTGCACACCCGGGCCAACCTGGACCCTCATTTTCCTGCCCCTATGGCCAGAGTTGCCCGAGGCCGTGTGCAGTGCTCCCTGTCCATGTGCCAGGGAGGCGTGCCCTGTGACTGTCAGCGTGTCCCCCCAACCCCCCCACTGGCCTTGGCTGAGACCAAAGGTGGAGGGGGTCTCCCGGGGACTGGGAGGGGGCGGCAGTGCCTTATCCAGCCACAGTGTATGCTCAGCCCTGCTGAGCTGGTGTCTTCTCCTACTCGCCTGCCCACAGGGCATCCGTGGCCTGGGACCCGGGGCGCAGGCTGTTTGCCAATCAGTGCTGGGGAAGGAGGCAAGGGACAGGCCCAACACCAAATGCTCGGTTTTACCAAATGAAGATTCAGGGGCTAGATGCTGTTGTGAAAGCCTGTTATCTCAGAGGGCAGAGAAAGCACCCAACTGACCTTCCTCCTCAACCTTCATCCCCAAAGGAAAAAAACTAGTTCCCCATCTCCACACTTCTTACAAACCCTTCCATTGGAGTGTCCCACCTTTCTACTTCCTGTGCATCTCTCTATCCATTCTCCTGAGGTCTTCTCATTCTCTATGTTTTTTTTTATTTTCTGTGTTCACTTCTTGTCAACTGCTTACTTGCTCTACTTCTTGATTTTTGGCTGACTTTATTCAATATTATTTACAATAAATACCAAGATCTTGGATTAAAGGTGTGTGCTAGGGCTGAGCCACATCACAATAAGTGATAGGTTTTTCCATTATACAATCTAAGGGTTCACAGTGTGATCAAATATCTTGCGAGATTTGACTGAGGATTACCTTGAATTTCTGATCTTCCTGCCTCTGCCCCTCAAGTGTTGGAGTTACAGGTTGTGCCAACAAGTCTGGCTTAGAAATTTTCATTCATGTTCAGACACATATTATCATATTATTCCAAATGGTGGATGCACCATGGTATCTTTAACTTCCCTATTTTAAATGTTTTACTTTTATTCATTTACCTATTTATTTTTGCAGTGGTGGGATCATATGTTCAAGGACTTGAACGTAGTTGAGAAGAACTTAAGTAGTGTGCAATATCTCTAGCTCCTTGTTCCCTTTTTCCTTTAAATCAACCCTTGGTTTTGTTTTATGTTGCTGTTTTGAAACAGGGTCTCTCTGTGTCATCCTGCAGCTGGACACATAGACCATGCTGGCCTTGATCACAGAGATCTCCTGTCTCTGCCTCCTCAGTGCCAGGATTACAGGGATATGTAACCACATTCAGCAAATACGTGGTGTTTTGGTAGTTTGTTCTGTTTTGTTTGGTATGGTTTGTTGAGACAGGATCTTAATCTATAGTTCAGGCTGGCCTGTGTTGGGTAACACTGGCTCAGTAGAGTGAAGGTCCCGGGTTCTCGGTGTCCCTCGGAGAGGCAGGATGCACGGGAAGTTTGACCACATGGACCCCACGGTGGGTGTGTGTCGGGCTGTGAGAAGCCCCGCGGAAACACAGCCCGGGGGTGGGGGACATGGCTGTGGGTCCCCAAGGATCGCAGGGCGGCCGGCTCCGCCAGGTTCCCACACTATTGGGCATCACAGATGCCGCTGGATGCCGTGGAAGAGCTGAGAACGAAGTGGGGCCCCACAGGCTAGAGGTAGCGTGGGTGGAGAGGGGAAGGCAGGGAGGAGCACGGCTGGATCCTGCAGGACCGTGGTTCATGACTTGGCACTGGCTAGCTCACTTGGTTTGGTTTGGTTGGCAGCCATGGCTGGGAGCTCTGGGAGGTCTTCTGCGGGAGGCTAGACAGTGGCTCTTTAGATGAAGGCCTGTTCCATTGTTCCCCACAGCGGATGAAGAGAGACAGTCCAGGATTTCAGGGCGTTTAGTGTTATGATGGAGAGTGGCATGGGTGAATCCATACTCCGAGACCTCAGGGAGGGGCGATGTTGAAATAGTGACTGGGAAGGGGAGTGGCTAAGCCTCTAGGTGCCTCATTAGCATGGGAATGGCTTGAGGCTATGTGACCACGCCTCTACCTGTGGCAGAACTTGGGGCGCTCTCTTTACATGACTAATGTTACAGACCTATGGAGAGCTGCAACCACATGTCAGGAGCTGGTTCTAGGAACATGGTAAATATATGCTGTCCCTTATAGGGTTTTAACCCCCTACCCCCATTGGGTCCACGGGGTTTAAACCTTAGCTCAACCAGAAACCTGGCTGCCTTTCATGGCCCCACAGGCCTGGAACTTGATATATACCTCATGCTGGCCTTGAAGTTACGATCCTTGTACCTTTTCTCCAAGTGGTGAGATTACAGGCATAGGACACCACACTAGGTTCTAGGACCACACGTTTATTAATTAAGACAATGTCTCAGATAACCCATGCTACGTTTCAACTCAAAGGTTCATCCAAGACGGTCCTGGAAGTTCTACTTAGAAGGTAGGCTCTTAGAAAGTAGAAGGATGAGGATCATTTACAAGTGTTAATATTACAACTATGTACTACCACGCCCAGCCGGAACCTTTTTCTTTTATCATTATTTTATCTTTTTTGTTTATCTTTAAATGCATGTGCACATACTCATGGCATGGAAGCCGTAAGACAACTTGAGGGACATATCCCACAAGATAGTGTAGGGGATCACACTCATATCGGCAGTCTTGGCAGAATGCATCTTCACCCACTGACCCATCTTACTGGCCTTCACATACAGCTCCCAAGTTTCTAGTATAAAGCTGGGCGTGGTAGTGTGTGCATGTGTTCCTACCACTGAAGAGACAGTGTGGCACTAGTCAGTGCGGAATGAATTTTTAATCATCTCACCTCACCTTCCTGAATGATAAGTTATTGGTCTTATTATTTGGCCTGTATAGTTCATCTTTAAAATGCTTTATATTTAGAAGCAACTTTGGACTTTCAAAAGGTTGGAAAGAGGAGCGAGGGAGAAGAAGGTAAAGTGGCTGCTTGTGCAAGCATTAAGACCTGAGTTCAGATTCCTTCACCCATGTAAAAGCTGAGTATACTGGGACAGGTGGACCTCTGAATTTCACTAGCCAGCCTAGGCGGTCTGTGAGTTCCAGGATCAGTGAGAGTCTTGTCACAAATAGTAAGATGGAGATAGAAAAAGAAAACATAAGGTAAACCTCCACACATGCATGCACAGCATGTACACTCATATGACCACACATGCACACACACAGAAGCTAGGCTGATGGCACATGCCTGTGCTCCAAATACCAAGGAAGTGGAGCCAAGAACAGGAGGAAATCAAGAGCAGCCTCATTACATAGTGAGCTCAAGGCCAGCCTTGACTACATGAAACTCAGAAAGAAAGAAAGATATTAGAAGTCAGAATAAAGAACACTGGTATATTTACACTTCCTAAAAGTTTACATTTCTAGTTTTCAGGCTACAAATCATCACGGAGGGAAGCTGTGGTGGTTTGAATAGGAATGGCTCCTTAGGCTCATGTGCTTGGAAGCTTAGTCAACAGGGTATGGTATTGTTAGGAGGTGTGGCTTTGTGGGAATAGGTGTGGTCTAGTTCGAGGGAATGTGTCATTGGGGGGGAGCTTTGAGGTTTCAAATGCTCAAACCAGGTCATTCTCTCTCTCTCTCTCTCTCTCTCTCTCTCTCTCTCTCTCTCTCTCTCTCTCTCTCTCCTGATCTAGATCTCAGCTATTCTCCAGTGTCATGCTCCTCACCCTGACTGAACCTCTGTACTGTAAGCCAGCCCCAATTAAGTGTTTTCCTTTATATGAGTTGCTGTGGTCATGGTGTCTCTGCAGAGCAATAGAACACTGACTAAGCTAGAAGCCAAGACAGGAACTCAAGGTACATGGTGGTAGAGGTCTTGGAGGAATGCTTCTTATTGGCTTGCTTTCTTTGGCTTGCTCAACCTGCTTTCTTCTAGAACCCAGTATCACCACCCACCCAGGAATGGCTCCAACAACAGTCAGTTTTGCAGTCCCACATCAATCAATAAATTCCTTCAGAAACTTGCCCACAGACCAATCTGATGGAGACAAGTTGATATTAGGTTGACAAAAACTAACCAGAACACAGATTTTACATTTTGTCAATTCTCTACTATTGTCCTTTGAGCCTTTAAGTTCGATACTGCCAATTGCTATCCCAGCAGGTCTTGGACTTGTTTGAGTGTGAAAGCCAAGTAGAGATCTTTTTAAATTCCTTAAAGGACCTAGAGAGATGGCCTAACAGTTAAGGTTCTTGACTGCTCTTCTAGAGGACACAAATTCTATTATCAGCACCCATAGGACAGCCCACAAGTATCTGCAACTACAGTTCCAGGGGATTACAACTTATTCCTGACCTTCTTAGATAGCTTGCACATATGGTACACATGTATACATATACACACAGGCAGAACACTCACACACATAAAAATAAGTCTACTTTTTAAAATAATAAAAAATAAATTTTATTTTCCAATTGTTATTTATTTTATGTGAATGAATAGTTCCCTGTATGTATCTCTGGTTTTGGAGGTCAGAAAAAGACATAGAATCCCCAAGAATTGGAGTCCCAGCCACCATGTGGTTGCTGGGATCCAAACCTGAAGAAAAATCAGTGCTCTTAACTGCTGAGCCATCTCTCCAGCTCCAAAAATAGACACTGCATTCAGCCAGGTGGTGGTAGCAGTGCACGCCTTTAGTCGCAGCATTTGGGAGGCAGAGGCAGGTGACTCTCTGAGTTTGAGATCAGCCTGGTCTACAGCTTCCAGGACAGCCAGGGCTACATAATGATACCCTAACTGGAAAAACCAAAGAAAAAAGAAACAAAGAAAAAGTTCCTACATTCTGTAGGCCTAGACTTAACATCCCTGTATAGGATTGTGAGGGGTTTATTTTGAAGCTCAGCTGACCTGAGGTTAGTACATGAGCTCATGGTGAATATGACACTTGGGACTCAGCTTCCTACCTACTGGAATTACAAGCACCCCTACCATTTTGTTACATTGCTCAAAAGATGTAAACAGGGCTGGAGAGACATGGGAACAGTTAATAGCAGCTGGCTGCTCTTCTAGAGGACAAGGGGTTAAATTCCCAGGACCCACGTAGCAGTTCACAACTGGCTGTTTTTCCAGTCCTTGGAGAAGTCAAAGCCCTCTCTGGCCTCCACTGCGCATTTCATGCATATTGTGCACAGACATACATGCAGGCAAAACACCCATACACATAAAAATGAGAAATAAATACGATGTTAAAAAAAAAAGACTTTAAAAATGAGATATAGGAGCTGGAGAGATGACTCAGCTCTTAAGAGCACTGACTGCTCTTCCAGGGTCCTGAGTTCAAATCCCAGCACCCACACAGTGGCTCACAATCCTCTGTAATGGGATGCAATGCCCTCTTCTGGTGTGTCTGAAGGAAGTGACACTTACATTAAATAAATAAATCTCTTTTTAAAAAGAGAGATGTAAACAGGAACCTGTATGCTTGCTTTCATTTATGAAACTTTCCTTTTTCTGGATTTCTTTCTCTGTATGTTAATGTGAGTACCCATTCCCGTGTGGGTGGGTGTGTTGTGGGGTTGTAGGGAGTGTAGGTCAGAGGACAATGCCTATGGTTCTTCATGCCTGTACACCTTTTAAAAAGTTTTCTTTTTAAAAATTTTATGTAGCCCATACTAGCCTCAAATGTAGTCAGCTGCTTCTGTCTCTCTTGTGCTGTTATTAAAGACTTTACCACTGCTGCCTGTCCTGGAATTCACAGAAATCCATCAGCCTCTTTCTCACATCCTCGCCAGCATCTGCTGTCACCTGAGTTTTTGATCTTAGCCATTTTGACTGGTGTGAGGTGGAATCTCAGAGTTGTTTTGTTTGCATTTCCCTGATGACTAAGGATGTTGAACATTTCTTTAGGTGCTTGTCAGCCCTT
>CM052714.1:66261853-66300585 GCA_028551405.1 Uromys caudimaculatus
AAAGAATGAACATGGTATGTACTCACTGATAAGTGGATATTAGCCAAAACGTTCAGAATACCCAAGTTTCACTTTACAGTAGTTGCTGGACTGAGAGTGAGGTCCCAGATGGAGGAGTTGGAGAAGGGACTGAAGGAGATGAGGACGTTTGCAGCCCCATGGAGGGAGCAACAGTGTCAACTGGCCTACCCCCCCCCCCCTCGTGCTCCTGGAGGCTGGACCACCAACCAAAGAATACACATGGAGGGACGCATGGCTCGGACCACATATGTGTCAGAGGAGGGCCTTGTTGGCCATCAGGGGTAGAGGCACCTGGGCCTGAGGGTGTTAGAGGCCCCAGTAAAGGGGAATATGAAGGTGGGAATACAGGAGTGGGAGTGTGGGTGTGTGGGTTTGTGGGTGGGTGGGGGAATACCCTAATAGGGGCTGGGAGGTGGAGGGGATAGGGGGTTTCCAAAGAGGAGACCTAGAAAGGGGGAAACATTGGAAATGTAAATAAAGTATCAAAAAATAAAAAAATAAAAAAAGAAGAGACTAGCCTCATTGAGGGGAAATCTTCTGGACGGTGTTTCCCTCGGGGCCAGCACAGAGAAGCTGTGTTCCAGAAGCAGCCAAGGTTGTACCTCATGATGGTACAAACATGCCCGAGTGTCAGAGTCTCACAGGTGGTACTGGTTTTGAAGGCACAGAGGGTCATCGAGAGTAGCTGAGGCTTGGCACCATGATGGGAGCCCAGCAGATGCTATTGATGAAAGTACAGTCCAGTCGCAGCAGAAGACCCCAGCATGTTGGTGATGCCAACACCATGTGCTAACCACCTACAACAGCAGCAGCTGTGGAATGGAACCCTCTTAAGCCTAGAAGTCACACTGTGTGTGCTGCAGAGAGAAGAGCCAGAGAAGTGATCCAAGATCTGGAAGAACTCAGATCATAAGTGAATTTTGAGAAATTTGGACATTGCATTATGTACACTGTTGGAGTGCTTATGCTTTGATCTGATTGCGTCTGTGCCCTGATTCAGTCTGCCTGCCTGCCTATCCATCCATCCATCCATCCATCCATCCATCCATCCATCCATCCATCTATCTATCTATCTATCTATCTATCTATTTATCTATCTATCTACTTTTGGTTTTTTGGTTACATAGGGTTTCTCTATGTAGCCCTGGCTGTTCTGGAACTCTCTCTAGACCAGGCTGGCCTCAAACTCTGAGGTCCACCTGCCTCTGTGCTGGGATAAAGGCGTGTGCCACTACTGCCCGGCTTGATTCTTCCCTCTATTTTTATTTTTTAGAAATAAGTGCTTTTTAAAAAAAATTCAGTATTTTTAATGTATGAGTGCTCTGCTGTATATATACATCTTCATGCTAGAAGAGGGCATCAGATCCCATTACAGATGGTTGTCAGCCACCATGTGGGTGCTGGGAACTGAACTCAGGATCTCTGGAAGAGCAGTCAGTGCTCTAACCACTGAGTCATCTCTCCAGCACTGATTCTTCCCTCTTGAAGTAAGAAAGTATTTAACTTAATTTTTACTTTTATAGGAGCCCACTGTTGAGAGATTTTGAACTTTTAAAAGAGATTTTGGATTTCAAAGACTGGATATTTTATGAATAAATTAATTATTTTTTGCATTTTTGAGACAGGGATTCACTGTGTGGCCCTGGCTGTCCTGGAACTTGCTCTGTAGACCAGTCTCTCTTTGAACTCAAGAGATCCACCTGCCTCTGCTTCCTGAGTGCTGCTCCCTCACTACTTGATATTTTAAAGGGGCTTTAGTTTAAATGTATTTTAATTTGTAAAGTCTGTGGGAACTTTTAAAGTTATTGTACTTTTTTTTTTTTTTTCGAGACAGGGTTTCTCTGTGTAGCTCTGGCTGTTCTGGCTCACTCTGTAGACCAGGCTGGCCTCAAACTCAGAAATCCGCCTGCCTCTGCCTCCCAAGTGCTGGGAGTTATTGTGCTTTTAATGTGAGGTCTTGGGAATGAATGAGAAGAAAGGTTGTGACTTAATGGTAATGTGTTTGTGTGTCAAGCTGACAAGGGGTCAACTGTACTGGTTAATTTTATGTCAACTTGACACAAGATAAAGTCATCTGAAAGGAGGAAACCTCAATTAAGGAAAAGTCTCCATAACATCAGACTGCAGGCAAGCTCCAGAAATGTAAAAACAAATTTTCTATAAAAAATGCCCAGTCTCAGGCACTTTGGAATAGTAGCACTAAATGGACCAGGACAGCCATCTCCACGCTGAGACATCAGGCTGACACAGGGGCAATTGTGCTGGTTAGTTTCAGGTCAACTTGACACAAGCTAAAGTTAACAAGTCTGGAGTGCAGGATGCATTAGTATTAGACAAAGTAAAGAACACTGCTTGGGAGAGAGAACAGTTTATAACACCAAAAGATGGTTTCGTCATGAAGATCGGCTTAGTTGGCTTTCTATTGCTAAAAAGTGTAGAGAGAATCTCTTGTGAGCTATATGGAAGCATCACCTGTCAAAGCCTATGGCCAGTGAGCTGAGGCAGGAAATGGGAGGTGGGAGTTCCAGGAGGGGGGGAAGAGAGAGAGAGAGAGAGAGAGAGAGAGAGAGAGAGAGAGAGAGAGAGAGAGAGAGAGAATGAGAATATCTGGAGTCAGGTGTGGGAGATTTGCCCTGAAATCTGGAGAAGATAGTTGCATAAACTTGAGAGGTAACTAGCTGTGTGGAAGAGATAAAAATAGAATAAATGGGTTAAATAAGTTACTAGTTAGCTGAGAAAAAAGTCCAAGCATATGGCCTAAGCATTTATTCATATATAATTAAGTCTCAGAGTCATTATTTCTGGGAACAAAGAGTCCAGGTAGAAGAGCTCATGGTTACAATAAACACATGACAAAAACAACTTTGGCAGAGGAAGGGTTATTCAGCTTACACTCCACATTTGTAATCCATCACTAAAGGAAGGCAGGACAGAAACTCAAACAGAGCAGGAATCTGGAAGCAGGAGCTGATGCAGAGGCCACGGAGGGGTTCTGCTTACTGGCTTGCTCCTCATGGCTTGCTTGTGTATGTGTGCGGTGCGGGGTGGATGGGGGTATGTGCGTTTGAAGGCAGGTGCTGTTGAAGCCCGATGATACTCAATCCCCTGGAGGTGGAGTTACAGGTGGTTGTGAGACACCTAATATGGGTGCTGGGAACTGAGCCAGGTTCAATTATAAGAGCAGCAAGCTGCTGAGCCGTTTCTCTAGCCCCTAATTGGGTCTTTTCCATTATGAGTAGGAAAGCATTAACATGAAGTAGATTTACCTCTGTTTTACATATTGGAGTCCTAGATATAAATGTTTTCAATAAAGTTTTATCATGTTGGGCCTGTGAGCCAGCTCAGCAGGCACACTGCCTGCTGCCAAGGTTGCTGGCATAAGTCCCATTACCCAACTTGTAGAGACTTGTCCTCTGACTTCCACACCCATGCCGTGGTTTGCAGTCACATACACACAAATACAAGTTTGTAGCTAAAAATAAGTTTTACTGTTAAAAAGTTTGAAAATAACAGGAATGGACAAACAGCATATTCACATATTACAAGGTCATCAGTATTGTGCTACATTTTCTGTGTGTGCCATTCATGTAGGACCCCATGGGTGGCAGCCTATCACTGTAGGCAGAATCATGCCCAGCAGCCTTGATTCTGAGAATTTTGAGAGACGACATGCAGATCATTGACAACAATTTCCAAGTGCTCAGTTAAGAGCGCTCGACAGAGCTGGTGTTGAGAGGTAGGGGTAGGCTGTGGGGAAGGGGGTGTGTGTGTGGGGGGCTGTTATAGGAGACACTAGGCAGTTCAAGCTTTTGAGACCAGAGAAGGCAATTGGTGGGAATGCCAGCCAGCCAGCCAGCGGCATCTGAAAAAGAAATGAGACAGTCTGTCCTTAGCCCCTTCAAACCTGGATTTCAACTCTCAGTCAAATAAATATATTCTGAACTCAGGACTTCTCCTGGAACTGAGAGAGACATTTTTGCCAGGTACACCCAACCTTTGACATTCTGACATAATGTTGCCATTCACAAAGTTCATACACAGGGTGCTATCACATTACAATAAATAAATAAATAAATAAATAAGTAAATAAATAAATAAATAAATACTGTTTTGTGTTGTGTCGTTCATAGTTGTCCTTGGCTGTGGTGGGCTGGACAATCCTGGAGCTATCAGATTTGTAGTCACGTTATTGTGTCTGGAAACTAGTAATACATATGGGGTCAAGAATGGTCCAGTCTGTAAAGTGCCTGCCACGAAAGCAGGAGTTTGAATCCCCAGCACCTGCATAAAACTGGGTGTGGTGGCCTAAGATGTCTAATGCCAGAGGGGCAGAGGCAGGATCCTGGAGTTCGCCAGCCTAGCCAATCCATACATTTTTGGTTCAATGAGAAACCCTGTCTGCAAGCTGTTCTCTGCCCTCCACACACATGCTATGGTACACACACACACACACACACACACACACACACACACACACACACACACAGATGTAGTAAATAATATGCTGCTGCTGCTGCTGCTGGAGAAGACATTAAACCCTAGCCCCCACATACATGTGCACACTGCTACATACCCACCCCACCCCAACGCACACATACGCACATACACACATGCATACATGTGCCCAGTCATATACACCCAACATGTACACCCACATATGAAAGCAAGCAAGCCAGCCTTCTGTAACACCAAAGTTCTGTGATACTAATGGTCCCACTCTTTTATAGAATTACCAATGTAGACCATTCTCTACTGTTTAGGCTTTTGTATATATTCAGAGTATTCTGGAATTATGTTTTATTCAGTCATGTAGTCTGTAATTTCAGAGGCTGGTATTTAATTTACTTGAAAAATATTAAATGATTGTGTTATTCTGATTTCAAGTTGGCAACTTTAGTATGATTGTGCACTACTTGGCCTCACCCAGTGTGTCTGTCATTCAGTGCAAAGCCTGCGAGGGTATAAGCGGCACAGAGGCTGGGCTATGCCTGCTCCACCTCAGCATCTGCTGTAGCACCTGACGGATAATACACATTTCTTAGTCTGATGGGCTGTCTATTCTGTGATGCTGTTATTTTCAAACTAAAATCCAAAACCCAAATGCAACCACAACCCTTATAATCTGGAGTTCAAAAGAGAATACTTCTCTTTTTAGACAAACACCGCCATCTTTGGAGTCTGGCAGGTGTAACTTTAGGCCTGCGACTGTCAGCCACTGTGGCCTTTCTTCACTTTCCTGAGGCCTTCTTGTTTAAGGTGGTTTGTATCATATCCTTTATTTCATGGTACTGCAACATGGCAGCAAAAGTACAGGAAGCCAAGTTTAGGGGTTCCCTGAACTACAGGTATTTCTTTTTCAAAATGTGTGTCCCTTTGCACGTTTCTGAACCCCCACTGGGATGCAACAGCTGCATCTCAACCTCTCCAGCCAGGACTCACTTCCTCGTTCCCCAGAACATTTGCGAATTTTCCTGCAGACAGAACAGGCAAACTTCTGTGAACCTTGGCCTCATTCTATCTGCAGTGTGCACTTCAGACATGCTGAACCTGATCTGCCACTTACGACAGCAGTTTAAGTTTTCAGTCGCAGTGACTAGACACTGGAATGGAAACCGCTTGCTCTCTCCTTACAATGTGAGTGGGGAGTTCTTCACATTGTCTACTCCTTTGAGACAGGAGACAAAATTAACTCAAAGCCACCACCTTGCCATTACCACATTAGTCTCCTCTTTGTAACATCATGTCTGCGGTTCAAGCCCTCCCAACTCCCACGAGTTTCTATCCCATGCTCATCTTGACGTGTATGTTTAACGAGTAACTGAAACCATCCCAAGTGCCCACATCCACTTTTCCCCACAATGCTTTCAACCATCTGGTTGGTTGAATATGCTCAGGTAAAACATTTTGGTGTTTTTTTTTTTTTCCTGGTTTTTCGAGACAGGGTTTCTCTGTGTAGCCCTGGCTGTCCTGGAACTCACTCTGTAGACCAGGCTGGCCTCAAACTCAGAAATCCACCTGTCTCTGCCTCCCAAGTGCAGGGATTAAAGGTGTGCGCCACCACTGCCCAGCCAGGTAAAACATTTTGAAAGAAGTTTTGTCTGTACAGCCATATGAAGGCCAGAGAGCACCCTCATGGCTTTTCAGTCTCTCATTGCTTGCAGTGTTCAGAGCAGGCTGGTCTGGCTGACCAGTGAGCCCAGGGGCTCCACCCCCTTTCTTTAGTTCTGGGATGATAAGCATCTGTCACCACTTGGCTTTTACTGAGTTCTGGGAATCAAACTCTGGTCCTTACTGACCATTTGACACCTTTCTTAATTAACCCTTTCTTCTCATGTGCCTTATGAAGCAGATTCATTAACATTTTTCTTTCTTAGAAACAGGGTTTCTGTACATATCCCAGGCTGTCTTAGAACTCACTGTAGACCACGCTGGCCTCCAACAGAGATCCACCTGCCTTGCTGGGATTATTGCCACCAGGCCTGGCCAGTAAGCAACTTTTAATGGCCCTCTAAACATAAGAGAGCCAAATACTTCATACTACTCCAGAGGTCACTGTGGCCATCAACTACCAGGAGTTCCCCCTGAAGACTAGTCTGGATACTGAGGCAGCAGAGTGAACTCTTCTGCTCCAAGCTCAGTTCTGACAGAAGGCAGTCTTCTGTGCCACACACTACACCCTCTCTCCTGGTCCTCTCTGCCCAGCTGCCTCTGCTGCTCAAGCCTCTGACCCAATCTGACCGTGAGCACCCCTGGCTCTCTGCACCGGTTCACGGACCCTGCCTTTTTCCTTTAGTCATACTACATTTTACATCTTATTTACTGTCACCTCCATGAGATTCTAAATCAGGTGCAGGGATTTCTTTCACTGTTGTAGACAGACACGTCAAAATAATTACTGAAAACATGAACTCCAAGTTCTCCCTTCCCATTTCTAACCAAGTCCCTTTACCAAAAGAAAAAAGTCACACAAAGATCTGGGGTTGAAAACAAAAGGCAAAGACCACTGCATGTTAGTTTGTCAACATGTAATGCCCTGGGTTTATTTTGTGAGAATTCTATCACAATGTTTCCAGGTGGGATTAAAAACCTTAAGGATAACGTATGCCATTGGGCTGGGCATTCAGACTTCGGTACTAACAAAGCAGTAGTAGTAGTCTGGTAAGTACCATTCTCTTCACAGAAGAGAGGTCAAATATTTCCAAAGGAAGGCACCCGATATTTGTGGTTCTGGCCTCGCAGACTTCTGGAGAATCTTAAAAGGAAAAAAGCTGGCTGGCTGTTTTACAAACTGGAATGACGATACACGGACAGCAATTACCGCATTCTTCTCCCCATACCCTTTCTGTAAGAACAAGTAAAGAATGAAGTCTTTAAACAATTCCACAATATAAAAGTACATCTTTTTGTGCTAAAAAAAGGGCAAGACAACATAAACTCCAGTTGTAAGGACTCCGTTTGTGTACTTGATTGAACACTTTTTGGTGTGGAAGGAAATGGGACGACTGGGCTGTTTGCAGGGCAGCAACATAACATTAGTGCTTTAAGTACCAGGGCCGCCCAAGCTTGCAGGCAGGCGGGGACGGGAGAATTCAAGAGACTTCATTTTTAGCTTGTTGCGCGTCCTAATGCTAGTAGACCAGGAAGATCCCCATTGAACAGTACATTCCCCGTTTTAAAAAACTGATGCCTTTTTTTGTAAAATTCTGTATGTATGTCACCATTTTTTTTTTCACATGATACACAGAAAACTCAAGGACCCAGAGGGAACCAAGTTATGTTATACCATTTACAAAATACCAAGGAGTCCACAGCTACCTAACACATTTACTACAGCACAGGAACCAATGAGGGTACAGTGTACAAAACCTGTAAACACGGCACAATAAATAGAGACAGCAGGTTCCGCACCATGCACATGATGTGATGACACCAGCTACACAATCTCACAGCTCACACTCTTGTTGCAGTTACCCCCCACCCCCCGCCCCCAAGTGCAAAGCATCACAAATGAACAGTTCTGTATTCAAGTAACATATATACAAGGGTATTACAAATATGCAGTACTGTACAGATAATTGCTGTATTCTTAATTTACAGATGTTGATTTTTTCCTATTAACAATAAGAAAAGGCTGAAGAACGAGAGATGCGCAGTGCTGCCGAGTCCCCACAGCCGCCGCGGAGTCGCACGCGTGCACTCCGTCCTCCCTGCGTTCCAACGCTCTGATGCATAGCACCTGACCATGTCCCCAGGATGCAGTCCTGCTCCCAGGAAGCTACGTCACCTCCATTGCTACTGTGTTGTCGGCTATGTTGTTCAGTGCTGGCTTTTCCGATTCATGATTTTCCCTGTTGGGATAAAAGTTCTGTTAGTCAGCAGTCACACACGAACCGAGCAGATGAAGGCCTCATCCTTCCTTTAAAAGCCGTAGTTACCTTTAACAGGAAGAAATGTCACTTATGGGGCAACAGGACAAAGGAATCAGGTAAATCAGGGGTCAACAGTCAACCCCATGCCAACTGCACTGCCAAAACACTGTCCAAGAACCCAAGTGACCCAAGGACACACATACACTCAACACCAAAACTTCTCAAGTTCTGAGTTACAGCTGCAGCTGCCTTTCACGGCCGCTTTCTCTTCTTACGCGTATCTACTTATTTAGTGTGTGTGCACGCACACCTGTGCTCAGGCGAGCATCTCAGGTCAACTCTTGGGGAGTAAGTTCTTTTCTTCCACCACATAGGTTCTGGGGTCAGACGTAGCTTGTCGGGCTTAGTGGCAAGTGTCTTTACCCATGGAGCCATCTTGGTGGCCCCAAACCTTTATCATCATTGTTCTGGGATGTGTGTGTGTGTGTGTGTGAGTGAGTGTGTGTGTGTGTGTGTGTGTGTGTGTGTGTGTGTGTGTGTGCGCGCGCGCACATGGAGGCCAGAGGTGGACGGCGGGTGCCTTTCTTCCATCCATCTTAGTTTTTTTAGTTTATCCACCTGAAGTTCATGGAGTTGGCTGGGCAGGTGAGGAATTTTAGGGATCTATCCCATCCTTTCCTGCACCCCCCCCATGATGTAGGCATGATAGGCACTCAACACTACATGAAGCTTCCTTAAAATGTGGGGTTATTAACTCAGTTGCTCTCGCTTGCACTGGCAAGCACTGGGTCATTTTCTTAGGCCCTGAACTCTTTTTCCAGCCTTTACATAATTACGCTGTACACTGAGAGGGTGACTTGCAGGATGTGGTTCTCTTCTTCTGCCACATGGGTACATACACTGCATAAACTCGGGCAGCAGGTTGGAAGGCAAGCACCTTTACCCACGGAGCCATCTCCTCCTTTCAACCCCAAAGCTGTTCTTACACAACACAGAACAAGTATGTCTAAAATTCATGGCAGGATCTTAAATCTAGGTCCTGATCGACGACACTAAGTAAGACAGACACGGGACTAGAACACTAGGTTCCAGAGGAATCCTTTGAAAAGTCCACTGGCTTCTAGGAATTTGTTTCCTGCTTTTAAATAAAGACAGTCATATGAGAAGTCCCATCTACTGTAAATGTCCTCATATTTGTCCAGTTCTACAGCTATGAAAGTCATGATTGGTGATCAGGAAGAGAACTAGTCCACTGATCAGCCATGAACAGACCAACAACGTGTTCGGAGTGCTGAGCAGATAACTGTAGACAGGGACCTGTGGGTGTGCAGGGTAAAGGCTACCAATAAGCTATACAGCTGTTGTTCCCTGAACACTCACTCTCTGCTGAGAGTCTAAATGTTGGTCTAGCACAGCCTGGCTTCCTGTCACTCCTACGCCCCAGGAAAGCCGAGCTACCTGTTAACCACTAAACACTATCTTCCCAACTTTTATTTCTGCTTTGCCCACTTCAACTTCTGACACACGTTCTCCTCTCCCAATCAAGTGGGAGCTGATATTTTGTAGAACACACTCACAATTCCCTTGGTGTAAAAATATTTCTCTTTGTTTTAAAGCGACAGTGATTGTCTGTACAACGAACTGGGCAACATGCACTGCTCTAAGACCCACCTAGAAGGGCTTCTGTCTATTATCTCACTGTTTTAACATTCACGGTCATGTTTTAAGCCTATTTCTTGCTAATCTGAATAATGCAGGTCTTTGTTTCTTTTTCTCCTAGTACTTTGTAGCAGCAGGATTTTAATTAGTTACTACAGAGTTAAACTAATAGTTATAGTTAAAATGGAGTCTTGACAAAAGCCCTAAACTACTGAAATTCAAGAAGGTGAGTGAGCAGAGAAAGCAATGACTTGATTAGATGTTAGCAGGCCTGCACAGCATTGTCACTATTAGGAGTAGCTAGCAGACTGGCAAAGGAAGGTTTACCAATTCTACTCCCACAGTAAGCTACAGACGAAATCAACAGCACAACAATACATGCTAAAGAGAACTCTATCCACCTAAAGCTGGAGAAGAGTGCCAACATTCTAGGTTACTGCTGTATTAGGAGAGGCCCACGTCACAGAGGAGCAACAGTGAATACCCCAGGGGGGTGGACGGCATGGTCTCAAGACTGAGTTCAATAACACTGAAGTACAACTTCCACTTGCTTAGTTCTCGAATAAACAAAAACACAAAATACACAGAGGGAAAAGAAGAGAAAACTTAGGTGGATAGCCACTCCAGGAGGCAGAGTTAGGGCACTTACATTTCAGACATTTAAGCTTAAAAGAACTACTCACCTTGGAACTGAATCTACAGAGGATGAGGAGGGGACCTTGGAAACTTGACAGTTTGCTGCAGCAGCCAGCTTTAAGGCAGATGGCGGAACAGCACTTAAAGTCCTAGGTATATGCCGTGCGTTTATTGGGGCGATAGAGTTGACAGTGGGGACAGATGAGGGGACAGTTAATCGGATGTTGTTCCCAAACAGAACCTGAGTTGTCGCAGAGTTGGCAGCAGTTACTTGGTGACTCAGTGTGCTGTGGGAACCCGAAGTCTGTGTAATATTTGAAGGCTGTAACAATGTTGAACCTGCTGTCGAAGGACTCGTATGTACAAGCGCCGTTGGTGTAGTGCTACTGAGGTGTAAGCCCTTGTATACTCCTAGGGAGAGAAAGAAAGCACGTAAACACTGTGCATCTTGTGGCTAAATCACAATGTGCATAAATACATATGCATGCAAATATAACTGGGCCATTCAGACGCCTTCATCCTCACCTGAGGCGGGAAGGACGCCATTCACCCCAATCCCAAGCACCACATCATCCTTCATCTTGAATCCCATCAGCTGTTCTGATGTCATTAAAGCAGAAGCAGCAAACTGTGCACTAGCAGAATCCAAAGTCTTAGAAACAAAACCCTGAAAGGAAAACACAAAAGTCATCAGTGTAATGGCCTTGAAGCATGAGTCAGAGTAACACAGGTCACCAGAGTCAGTTAGTTCCACTACACAGGTCGCCTCAGTCAGTCAGTCGGCTTCACTACACAGGTCGCCTCAGTCAGTCAGTCAGTCGGCTTCACTACACAAGTCACCTCTGTCAGTCAGTTAGCTGGCTTCACTACACAGGTCACCTCAGTCAGTCAGTCAGCTGGCTTCACTATACAGGTTGCCTAAGTCAGTCGCCTCACAACACATGTCGCCTCAGTCAGCTTCACAGCTCTAAAAGCAGCAAACCAATGAAATCTATTGTATTTTCATAGCCATAAATTTGAAGATTGAGCAGTTAGCTGTCTAACTTAAAGGTTTACACAATTTTGATATTTCTATGATAATCCAGACTATATATAAAGCAATTACCAAAATAAGCCTATTAGTACAGAATGCAACAACAGCAAAAAGTTCCAGTTGAAAGGTTAAAACACATTTCTCATGCAATTCAGTGCTGGACAAATCCAGTAAGGCAAATATGTGAGCTTCTTTCATTTAATTGCTACACACTTCCTCTCTACCCACCTTCCCTGCTAATGTCCACCCCACCGCATACCCAAAGGCATCTTTCAAAGCCAGACAACTAACTATCCCTTAATTAAATAAAGATTTGACATCATAATTTAATTTAAAAATGGATCTTCACAACTGAAACCTCCTTTACAATGCTTGGAAGACTCAGTTCCCTGCCTTCAGCCGCAAACCTCTCCAGCACACAGCTGCCAGCGCTCTCTCTCTCCAGCACACAGCTGCCAGCGCTCTCTCTCTCTCTCCAGCACACAGCTGCCAGCGCTCTCTCTCTCTCCAGCACACAGCTGCCAGCGCTCTCTCTCTCCAGCACACAGCTGTCTGCGCTCTCTCTCTCCAGCACACAGCTGTCTGCGCTCTCTCTCTCCAGCACACAGCTGCCCGCTCTCTGTCTCCAGCACACAGCTGTCTGCGCTCTCTCTCTCCAGCACACAGCTGCCCGCTCTCTGTCTCCAGCACACAGCTGCCCGCGCTCTCTCTCCAGCACATAGTTGGCCGTGCTTAAGAGCGGCCGAGCAGGTTGTTTGGTTTAGCTCTGGCTGGAGCGTCAGGCTCTTGGGGATTAACGGTGGGGACACTCCACTACAGACCTTTTCGACTACGGAGCTATGTTCTTAGGCTACTCTGCACAACAGGCAGCAGAGGAGCAGCTGCCATACTCACCTGGAACGTTCTTTCTAAACCCTGTAATCCAGGCCAGAGCCACTCCTCTGCTGGTTAGGTGCAAGGTCCTATGACAACACTTGGTAATTAGAGATGAGCTCTGGTGGGAAACAATGAGGATAATCATAAGACACACAAGCCCCTCACCTGAGGCCCGGCGGCGGCGGCAGCGGCGGCGGCGGAGGCATTACTAGTTGCTTGCTGTTGCTGCGTTTGTGCAAGCTGCTGCTGCTGCATGAGGGCCAGTTGCTGCTGGTGCTGTTGGTACTGTTCGGCTGTGAATGCTGAACATAAGACAAGGAGATGAAGGTTCACAAAGATGCGCACACCACACACACCTCACAACACTAAAAAAGCCAGCTTAAGAAAAAGACGTTCTGTGCAAAATGGAGGCATTCGGACAGAAACGATGCTGCTAGAGATCACTCCAGAGAGAAACCAGCATCTTCTGCCACCTTTAACCAATGTGGCTTCGACTTAAAGAAAAAACTATACTTTTTTCAGCTGTGACACTGTGCTGGACAGTATAGAAAGTGCTCTTGGGCTCTCAGTCCACACGCTTGGAGATGCACTCTGCAGTGCGCATGAGGTGGAACCTGGTAACCAGCATTCTGCTTCTCGTTTGCCCTGATCGCCATGCCAAGGCCTGGGCCTTCCCAACAGCCGTGTACAAACACTACCGTCTACATAGTTCTTATTCCAGTCATTACAAAGCTTTCCTCTACAGAAAAAGTACATCTGATAGCTTAATACTTCAACAGGAAGAAAAGAAGTCCCAGGGTAAGGTCAGTGAACTTTCCCCACCCAGTTAACCCACCTGGACAAAATCCAGTCAGTAAGAACGGAGCTATGCTGATTACAGAGGGAGGCCTGAGGACAGACACTGTGTAATGCTACTATGTGTGTCTATGGAGAGCTCAGTTCTAAAAAAGACAAACAAACAAATGTTCATTGATTACCCCCAAGAGTGTGTGCAACTTTAAAAAAGGAAACCTGCTCTTTACTCTTTTTCCTTTGCCAGTTTAAAGAGAAAGGGGAAGGGGGCAGAAAAAGCAAGCAAATAATATCACAAACACCTGACAGGAAAGGCTTCCTAAAGAAACCTTTCCTGTCTGAGTGAAGTTCCTTAAAACAAAACAAACAAACCAAAAAAACCCAAACCAGACCAACCAAAACTCAAAACAGAGCGCAGCCACACCCCCTGTACCAGGGCATCTGTTATCTACTGTTATCTACTATCTATTATCTATCATCTATTATCTATTATCTACTATCTACTATCTATCATCTATCATCTACTATCTATTATCTATCATCTATTATCTACTATCTATTAAGTATCATCTATAATCTATTATCTACTATCTATCATCTACTAAGTATCATCTATCATCTATTATCTGAGTCCCTTGAGCTCAAGCCGGTCCTTCTCAAACACGCCCACCTGACTGCTCTGACTGCTCTGCTACTTGGAATGTCACCACCCCAGTTTTCTGAGTGTCACCTGTAGCCTGGGAGGGATCTTTACTAACCTCCAGGGTCCCGGCTCTGCCTGGCACCACTAACAACAGGAACACTTCTACCACACTTTGAATGTACCCAGAAGCGCCTTCGGCTACTGGCACCTTCACAAGTTCTTGAACTGAATTAAGTTCATGGGCCACACTTCTCCCTGGAAAAATACTCCTACTGATGATTCTTATTTTTTGTGTTACAGCTCCATTTAATTGACTTGTAAGTCTTTCCTACCATTTGTAATCTACGGATCAAATTCTATGTATGGGGAAACTTACTGACATTAGGAGATTAGATACTGACAGAAGCAATTTCCTGCCATCAAGATACTGACATGTAACAGAACTGAGTTGGGTCAAAGTGATGAAAAATCTACAAAAATGAATGCTACCCGGAATGAAGGTTCATAGTTAACATAATAATTATTTCCATAAAACAACTGTTTAAACTTTAAGATAATTTATTAGATATTTTTTCCAATGTGTTTGAAAATTATACTTTAACTCCCTAAAACCAAACGTGCTGCTTCAGCCTTTACTTTTTCAGTAGGCAATATTCAGTAATTAAAAAAAAAAAAAAAACTTCTGGAAGGGTCAGGCATTTCATACCTAGGAAAATGATGATTTAGTCATTGCTCACGACCTCTTATGAGTGAAGGTAAACAGATGCTCATAAATAGCATGTTTTTTCCCTGCAAAAATTCTTTTGTGTGTCTTTGATGGTATTTGTGCTTCAGTTAAACATTTAGAGGGAAATTAACTGGGAATCAACTTTGAATAAACTTTCGAATACTTTTGCCCTAGTTAAACTTCACCCCACTTTCTGCGGGTGTGCCAACCTCATTTTTTAAAAAAGGTTTATTTATTATTTTATGTACATGAGTACAGTCGCTGTCTTCAGACACACCAGAAGAGGGCATCAGATCCCATTGCAGATGGCTGTGAGCCACCATGTAGTTGCTAGGAATAGAATTCAGGACCTCTGGAAGAGCAGCCAGTGCTCTTAACACTAAGCCAAGTCTCCAGCCCAGCCAACCTACTTTTTAACATCTGTCTCCTGCCAGTGGAGACACAGAGATAAAGATACAACACTTAACCCCCCAGTTAGTCAGCTCAGTATCTGAGATCACTGTTTCTTAGATGACGCTATTCTACCTAGAGTCTAGTTGTCAAATCTGGCCTGGATGTTTCTGGTAAATGATCTGTAATTAAAAGAGCAACAAAGAGGCTGGTAGTGAGAAATACAAACCCAGCACAATAGAGTCCTCAAAAGAGCATGCCACCTGTTGTGGCTCAGCATCTTCATGCAAATGTGACAAGGATTAAACTTAGGTGGCTACCAAAGTCCTCTTAGCTCCCTCTCAGAAATAAAATTGCTACCCGCAAGGGTGTGACTGAAAGGATGTGACTGTGTATGAAGGTAAAGGCAGTAAATGTGGAAAATTAAATGTGAACGGGATTTTATATTCTTATCACAGACACTGTACAAGCATTCAAGGTCCCTGATCCATTCTAACTCTAAGGTCTAACCAAATGTTCCATGAAATGAATGAAAGCAACCGTATCTTCTCAAACTTCTACTGATGAACTGGGGCATCACGGCAGAAAGTTTTCAGCTATACATCTACTTCAGATAAAATGGAACAGTCAAATTTAATTCACAAACGGTGGGCAGAACCAACTAAAGCAAGTCTAGAACCACAACTGCTTTGCAACCACAGCTATGGTCAATGAGGCCCTCAGACCTGATGCCGTGTGCCTCACACCGCACGAGGCTGAGGTCCTGGAGAAAAAAATACGGAGGGAGGGAGAGCAAGCACCACCAATAGTGAGATTATTTATAAGATAGAAAAGCTAAGAGCGTTGAACCGGATAAGGAAATGGGACTATCTTTGGTGAACAGTGAACACACTTAATATGATCCCATGAGAAAACACAATTCTGAACTGAAGGAGTGTATGGGTAAGCTTCCTGAGCAAGCTCCTTCAATGTAGAACAATTTGATTTGTTCTATTTCCTCTCATCAGAAATAGACACCATGAAAACATCAGGTTTTTAGGAATCTCTAATTCTCTGGGGTAGGACTCAGTGAAACAAGCCAACTCCAAGAATGGGGAAATGCTGTGTTCCAGTACCTGGAATTGTCTAAGGCCCTAAGGCACACCCCTGATGCTGCAGCAGACTACCTAAGTGGGAAGGAAGACATGTGTCAGCAAGAAACAAACCATATCAAATGGAGGACATTTACATTTCATTAAAAACAAACAAAACCCACAAACTTGTTTTAAAACACCTTTGAATCAGAAGTTTCTATTCTAACAGGTGACCCAAAAATGCACTGAAAACCAGTGCTGGGGGTGTGCTCAGTGGTGCAGCACTTACCCAGTATGCAATGCAGGAGACCCTAGATCCAATCCTCAGCTCCACAAAACCAAACAAAAACCCAAGCAAATGTTCTAGTTACTAAAGCAGGATCTCCGCATTGGGGAACTGAAATCAAAAAGCTTCCCAAGGCCTTATCAGACTCCAAACCACCTAGCTTGAAAACCAAGGTGTGCTGCAATTCAAGCTGTGTCAGAGCTGAGTGTGCCTGGCTGTGAGGCCCTGCACCATTTACATACACCTGCTGAAACTCAGTGGACCACATACAAGGTGCCATGGGGGAAGGCCACCTTCCCGGAAAGATTCTGGATTAGAAAGCCCTTCAAGTAAGCGTAAGGTCCTGTAGACTTATACAAGTAACAATAACCACTGCACAAGACTGCAGGCCTTTCCATGCAAGATTAAGCCAAACATACTAATTCTATCCATAGAACTTCTGTCGCTTACAAAAATAAAGCAGACTGTTACAGATAGTTTGAGTTTAGAAAAACACCTTACAATGATGCTGATTTCAGTTTCACTGGAAGCTAAGATCTCAAGCACTAGGCACATCTCTGTGGTAGGAGTCTGTCTTTCTGAATCATCTACCCTTTCCCCTGTCTGTCTGTGTGCATCAGGAGGACAAACAACTTGTGGGCGTTGATTCTCTCCTTCCACCACGTGGGTGCTAGGGAGAGAACTGGGGTGGTCGGCACATAACTTTTACCTACTGAGCCATGTTACTAGCTAGCCCTTGTACGGGGGTCTCATCTAAATTATGGTAATTTGATATCCTTCCAATTTCAAATGCACAAAATGGATGGATGCTCAACCACTGAGCAAACACTGAGAAGGTGCTATTATAGCTTAACAAAAGCCTAGAAAACGACTGGAAAACACTCCAAATCATGTATTAACTAATGATCATTAAAAACAAACAACTTATCCTACCCATAAGTAGATCTAGCCCTAAAATTCTAAATCCCAATCACTAAGTCTTCCCAAGTCTTCGTTCTGATACACAGAACGAAGGGGACACAGCATTCACTGACACCTCCTCGGAGGCTACCCAACACCCTCCTCAGGACATGCTCCATGTGTGCACAGCTGCAAGATGGCCAAGACTGAGCAGCAAGCTGAAGGAGCCCAGAGCAGTGAGATCAAGCTTTACAACTGGGCACTCTTCACGGAAATGAGCACACTCCTGGTATCTTCAGTTGGAATTTCCTATTCAAAACTGCGCATACTAAAGCTACTTAGAAAAGGAGCCTGGTGGGGGTGTGCATCACTTGTAAGAATCAACTTCAGTATCTGAGTCAGTAACTGAATAATCGGAAGTCCAGGACGGCTGAGCCAGCACAGCCAAGAGCTAGCCTGCAGATGCCCATGGAGAGGACTTGGCTGACACCCATGAGACCCTCAGCAGATCTATGTATGGATTGTCTTTTCTGTCTTCAGGGGCTGTTAGCAGAGTTCACTTACGTTAAATGCACACATGACCTAATTTATAGAGTCACAGAGAAAGCCTCATGAATATTCCCATGCAAGAAAACAGAGCGTTAACTCTATGGTAGTCTGTGGGCATTTATTCTATAAGTATATACGAAAATAAATACAGCATTTAAAAAAGTCCCATTGTCAAAAAAAATGATTAAGAAGAAAAGTTACATAATTATGAAAGGCTTTTTTCAGCTACTTTTGCTAATGTCTCCCTTTTAATCATGTTTGAGAAACAAATCCACAAAGTCTGCAACTAGTGCTGACATGTCTGTGTAAGTCACACCAGCACACGCTATTCAAACCGAAATGCAATCTGGAGGTCTGTCATGCTCTTCAGTGTCTCCACTTTAGGAGGGACATGATTTGGGTTGATAGAACATGGCTACTCTCTCTATAAAAATTTCAAAAAAATTCATACATCTTCAAAAATATTTTGGGGAACCAATTAGGAATTTCCACTTCTGAACTCCCCACACCTGTGCTTAGTTAAGCCTCCAACTGACCAGCTCGTCAGCCTGACTTTAAGACTATCCAGGACAGAAAATCGGCAGTAAAATTAGTGAAATTACAATCACTAAAGTCCCAGAAACTACAGATTTCTTGACAATTGATTATCGAGTTTGGTCAGTTCATAGAATTACTTATTTTTGTAACTAACAAGTAAATAAGTTTATGGAGCGTTTCCTGAAGGCCTTTGAGGATGACAACAAATTCTCATGCTTAGAAAACACTTTAATTGTAACCTAATTAGGTAATTAGGGAAACAATCCTCTTTTAAAATCTGTATTAAAATCATCCTAAAAGAACTTTAATGAAATAATTTAAAAATATTTTAAACATAAGCCAGCCATGGCGGTGCACGCCTTTAATCTCAGTACTCAGGAGACAGAGCCAGGCAGATCTCTGTGAGTTCAAGGCCAGCCAGGCATACAAAGTGGTTTCAGGATAGACAGAACTACAGTGAAACCGTGTTTCAGAATAACCACCAAAACGACTACCACCAACAAAAAACCCAAAACTATTTCTTCATTTATGAAGAGTGTGTCTCTGAGTGTGTACACGCACACATGCCACAGCACATGCACAGAGGTCAAAGACAAACTGAAGGAGTGGGAGCCCTCCCGCCTACCGTGTGGGTCTTGGGGACTGGGCTCGCGCTGTCACGCTTGGTGTTCAGCACCTTAACCGGTTGTACCCTGTTGACAGTGAGCTTTTATACTTTATACAACTCAGATAATGTAGACTCAAATGGTTTAAAAAAGTAAGTCACAGGGCATGGCACTGTTCCCAGTGTTTTAGTCACACTGCACAACAAAGTAGGGATTATCTAAACAATGTCTCCAAAATATTAAAAAGGCAGCTTCTCTGCTATTTATTCTGAACAACTGTCAGTGTAAGTTTATGTGTAACTACTGACTACTGGCCTCTAAATTTAAGCAGACCAGATTAGATGTTCAAGTACATACCACTAACAACTTGGGGTCCCTTTATTTTATTACTTGAAAATTAATGAGTCTTGTGGTTCATGGGCTACATCAAGGTAACAACTTAAACATTAAATATATAGTAACATACCACCTCTTTTTAGCTGTGGTTAAGGAAAGATACACACACACACACACACACACACACACAAACTCACACAGCAAAACCACTACTGAGCAGAATTCAAAGAAATACTTAAGCATCTCACTATGGGAGTAGTAGTACACCTACATCCTCATCAAGATGGAAGACCCCGCCCTGGCATAGCAACGGGTAGCACAAATGAACGTACCACAGTGTGCCGAGCCACTGCTACTTCTGCTGTGTGTGGAGGCGCTGCACGGGTGGACCCCAGGCTGTGCTGTTCCCGCTCGACTTATGCTCCTGTGTAACTTTCTACTGGAGAGTTCACCACTGTCACTGTCAGGCAGGGATGGTGTCCGAGGCCTAAAGTGCCGCCATCTACATGATTTGATATCGACTAGTATCTGACTGAGGTCTTTAGAGGAAGATCTGTCCGAGGTATTGGTTTCTGAGGTATTGGCAAACTGATTGACTGGAGAAGGTTGTGGTGAGGGAAGCATGTCCAGATCCAGGTGGTGAAACATACTGTCATAGTCTGAATGCGCTCTGTCCAGCAGGACCCTGCACAAGGAGCAGACACCAGAGATTACATCAGAGACTTTTCCTTTCTTCCCCGAAAGCTCTCCCCCAAAGCTGAGCAACAGTGCACTGAGTATTTAAGTTAGCACGTTCATCGCTGCAGCACTCGGCTCTTTCACACTGTGTGCACAGCACAGGGCGCACGGCACAGCATGCCTGCAGCAGCCAGAGGACAAGTCCCAAGAGTTGCTTCTCTCCTTCCACCACGTGAGTGCTGGGGACAGAACTCAGGCCGTCACCTTGGTGGCAAATGCTTCTTCCCACTGAATCATCTTGTTGGCTCTGGTTCTTTTAGCCTCAAATCTCAATGTTGGATAAAGTTCTTTTTTTCAAATTGTCTTTCAACCACAATTTCTCTGTGTTTTGTAGTTCCTTCTCTCCTCTCCATGCATGAAGTATTCTATTTCAGACCCCAGAACCACATCCTGACAAACTGAGGCCATGAGCAGCAAAGTTAAGTGGTCACTGCCGTAGTTAATGTAAGGTTTTCCCCAGAACTCAGCGACTTTGGTTGTAGTTTCCTGAACCAATCCCGAGTGTGTAAACACAATACACTTGTCCTTTCTTGGGAGTCTACCCTGTGAGAACTCAGGTGCTAAGAACCCACGGGAAATAAACATGGGGCCCGTGAGAACCACATAGTGGGTGAGGACGCTGGGAGACACGTAGATAGCTCTGCTCAGCATGGCAAGCTGGAGCTTCTAGTCTGCTCACAAGGAGGGCCTCAGTTTACACTCTGACTCCAATGTCTAAAAGCATGCTGCTGCAAGGAAAGCAGAAGGGCGTTACCTTCCACCGCGCCCGACCCGTCTTCGTGCAAATCCAAGACACCTCTGGGGTACGGTGAGAGTAGTTAAGCAATATCTATATCGCACATCCCCCAGGCCTCCATCTTTAGGGCTAGTCCAGGGCCAGTTGCCAGTTTGGTCTAAATGAGGCTAAAAAAGAAATCCAAATTATTGTATTTTGTCAGTCAGTCAGTCTGTCTGTTGTTTGTTGTTTACAGAGAAAGTCTAACACTTACAGCATAGTATTGACAGCCTGCTTTCCTACGGAAAGCGAAAGGGCCATCAGGGTCATTCTCTTCCTCAGCTTCCGAAGAGCCAGACAAAACCTTCAAATAAAGCAATAAGAGGTCAAACATGAGGACTCCTACATTCCTCTTCTGTGTGCAGAGAGCTGGTCTTCTGTTTACCTGTGACAGAGGCTCTTCGTCTGAGCTGGGGAAGTCGTACTGGTTTAAATCTTTAGCACTGAAGCCTGGCAGCGCAGCAGGACTCGACTGCTGAGGGGCGGCAGCAGATGGGGGTAAGACTTTGGGCTTCTTTTCATATTTGCGCTTCGGCCGGATAAGATCAGCCTTATCTTGCTGCAACATAGACACGAGCCAGTCACACACCTGCAGCACATTCCACAACCTGCAACTTCTGTAACAACTTCGAGTTAATTATTACTTGGGGAGGCAAGTGCTTAAACTATTTAAACAGGCTCGGGTGTTCCTCCTGGCAGCCCCTCCACCCTCAGAGGTTCAGTCTCAGTTTCCCCTAATAATCTACATTTTCTCTGTTCAAAACAAATATTTGCTTAAAAGACTTAAAAATGTATGTGTATGTGCAGGTGCCTTCAAAAGCCAGAGAGTATCAGAGCCCTGTAACTTGAATTACAGGCAGTTGTATGCCATCTGATGTAGGGCTGGCAACTCAACCCAGGTCCTCTGCAAGAACAACGGGTGTTCCTAACTGCGCACCTCGCTCTCCAGCCAGACAACAAAAAATTTGAATGAAAAATTAAATAAGAAAATGTTCAAAATAACAGGACTATTCCACTAATGACTCTGTCTTAATTTAGAAGGATTTGAGGTAAACCAGATTTATGTGCATGACTCATGTTTCTGGAACATACAGATGAAAACAATGTTGTATGATCAGAATTGGAGTTAAATCCCGAAATACAAACATTAAAGTAAGACTTTTGAAGCGATCTGTAAGGCCATACATGACAGACAGGTGGGCAGTAGGCTTCAATATAAACAAGGAAAATATTATACATATGCAAGACTAGGGATTATGAGTAAAGAGATAGGCTGGAGCACGATCTTTGACTTTTTTTTTTTTGGCAGGGGTAGTTGGGTGGAGGTATTTCACTAAGTAGCCTTGGCTAGCCTGAAACTCACTATGTAGACCAGGCTGTGTCTCCAACTCAGAGATCTGCCAGGCACAACCTCGGCTGGGATTAACAGCCACCATTTGTGATTATCAAAGAGAACACTTCTACTCAACTGCCCAGCACCCCAATACTTCAAAACCAACATGTTTGAGACAGTCTCTGACAGTGCTCCGACAGGGAAGAAGTCTAGGCCTTAGAAGCCATCATTTCAAATGATACACCAAATTAAAAATTAAAAAAAAAAAAAAATCACAGAAACAAGATATCAAACAGAACAGGCTAGATAACAAAATGATCAGCAGATTACATTATTTCCTCAGTTGAAATGGAAGGGTAAGTCTGAGTTAAAGGGTACATGTTAGGTCACAAGTATATGAAACTTCCCTCCTGAGGGGCATTTACCCCTTGGGTTCCCCCTTACTAATTTTATTTCCCCTTCATCAATTTTATTCTTCACAAATCATGATGTATCAACTTGTCAAAGTATTTCCACTTCTGCCCATGTCACCAGCGGTTAACAAGACCTGCCTATCACTCACACACAGATGTGTCCCGGAATGTTATGCTGGGAGGGAAGGCTGGGCAGGAAGGCTTCATGTTCTCTCCGGACCCCCACATCATTAGCCACACCAACACTTCATGTCCCCTCTCTGCAAGTCCCTCTTTATCAGACACAGAACAAAGCCTTCCCTTGTAAGGAAGTAAGAGAAGTAGAAATTAAATTGTCATGAAAAGCTGCCCAGCCCCCCCCTACTTTCAGTGTCCATAACACCTTGTGGTAGAATTTATGACTTCCCTGTTTACTGGATGCTCGGGTTACAAAGCTCTAATCACCTTGCTAACTTTGAACTCCTTTGCGTCTGTGACGTCCTGGTGTTTGAACTGGCTGCTGTTAGTAATCGGGATGATGGGGATGGCATACGCAGGCTTCACTGGCTGTCTCTGTGCCATGACCTCAGACATGATCTCTCCACTGTAGTCACCTAAATTATACCTGAAATTACACAAAGGAAACCGTACGCTATACAAGAGTACAATGAGATGCTTCTATAAACATTATAAAATGATCTACAGTCCAGCTAATTCAATAGTCACCTCCTCCGTTACCTGTGTGCCTGCTGTAGGTGCTGAGAAACCCAGGTTCTTTGGAAGAGTAACCTCAGGTGCTCTTGGTCCTTCTGCTTCTATCACCTCCTACAGGCAGGAGCCACCACACCCGGCTCATCTGGCTCAAACCTAGAGCTGCATGCCTGCCTGACAGGCATGCTCTCTACTGATGGAGCTAAAGCCTGAGTCGTCTAGTCTTATCTCGGCACAGTGACTGTCGGGGAAAATCCCAAGGCTGAAATGCCTCAAGTAGTGCCAAAAACCACCCTGCTAATTAGGGCTGTCTGTACTACAAAACTTTTTTTTTTTTCCTGAAAGAATCATAAGAAATGTAAGTTTATTTATTTTCGGGGGGGGGGTGTTTGGAGCTGAGAAGCAGGGCCTTGAGAACCAGCTTGTATGTACCCATCATGTGCATTGTCACTAAGTGATCATCTAAGTGTCATGGTGCTGGGATAGCTCGGGGAAATGTTTGCCTGGGCTGTGCGAGGCCCTGGGTTGTCTCTAGTACTAAAAATCCCCCACAAACCCACAAAACACCCCAAATAAACAACTAGTATTCAGCACACACTCTCACTCTGCCTCACACAGCCACATATAACTCAAAAATAATAAAATATCTCTCAATAGAAACACCTGATGCGCTGTTAGTAAACCCAATCACCTTTTGAGAAAATTAAGACAGGATTGTGTATAAAATTTCACAAAGTTTAAGCCCATGGTCTCTATTAGAGAACACATTTCTGAGGCCTCAGGTAGCTAGGACACACAGTGCCCCACCCTTGCCCCGCCCTCGGTCTAGCGCCCTGCGCATGAGCCTCACCTCTTTTCCATAATTTCCAGTGTTAGGTGCAGCAGCTCCCGCTTACTTTTCTCACGTCTCTTGATCATTTCCAGGATGGTGACAGCCCGGCTGAGATCCCTGCGTAGCTTAAGCATTTTCTCATATGAGGCTTCATCATTTTTGCGGTTCTGGAAACATAAAGTTGCTTGTTTAATGTCAAGAAGCACTTCTAACTAGCTGCAGGAAGTGCAGCTGTTGGCACATTAAGAATGTATGGATTTGTAGGGTTACAGTTTAAAGACACAGCAAGAGAACACAGACCACCAAGATAACAGTTTTGTACCTGATTTTTAAGTTAATCAATATTAGTATGTATTAAGACCCCCCCATAAAAACTCTAAAGGTCAACTTATTTTACTATTTTCTAGTATAATTAAAAAAAATTAGTGTGCGTTTGTGTGTACAAGTGACCACAGGTCCAAAGTGGGGCACTGGATTCTTTGGAGCAGGAGTCACAGGTGTTTATGAGCTGTCTGATGTGGATACAGGAATTGTAACACTGTCCTCTGATAGAGAAATAAGGGCTCTGAACCACTGAGCAACTCCTCTAGTAGAATTTTAAGGAATATTATATTATAAAAGCACAGAATTAAGTCACAAAATTAAGGTATTAATAACTATAATTTTTCTTAAAAATTAAAAATTTCACTTACTTTTCGAGTTTGCATTTTCTCAGTTCGTCTTCTAAAAGCCACATAAGGATCATTTGTGCTAGAACCATCTCGCTTTTCCTGTTTTACTGACGGGATAAGTGATGGCCCCCGGCAGGTTTTCCTCTTTTTAATCCAGTATTCATAAACTTCTCTAATTAACTCATCATCTTCTTTTAGAAGTAGTTTGGCTTCCTGCAGACTGACTGGCTAAATGTAAAACCATTTCATCACTTTCATAAAACATATATGCAAGGACTCAAAAACATTCATCACGACTTCATTTAATGAAAACAATCAAGCCAACAACAGTATTGACAGTATACTTTCTTAAAAAGGGTCTCATGCATCCCAGGTTAGTCCCGAACTTGCTGCATAGCTGAGGATGACCTTCTGAGCCTCCTGCTAGGACCTGGACAGGTGCAAACACCACACTTGATTTCACTGGGTTTTGGGGAGCATGCTCAACACGCATGCTTGTCAGGCACTATACTTAACTAAGCTACATCTCCAGCCCATGTGTGTTCAGTCTTTATAATAATCCCAAACCAATTTCCTAGGTCACACAGCTTGCTGTGTTTCATGACTTTAGGACTCGACAGTAGTCACTTTCTACTTGTTCACCACATACACAAATGCCAGGTGAAGAGATTGTTTGCTTTTTTTGCTTAGAGATAGGGTCTTACTATATAGTCTTGGCTGGCCTGGGACTTACAATGTAGAGCAGGCTGTCTTTAACTCACAGACATCCACCCATCCATCTGCCTCTGCCTTCCAAGTACTGGGATTAAAGGTGTGTGACACCATCTCCCTCTAGTTTATTATTTTTATCTCTATATACAGCTGGGGTAAGTGAGGCACAAAAAATTTAAACATAATGCTCAAAATTATACAGGTTAATACTAGACAGATGGGAATCTATGTTTTTAATTGCAGAGTGTGCGGCCCAGCCTTCCTCCACACTGCACTGTCCCACATAATAGAGGAGTTTATAGGTAACACAGACATACGGACATGAAATTGTACCTGCTGACCACTGCCTTTTTCTAGCCGGTCAATCATCTCCTCAAACTGCAATGGGCAGATGTCCATTTTCTTCTTCAGTTTGTTCACAAATACTTCATCTTCAGAATCCAGATCATAATCAGGCTGCTCAGCGTCCAAGCTAAAAGCTGACAGAGGAACCACAAGTAGTCATTTAGCATGTGACTCCACCAGCAGAGGCCACACAGATGGCGGCATAAAGCAAGCCTGGGCTTCCTAAAGAAGGAAGGCATAACCAGAGTCACACTGACTGTAGCTTAGTGCTATGTCTTCTATACTAAACTGAATGTAGATAAAAGCTATAAAAACAACAAACGGGACTCCCCACCCACTCTTTATGTAGGTTCTTTGTCTAGGTGATTTAAGTTCTATTTTATAAATCATTTAGCTATTTTTCCAAAAGATTAAGGAAGCCGTTACCAGTAACAGTGACAGTTCCAATGGTTCAAGTCAAGAGACTCTTGTGTCACTGTGTCAGACATGCATGGCTTGGTACTTACACACACCAGTCTACAGCATCAAAACTCACTCAGTGGCTTACAAAAAAGCAGAGGGAGCAGGATATTAAAGAAAATTAAATATTCTGCACTTTTGTCTAAGCAGGTGAATTCCAACTTAATCTTTTCAAACTCCAGATGATGTTGCTCCTTCAAAGTCCTCTGCCTGTGACCCACCCAAGTAAGTGGTTCCTAAGCTCTTCAGTCTCAGAAACTAAATCCTCAACAGAAAAATGGACTGAGAAGATATATAACATTCTGCGTAACTTAGAGGCATTTCAAGCAATCATAAAATCGAAAAGTACACAGCTTAAAAACAAAAACCCTACCCCAATCCTTTCCTCCTCTCTTCCCACCGACATTTCTATACTGTTTTACACTTGATATGTTAAACATGGTTTGCCCTGTATCAAGACGAGATTGATCCAGAAGGAAGGCCTATGTCTTCTCTTTGTGTCTCTGAGAAAGAGGAACTTGTCCCTTCTGCACCACACTGATCTGATGCAGTCAACTGAGAAGTATTTTAGTATTATGTAAATCTACTTAAACCAGAGGGAAATAACCACAGAAGTAGTCATTTGTGACATAAGGGGACACTCAGTGGGTGCCAAATAGCTGTTATCCTTGCTATAAAGGACACCTTAAGTACCTGCAGAATTAATAAACACATTACTCCGCTGTCTATCTTTTTCATTGACTTATCTAATTAAAAGTGTGCTGGGAGTGCTAACTGGATGTCTAGACTTGGGTCTCTAGGTGCCAGCATCTCTCCATCCAGACTTTGCAGCTCTTCCTGTGTCTCCATTTCCTGTCACTGCTCTAGAAGCAAGACTTTGAGAAAGTCTTGTATGGATGAACAGAGGCAGAGAGCATTGGATTCTGCTTCTAACCAAATTAATCCAGATCTATGTTTGTCCCCTAGCTATTTTGATTAAATTTATACTTATCAAGCAAAATTTAAAATTCAGCTTCTGCCACATTAGCTGCATTCCAGGTGCTAACTAACAACTGAGATGTACCTGATGGTAAGGACTGTTCCAGAAAAGTACAAATCAGAAAACATATCCATCACTCTAGAAAGTTCTATTAAACATGGCTGACCCAGATCATCCAGAAAGCCATACTGACAGAGACTAGAACTGATGTTCTGTCTTCTGAGGCTTTTAATGCATTTTTAGGATCTCATCTGCACAACACTCACCAAAAAGCTCTACTGTGAAATGTGCTTTTCTTTAGAGCAAACCCCATGAGAAATCATTATCACGGTGTTTAATCATTCATAAAGATGAAGCCAGCTCGCCTGTTATCACCTTTATATCATCAATGCTCTCCACATGCTGCTGGCACACACTGTCCAGGGAACTACCAGGACTAGACAGGATGACGTCACCGGAGAGTGCAGTGCATTCCCGAGGCCCTGCCCCGGGTCCTTTTGATATTACCAACATAAGTCCCAGTGAACAGTTCAGCCGGCCAGGAACCTGAGGTTCCTCCTTTTTACCTCCAGCGTGTTAGCCGGGATGACAGGTGTGTCAGGCCTTCCTCTAGTGAACTCCACAGTCACACAAGCTTGGTGACCCATACCTGTGGTCCTGGCAACGTAGTCTTCACAAACAAGTTATTAACTCCTCTACCAGAGTTAAGAGTTCATTTTTTTAACTGAAAAAAATTATACTGTATGTTATGGCTATTCTTGGTTGCCAACTTGACTACATGTGGAACTAACTAAAAACCCAAGCAGCAGGGTATTCCTGTGAGGGATTTTTCTTAATAAGATCATTTGAAGTAGGAAGATCCACCTTTAATCTGGGCCACGCCTTCTGCTGGCAGGCTATATAAGGGCATGGAGGAAGGAAGCTCATTCCCCCACCTGCCCCCAACTGTCACTGGCCAGTTCATTCCTTCACTGGCATTAGAGCCAATTCTTCAGGATTCTGGTGCACACTGCAGACCGCTGAGACACCCAGCCTCAGGGACTGAACAACTATTTGATCGTTAAAGTGTCCATTGGTAGACAACCATTGTTGGACTTGCTGGACTATAGCCTATAAGTCACTTTAAGAAATTACACACACACACACACACACACACACACACACACACACACACACACTCATTCTATCAGTCCTGTTCCTTTAGAGAACCTTAGAGAACCCTGACTAATATGTTAAACAACTAAGTTTTCTTCATTTATCATAGTATACTAAGAGCCATTAACAATTCTTTAAGAATTAATATCAATGATATTCAATCTCTTCCACAAAACACAGAGAGAGAGAACGCTCCCTAACATGCTTTATCACACCAATACGAATGATGCGTAAGACAGATATTTTTTTGACCATGGAGCAAAAGGTACCCCAGTGGGAGAGAGCTCCTGTAGTAACGGCAGAATGGCCAGCACACAGGAAAAACCAATGACTTTATGATTCTCATAAAAATTAACTCAAAATGGATCACAGAATTACATATAAAACTGCCAGATTCCAGAACAGAATAAAGGATGATCTGAAAGCCAGGTGTGGCAACTCAGGTCACCCACGGTTACAAAATAATAAGGGCCTGCCTCAGAACATCAGCTGTGTAAGAGGAATATCAGTAACTTGGATCTAATCCAAGTTAAGAACTTCTGTGGTGGGAAAGACAAAAGTGGAAGAAAATATTTGCATCATGCACCTAATACAGTCTTAAGGCTAGAGTATGTCTTTGTTACCTCTTAGAGTCAACAATAAAACAATCCATTAGAAAAGTGGGTAAAAGATGTATGGCCAGTCCCTTAAAACAACATAAAGAGATGGCAAATAAAGTCACAAAATGATTCCTTGTATTAGTCTCTCTAGGAAGTGCAAAATAAAAGATGAGCTAATGCTATATACAGTTCTTACAATATCTACAATGCAAAGCTAATGACCCTGGCCAGATGCTGCAGAGAACGTAAAACCAGACTGCACATGCATCGACAGTGATGATGCCAGACGACTCATCCGACCTGGGAAGCAGTGTGGCAGCTGTCATGATTAAAACAGAGTTCATACAACTACATGTACATGAGTGCTCTGTGGACCTATTTATACTAGTCTCAATCTACAAGCTACCCAAATGTCCTCCAACTGGCTAACGAAGAGAGCATGTGGTACATATGTAGTGTCGTGACTTTGACCCACCCGTCCCTTCAAATGTTGGCTTTACGTTCAGAGGCTTTTCTACAGGACTACCTACAGACTTCTGTCAGCACAGTATAATCCTGCCTTACTCTTTAGTGATCTTGTACAAAACTGAGAAACTGGCTGTAACTGATCTCTAACTCACTACCTAGTTTCTGGCTTACTTAACTTTTCCAACTATTTGTTTTTAAGCTGCCAACTACCTGAGGCTAGGGAAGCAAACTTTAGTGACGATGCAAGACACACACCACCTCCCACCTATAGGCTCTCAGTTCATCCCCATCAAATGTGGGGCATTCTGAGCAATCATTTCCACGTCACCATCCAGTAGAATAACTTTCAAGTGAGAACATCGACACTTAAAATACCAGCATCAGAGACTGGAAAACTACACCCCACAAAACAACTCTGGCTTGCTATCTGATATTATCAATAAAATGTAGCTACCTATATACTATACAACACCAATACAAATACTAGTGACAGAGAATGACTTACAAGCTCAAAACCCTTCCCAGGAAAAGCTGAATCCTGACTTACATCAAGTTCTTTGAGGCTGGTAACATTACTAATTACAAACAAAATGAAAATTGCTTTTATTTTTATTTTTTTATTTTGATTTTGTTTATCTGAAGCAGCATACGAAGGAATTATAAAGCTCTACAGACAAATGTCTTTTTATAAGGCAGGCGTCTCAAACACCATTTTCTTTGAGACAGGATCCATGATGACCTGAAACTCACAATGTAGCTGAGTGTAACTTGAATTGCTATCCTTCTACACATTAGAACACAGGTGTGCACCACTGTGGCTGTTTATGCAATGTAGGGCTTTGTGGCACACAAGGTACTTCATCAGATGAGATACATCTCCGGACCCTCAAATACTATGTTAAAAGTGGAAAATAGGCCCTACTAACTTAAAGGCCATGGTGCTCAAGGAAACACATTTTTGCCAAGTTACATAGGAAGACAGACAGAGAAAAAGAAACAATGATTAAAAGAGCACTCACGCTGTATGTGAATGAGCTGCTTTGGCATCTTGAACTCCCCAGGGTATATGGACTCATAGTAAGCGATGTTACTTTCTGCTTCAGGAACTGGAATAACCATGTTATCCCGCTTCTCGCCGTACACCTGCTGTGCAGAGATAGCCCGCTGAAGATGGTGTTCCTAAAAGCAAGGTAAATACAAAGTGTAAGCTTTAAGATGTAGTCATCAGTATGTATAGCTTTACAGAAGCTTCTGCTCATTTGTTTTCAATGAAGGAATTCTGGTAGACTGAACAGACCAGCTAGCCTAGTGTTTTCTTGACACAGGGGCTCATTATTTAGACCAGGCTGGCCTTAAACTCCATCTACCTCTGCATGCTGGGATCAAAGGCGTGCACTAAGAATACTTTTTAGGTACAGATACTACTTCCTCAAAAGGTAATATTTGCCAAAGATGAGAATCTAACAGCATGAAAGCTTAGTTTACAGATGACACGAGTTATTTTAAAAAATTTAACCCTATTTGTTCACATTTAAGATACTATGGAGTATGTATCAACTAGGAAGAAAATCAGCATAAAATGTCAATGGCATCTTGTTTACAAGGAGGAATCAGAAAAAGAACAACCTGGAATGAGTAGGGAATCGTTCTAGGTCAACCTCAGAGTAGTCAAGTTACATAATTTCAGCACTCAGGTGTCTAATTAAGCATTACCCACCTAATCTTCAAGTAAAAAGAGAACCCAAAGCTTCTGTTTGGTGTAAGAATTATTGGTGACTTGTTTTTCACAGTAATTTTAAATTCTCTTCCATGCAATGAGTGTCACTAATGAATGTAACTAAGCAGCCATGTTTTACTAGTAAGCCACTCTGGCTGAACTAGGACATAAGTTTAACATAGACCCGATGTCTGGGGTTTGGCTTTTATTCTAGGTGTTTTAGTCTAGATGTTAAGGCGACAGTTGAAGCATATGAAGTGAAGGCAGTTATACTTTAGTGGGAGTCATGACAGAACATGAATGGTACTGTTGGTTGAGGCACTTTACACAGGCGCGTAAGTAACCAACACAGGCAGGTATCCTATAGATGTACCACACTGATGTATTAAAACACAAACGCCTTGTGGAGCTAAGAGCACAGCCAGCAATATGCATGTGTTTTAACCAGGAGAAAGGTGACTGGCTCTCACCCACAGCTAAGCCCATGCCAGCTGTCCTAATTACGTGCCACTAGCATCAAGAGAAGAGAAGTGATTCTAGGAAAACTGTCGCTCACATCTGTAAAACCAGAAGGCTACACCTATCTGGAAAGCTGCAGACAATAGACTGTAGGAATGCCAGTCCTGAAGAAGATAAAAGGTCTTAGGTAGCTCTGTTCCCCCAACTCTGTGGAAGCATCGTGTGGGTAACAGAAGTTGCTGAAGGAACCTGAGAGTTCACTCACATTGCACTGTGAATGGAATCTGAGTCTCAGGTTAGAAGTGACCCCCCAGGCTTTTCATAACGTTGAGCACCATCTATTTAATGGCATGTAAAAGTAGGCGGGCTGCAATGGTCCTGACAGTCCCTGATGTTGATTTGATGGTCTTCAATTCAACAGTGTTCTGTCTGCTCATTTCCCAGGTGTTAAGTTCAGAGAAGGCCATCTCTGGCAGCAGATTTTTCTTTCACTGTAGATGTTATTTTTCTAAAAGCAACAGCCTGCCTGTACACCTAGAGCCCTGAACAAGGTTTCCACCATGGGTTTGCAGCACTTGCTTCCCAGATCACAGGCTAACGAACAACAAGGTGGAGGAGGAGCCTGGACTGGCTCCACAGATACCATCACCTACGATTCAAGCCAGGGTCCAGTCCTTCCATCTTGATCCTTATACAGAATGACTGCACGAATCCATTGCTGATACACTGCTCTATGAATCAACCCTGTGACAGATGATGCCACCAGACTAGAAGCTCTTGCTAACCCCTGAGCAGGTGCTCCAAAGACAATAGGCACACCTGCATCCATTTCTTCACTTAAAGTCAGTTCCACATATTGAGGGGGAGCTGCAGACACAGTTTAGGACAGACACATATTTCCATCTTGAGCAACTGGAACAGAAGCTTCTGTCAAAACTGCTTGGTGGCAGAAGACAGTGTGAGCCTGAATTACTTTGTCTACCTTCAAATCTTCAAGTGATGGATAGAGAGATGCCATTGCAGGTGTTTTCTGGACTACAGGACTACACACTATTACCACCTGTTATTGGTAAGTCTTCAGAGACCCAGGATGGAATCAGGGCACAACTTACCATATACTAAGACAGCAGACTATGTATTTTATGATTCAAATACCCTGTTCATATAGTTTTATGAATTTAAAAGGCTTTCATGCGAACCAACTAGAGGATCCTTTCGCAGAAAGGCAGGAATTATCTTCTTTATAATGAACACATACTCAAAAGCCCAACCTTTTGTCTCAAGTAATAATTTTTCTTGTGAATTTCCAAAGCCTTTTCTGGACACACAGTACAAATAGGGCTAAAAGCATGTGCCCTGGACTCAGGCTGTTTGGATTAGAGCCAACCCCAACATCCAACAGTTTGTGATTCCTGGCAAGTCTTCCAGTCGGCTGGGGGAGGTGCAGGGGAACACCAAGAGCGCTTTTACAAAATTGGTTAGAATTTAAGATAAACATGAGGCTGAAAGGTTTGGTATAACAGGTGTGCAAAATAAGCTTTGGTTTAGTTATTACCCAGAAAGCTTTACCAGTCTGAGAGAATACCAGCCACTACAAAAGTATTGTAAATGCATGTGTGAGCATGTACACACACACTCCCCAACCCCCTACACAAGTGGAAAGCATTCTATATATGAAAAGCTCGTTAAGAATGTATATATTCTCTCAAATACTTTTCTGTACATATAAATACAACCAGGAATATAATGTAATATGCAGACCTTTATTGTACAACAGAGTCCATTACATGCTTTGGGTCACTTGATACATGCTGGAAAGCTTTCACACTGAGACTCTACTCTCTCCAACACTCTAGGTTTCGTTGTATAAGTCAAGTTCATGATAGCTTCACAACACAAATCGACAGGAGAGAAAACAAACCATGTGGGAACAATCTAAATGTGCGAGCTCCTCAAATGACTCAACCAAGTCATCACCTTTGTACTATGTAGAAGACATTTTTGGACACAGGAAAGGGTCTGCAGACAATTACAGTATGTTCAAACACTCTCAACATCTATTCCAACATTCCCTGGAATAATAGCACTAAATCACCCCGCCCTTTTGAGTTTTTTTTTTAATGATTTTTTTTATTTTTTTTGTGGGTTTTTCGAGACAGGGTTTCTCTGTGTAGCCCTGGCTGTCCTGGAACTCACTCTGTAGACCAGGCTGGCCTCGAACTCAGAGATCCACCTGCCTCTGCCTCCCAAGTGCTGGGATTAAAGGCGTGCGCCACCACTGCCCGGCCCTTTTGAGTTTTTGAGACAGGGTCTCACTCTGTAGACCAAGCTGACCTGGAGCTCACTATGCAGCCCAGGAGACCTCAAACTCAAAGGACTGCTCTTGCCTCAGATTTCCAAGTACTTTCTTAAAAGACATGTGCGTGCACACGCGCGCGCGCGCGCGCACACACACACACACACACACACACACACACACACAATCTTTATTTACCTCATTTTTATTACTTTTCTCATAAGGCACCAGTAGGGAAAGTTCCCTCAGCTGTTGCTTTTCTTTGCCCAGCTCTGAAAGGACCCGCTTCCCTTTTTTTATATTAAAGGAATGAGTCTCACGGAATAATCTTATACTTTTGCTATCTGGACTTTTTTATGTATACAAAGTACTTACAGGCCACTTTACACTTTACAGTTTGTCACCCTTGATCCCAGAGAAGTTGCATATTTAAAAACTATGGTATGAAAACAAATGCTTTGTTTATAAACTTTGTGTTAAAACTTTTGGATCCCTACTAGGTCCCAGGAGGCTGTAGGAACTGTTTGAATGGTGGGAAGCAGGGGAGGAGGTGCTGAGTTCTAGCCCTTCTGTCCTCTTCCCTAAGTCTGGAGACAGGCAGCGCTGGGGAGCCCCTCAGCTGGGAAGGCAGGCGCAGGTACATGCCTCTGCTCTCAGAAAACCTCCATGTCAGGATGGAGGAAGCAGGGGCACTTTTTCCTCGGTTTGCACTCTTGTTCCCAGCTCAGAACCCTTCAGCCATCTTTCAGTACGTAGAAGAACATGTGAGGTATAGTTATCTTTTGGTCCTTCTGCAAATCCATCCTGCACTCTGAGACACATTTGGAACGCAGAGTGTTGTAAGCACAGCTGCAATTCCAGTGTCCCTACAGTGAGACTGGGAGTGGTTAGGAGACCCCAGAGGGCCAGCTAGCTTGTATACACAGCAGGACACATGATATCTTGTCTCACACAGGTGTGAGGTGAGGGAGGACTGACATCCACAACTGTTCTGACTCCATACTCTGCTGTGCCTGTGCCTAAGCTCTGCTATCTGACTCAGGTAAGAGCTGCTTCAGAGTACCTACTGCCAAGGCTCTAAACAGGGCACACCAGTCATTCCTGAAATGTCAGAAAATACCTCTAAAAAGAAAGTCCCAGAGTTCTGTTAGCTTACATCATGGGGTGCAGCTTCTGCTTCAGTTACCCTAGATCTTCATGCACCCAGAGGAAGGAAGCCCCACTTGTTCTGCACATTCCTCCTCACACATAAGAACTGTCCCCTCAAGCACGCGCCTACAGAGGCACGGCTTATACTCAGGACTGACAGCAGGTCGTAGTTGTGTTTACTTCCATTCCCCAAGTTTAAGTTCTCTCAGAGTAGGTGTCTAAACCACCTTTTAAACTTTTTCTTCATAGGATGTATTCTTACATGGTGTATGAGGACTATACATGTTAGCCTCAAGGACGAGACAAGAGTATCTTTGCAAGTACCGAGACTCTGGTTTGACAACCTGGGCTATTTTGTAGTAGTTTATAAGCTGTCACCAAGGGAAGCCGGGAAAGGGCAACCTCAGGGAAGCAGGAGGGAATGTTTCTTCCTGCTTTATAACAGACGGGGATAAACACCACAAACCAGAAAGACACAACATGCTCACTTTTTTGTAGACTATTCTAACTGAATTAGAGGCAGTTTGTTCTAAGCAACAATACATAAAATTTTCTTATGGGCAAATAAGTGCTGGCTGATTTTGTTAAGAGCTTCCTGAAGGTTAACCCAGCTCATTACACCAGGGTCTCTGCTGTTGGCCCAATACACGTCCTTCCACATCGTCACGCTCTGTCCAGATGTCTCCTCCTAAATACATCCTTTTGCCCATGGGCTCCTCTACTATATTCTCACTAGGATGGCTAAAATTGAAAAGGCCAACATCAAAAGGTGGCAAGGATTTAGAATAACAACATTTATATCCTGTCACTGAGAAAAGTCAGCAGTTTTTAAAACCCAACATTCACAGTCCATATTGCCTGGCAAATCTACTTATTTGATTCAAGAGAAACTGGATACGAGCTCACAAAAGACCTGAGTAAGAATGCTGAAACCATTTTAACAATAAAGGCCTCAAACTGGCACGCCCCTTGTCCAGAGGTGGACCCACGCTACGCTATGAGGTCAGAGGTGGAGCACATGCACGGCATGTGAGAATCTGGTTTTGATCCCCACTATTGAAACAACCAGCCTCCCTGTGCCCCAAAGAGGGCAAACTATAGTACGTAAAAAAGTAGACTATCGGCGGGAGTTCAAGGAGGTGCTGAAGAGCGAGGAGACACGCAAAAATCAAATTAAAGTACATCTTATAGATGAGAATTTTACAGAATTAAGAGGAGAAATAGCAGGACCTCCAGACACACTGTATGAAGGTGGAAGGTATCAACTAGAGATAAAAATACCAGAAACATATCCATTTAACCCCCTAAGGTCTGGTTTATCAATAAATATGGCACCCTAATATTAGTTCCGTCACAGGGGCTATTTGTTTGGCTATCCTGAAAGATCAATGGGCAGCAGCAATGACTCTGCGCACGGTATCATTGTCATTGCCAGCACTGCTGGCAGCTGCAGAACCGGATGACCCCCAAGATGCAGTAGTAGCAAATCAGTGCAAACAAAATCCTGAAATGTTCAAGCAGACAGCTCGACTGTGGGCACTCGTGTATGCTGGAGCACCAGTTTCTAGTCCAGAATACACCAAAAAAATAGAAGGCCTCTGTGCTATGGGTTCTGATAGGAAAGCAGTAATAGTGGCCTTGTCTTCAGAATCGTGGGGTGCAGAGACTGCAACAGAACTGCTTCTGAGTAACTGAGGCACAGGAGCTGCTGCCAGCCACGCCGCTCTGCCACCCGCCTCTTCTTGAGGAGCATCAACACCTGTTATTTTTAGGATACTGCATTAATTTCTTTTAAACTGGCATTCTTGCCTAATGATGTTATCTAGGCACCATTGGAGACTGAAAAAAAAAAAAAATCCCTGCTCTGTAAGTAAAGCTAATTAAACGTCTGTGTAAACTTAAAAAGGGGAAATACTTTAATTTTTTTCTTAATAGTGTAAAAATTCTTTGAGCTAAGTGAAGACCATGGGAAAACACGCTACTTTAGTGTTTATTTAGCAGTGTAACAGACTAGAGAGTTTGCTTCAGGGTTCTGTTGACCAGCTAGGATAACACCAGAGTGTCGGCCCTTCACACTGTGGTGTCGCATCACAGCTCCCGTAAGTTTGAACACGGATCCTCTGTGCCTGTGACTTTACGTGCATGCTTGTACTTGACTTCTTAGAACGGGTAGCTGAAAAGACCGCCCTTTTAAGCATTAGGACATTCCTGAATCATGAGATTTATCCTGATTTAAAGATGGTGACCTAATCAGAGCCTTTTCGTCCCTGTGGACTGGTGGGGACACTCTTACTTTTCCCCGTCACCATCCGGAGCGGAGATTCTCATGGTCAGCTCCTTTTGTTTGGTGGGAACTGTGCAGAGGGACAGGACAGTGCCCCTTGCTCCGTTTTTAGCTCATAGGTGTGGACTGTTTTGTCGGGGTTCTTCACTCTGTAAGTAGTAATGTAAAAGGGGCTGCCAAATTTATTTCTCTTACAAAAGGAGTAAATACTTGATGTTGCAGTATTTCTAGATTTAATAAAAGCACACTGCTTAGCTTTTCAGTGAATTTGACATTATTTTTTAAAATGATAAAGTCTTTGGAAACTTGAAGGGTGCAGCACCGTTCTCTAGCCTGACTGGGGCGTGATAGTTTGCTTTGTCAGACACTTGAGTTACTCTTCCTGCACTCCCCATGTTGACACTACAACTGTAGTGTCTCACTGTACATACCAGATGCACATAGGAACGGGTGTATTCCAAGTCTAGCTTTCTTTATGATAATGTGAGAATTTTTTTTTTGTCTTTACTGTCTCTTGTACATAGACTTCCTGTCCTTAGTGACTGTCGCATCTCATCCTACGTTCCAAAGATTGACAATTATTAGTTTTGCAAACTCAAATACTTAATTTAACCATCTTAATTATGGTTCAAGTGAATTTATGTAGGCAATTGTTACATAGGAGATACAATTAAAAATTTTGAGGACCAATGCATAAATTTCAGAAATGTAATGGAATCAGACTGAATTAAAGTAAGGCTGTATGTATATTGAAAGTCATATTCTAAAAGGTTTGTTTTCTTGAAGTGTTGATTCATCTTATAGTCATGAACTGTTGCAAAAATACTTTTGAACCTATTAACTCAGCATAACTTCATTTGACTTTTAATAATCTTGATACTACAAGCAATAAAAGAACCATTAATATATTATAACATTAAAGATGTGGAGGTTCTTCTAGCAACTTGTAAGGCTTTCACAGTTAGCAGTGACTCAGGGTCGCTGGTCTGCACACTAAATTCAAGCTGCTATGTTGTTCTCCATGTCTGCGGATGCACACATTTCTTGTTGCAGCTACACCTTTTATTGCTGTAGGTTATTGTCTAAAGATGCCAAAGGAAACAAGTTTTTCTTTTTTTATTTTAAATAGCTAAAACTTTGTACTTTTCTTTATATTTTCAGATAAGATGGAAATGTGTGAAATAATGGACAGTTTACCTCCATTGTTGATTCGGATTTTTTAATGGC
>CM052714.1:66301085-66375429 GCA_028551405.1 Uromys caudimaculatus
GATGCACACATTTCTTGTTGCAGCTACACCTTTTATTGCTGTAGGTTATTGTCTAAAGATGCCAAAGGAAACAAGTTTTTCTTTTTTTATTTTAAATAGCTAAAACTTTGTACTTTTCTTTATATTTTCAGATAAGATGGAAATGTGTGAAATAATGGACAGTTTACCTCCATTGTTGATTCGGATTTTTTAATGGCGGGCGGCTTGGTAACACTAACATTTAGGTATTGCAGAGCATAAACCATGCTCTTGTAGTTCACACTCTGCCTGTGTTGTCAGGGTGTGTTGTCTGGTTAGAGGTAGATAGCTCAGATGACAAGAGCCAAGCATTATCTACTCTGTCTTGGTGGCAGCTATGTTCTATTTTTGCTTATTTTTTTATTTTATTTTTTATTTTATGTATATTGGCTTCAGACTGGCTCCACTAAACACTTAGGTGTCTCTTGTACCTAGGAAACTGGAGATTTATATATAACATGTGGTTTCATAGATTTTACATGATGCCATCATCTCTTGTGACCCTAGTACTTGGGTGTCAGAACCATGAGCTCAAGACTGTCTGGGATTCATAAGCAAGACTGCTTGGGGTTTTTCATGTTCATTTAATTAACACCCGTCTGGGGTGTTTCATCGCTGGTCTCTTGGCTTTTTTATTTTTCATATATTTTCCAACTTGTAGGTTTAGTTCATCCAAAAGAAGCTCAGGCTTCTATCCTGGTTTTACATAAATTTAGGAAAACAATACCAAAAAGTTAGATTTAGTAAAAAGTACTCTGATGGAAATTATTTTGTAATTCTGCAAATTCTGGTCCTCGTGTGTGGCACTTTTACTCCCAGGCTCTTGAGAGAGAAAGGCAGGCACATCCTGTGAGGTGCCTGTGGGAGGTGTGTCGTCTTAACCACTTGCTCCCACAGTTCTAGTGAAGTCTCACTCAGAACAGGAAGATTCCTTAGGACTCGCTGACCCTCTGCTAGGCTTTTACATAATCCAGCCTTTTTTCTGAGCCTATGCCTGACTTTTAGTATAAAACTTATAAAGCATGTTGGGAACTTTGAATTCAAGAAACATGTAAATGTTTGGAATTGAATATTTTGCCTTTGAGAAGTGTAACTAACCTATCAAATGAGATTAAAACATTTTTTTTGAAAAAAAAAAAAGTAGACTATCAGTAACAAAAGGAACGAGTTATTTACACACACACTGTCACGGCAACTTTCAAGACCAGCTTCACCCACAAGAGCGCACACAGAGCCCACCTCTGTGTGGTTCTTGACATCAGGGTTGGTCTACAGCCCAAGAGGCCCCAGCAGGGTCCCTCGGGAGAAGGAGCCTGAAGGACAAGGACGATGTTCTGTATTTTGATGTGGGGTTAGGTGATGTGAATATATGACAAAAAGGTGAGCTACAAACACACACACCAACTGGCCCCCAGTCAAGGCTGTGTGCTGAAGGCCAAAGTGAACCGGCATTTGAAATTAAAATGTCCTTTAAACATATTGTGGGTGAGCTCAGTGGAAAGCCCTTTCCTAGATGGCATCTGTGAGCCCAGAACGCCATCCCTAGAGCTTCCAAACAAACACAGTGGCCAGATGCGCAGAGACAGAAAATAAACAAGCAAACCAAAGCGTTAGCTACAGGACCCGGGGAGCGAGATGTTATGAACCCGCACTCACAGGGAAAGCTTCATTTACTCAGTGCCTGACAATTTCCACACAATCTTATTTTTAAACAGCCAGGGATGTATTTCAGTGGTAGCACACATGAGGTGCTAGGGTGTGATTGCCCAGTACTACACAAAACTCACCCTGCTCCCACTCCACCACAGCCTCAGAGACCACGGCTGCATCTGCTGTTAGTTTCCTCTCAGCAGAATGTGGGTTCCATGGATCTACTCGAGGCAAAGAATCAGACCTAACACATTATAACTACTCAATAATCATATTTTAAAAATTGCATTTTAAGGTCCACAAATGACTTTGGTTTCAAACAGACTTCATAAAAAACAAAAAAGTTTAAAAGTTTTCATGAAAGCAAACAAAAAATAAGTATATTTTGTTTTGACATTTCAAATGCCCAAGGGAAAAAGTTAAAAATTATTGAAGAACAGACAATGTTGCAAGATAAAGATATCATGTTATATTATAAATTTATATCAATGTTGCATTAGAAATTTAATATTTATAATTTCCAAAAGAAATAAACAGAAAAGGTAAGATTATTTCCCACTATACTAAAACTCAAAGCATAATTCTAAAGTTCTATTTCTGGAATTTTAAATTATAAAGGAAGTTTTGCTATTTCAAAGTATGAAGTATTTGCTGACTACTAAAATTGAACACTGGACATGTTTTGGTGGCTTGAGAGTCTGTGGGCAAAGAAGGATGTTTTACAACCATTGCCAAGAGTCTTTAGCTCCTAACTCAATGGAGAAGACTCAGTACCAGAAGTCTGTCAACAATGGGCAGCTCAGCAAGAGCAACTCCCAGCGACCACCTCCTCTTACCAACACTATGTAACACGTGGCCACCAACTCTGCAAAGCACAAATGACCTTTGCTTCTGAGACTTGCAGAAACTGAAAAGACACCTTAAAGAGGAAGACATGAGGATGAAACACACACCGCCCCTCTGCAGCAGTAATATCTATCTGTCTGGGAACACCCCTGCCACCTACCTGAGCCCTCTTCCATCAGCCTCCTTGGACAGAGAACACACCCTCACCGAGCTAGCATATGTTGTCCTGCTCCCAAAACATCCAGTCTTTTGACTTAACTGGCAAATGTTTTTTCCCCCAACACAACCAGGGCTTAAGTTATTAACATAATTAATCCTAATCCTTGCCCCCTTAGATGTGGCCTCTCTGCGCTTCACTTCTCAAGCCCTACATGCCCACTGTGATGCTCAGAAGTGAGGACAAGGCTAAAATGATAATTCCTCGAGGAGAACAATCTAATGAGAACAAGCCCAAAGTCTCTTTCTTTGCTTTTCTGGTTAGAAAGTTCACAGTGATAATATCTACATAGCAGATCAGTGTCTCTTTTGTTAAGCCAGTGTAGGCAGTACCTTGATCAAAAGTAAATGTGTCCAATGGACACAAACAACTGCATTAAGGCATTATGGCCCACTTCCCGTACATACTCAGTCTCACTGCTGAGTCCTCAACTACTTCCATGCTGGGGGTTAGTCTACATGTTCATTTCCACTGAGATTTCCAAAGAGCTCCAGATGGACCCCTCCCCTGACCGGTCTCTCCCACCTCACTTACCCAGGCCTGAAGCCTCCTTTCCTTCCCACTCTCCAAATCAGACCCAATTCTTAAGAGATGTTTTGTTCATCTAGAAGCTATGCAGTATTTATTTTCCACCTCAAAGTTAGAGCTCATCAGCCAGCAGAACACACTGTCCCCCTTCTCTTCTGGAGCTAGTGCCAGTGGTCTTTCTGAAGAGGGTGAACACAACACTCTAATCTAATCTCTGCGGCAAGCTGCTTTGTCATGTGTATCTTACTAGTTCTTCCAATCAACACCCCAGCACTTCCCACCCTGAGTCAGCATCCTACAGAACTTTCTAGTAATACTAGAATGCATGGTTCCCCATCTTTAATCCACATCTACCCCTCTTCATTTTAGATGACTGTACTGGGATGTCTGCCTCTCCTTTGGAGGTCTCTCACCATTCTCATGTAACACTATCTATTAAAGTAACAGAGAAAACAGGCAGAGGAAGGTTAAAGTGTCCACTTCCTGAGAGGTACTGGGTGGAGGGTTGCTTCAGCAGGAAGCCTGGGCAACAGAAATCTTTATGAAGTAGAATACTGAATAAGAACAAACAGGAGAAAACTTCCTGATAATGAACTGATGCCCCCAAACTACCCGCATTATACACGTCAGAAGGGGCAGGGCAAAAGAAGCAAGAAGCACATCGATTGTCCGTGGTGCCACCACTAGGGAAGTAGAACAGGAAGACCAGGAGTTCAAGGCCAGCCCTTGCCACTCAGGACCCCGCCTCTGATACACACACACACACACACACACACACACACACATACACGATGCCAAAACAAAAACAAAGTAATAATAAAAATAAAAGCCAAAAAAGGGCTGAAATACTTAAGAGCAAAGTACCATGATGTAATTATATTGACTACAGGGTCTGTGAAGATGAAGGGAGGAGAAGAGGGTAGCAGAGAAGACAAGAAAGCAAGTGGGACAAATATAAACAACCACATGCGGTCCACGGCACAGGGTTCTGTGCACTGCTCCTCTGTGTGGCAGACCCACGCATGCGTGTGCAAGTGTGCCCAGTGAGCACTTGTGCCAGGCTCCCTAGTCTTTCCTACCTTGTTCTTTTGAGACAAGGCTACTTACTGAACATGGGTCTTACAAGCTTGGCTAGGCTGGCTAGTCAGCAAGCTCTGGGAAATCCTCCTGCCTCTGTGCCCTCAGTGCTGTGAGGAGCGGAGCGCTAGCATACCTGGCTTTTTACATGGATGTTGGGGATTTGCTAGCAGCAAAAGCCCCAGGTCTGTTTCGACCTCCTCAGTGCTGGATTTCAGACCTGTGCCACTAGTGGCTTTTCGTGGGTTCTGGAACCGAAAGCAGGGCCTCACAGTCCCTTGACTGACTTAGCTGTCTCCTCAGTCGCCGTACTATCATATCATCCCCTTTCAAAACTTTTCTGTAACTGAAACAATCCCCAAATAACAGACTCACAGTAGGAAAGGATATTTAAACCTCCTGCCTTCTCAGCAGGACAGCTTGTGAACACTTTTCTTGTCAGCCGACTTTGTGCACAGCCACATAGTTTTCACACAGAAGATAATGTAGCAGAATGATAGGATATAGTTTTGAACAGAGGAAGAAAACTTCAGGGTTGACAAAATTAGCCACGTAGCCATTGAGTACACTCATTTGCACTAACCCACCTAGAAAAGTGATTTAAAAAGTTCTCTAGGAGGGGGTGGTTCTAAAGCTACCACTCACCACCGGACTCCTATGCACCACCAATTTCAGCAAATGCAGAGTCTGGGAAAAAGGATGGAGAGTCCTCATAGGTGACACGCCCAAACATATTACGCCCAGCCTGTAAGCACCTAATATGTCTTCCTTACTTATATGATCATTGTTAGTTTGATGCACTGAAAAGTTTGATGAGGCCCAATTGACAGGAGTGAATGTAATGCTAAGCTGTGATGTACTGAGACCATTCTCTTCTGTTTGACGTACTGAAATACAAAGAGTAATGCTAAGCTGTGATGTACTGAGATCATTCTCTTCTACAATGGATTCTCCTATTTGAGGAAACTCCTGCAGTTCCTTCCACTGTTGAATTTTAAATGAGCTATTTTTCCACAAAGTTTATTCTTTTTGTTTTTATTTTTTAAAGGAGGGCCCTCTATTTTGACTATAGATGCTCTAAGCTTGAATGGAGTTTTAATGGAAAAAAAAAAATTAGAGGTTAGCAAACTACAGCTAGTCTGGCTCCACAACCCCAGTCTTTCAAGGAGCAGTTCCTCCATGTCCTTCTCTTTCTCTTTCCCCAGCAATGGCTGAGTACAGGTTAGTTGCTAATACTAAGAGGAGCCACAAAAACTCGAAGAAGCTGAAGACTAACATTGGCTACAAGGATCACAGGACATTACAGTCAATTTAGGTAAGCATCGAATCTCCATTTCCTTGCCTGGAAAGCCGTCAAGGTGTATCTACACTTCCAGACGACTAATTACCCTATCACTCAATTCTAAGTACTCATCATGGTGAAGTAAATCACGATTCAATCAGCACTGCTTTATCTTGCTAAGCTAGCTAGAGACAGAACTATTAATACTTACCAGCCCTTCCAGCACTTCTTTTAAACTTTGGCACTATACTTACCTTCCACGGTGCTGGGATCTGAACCCCTCCTCATGCTTGCACAACAAGCCCTTACCACTGAGCCATTACTTATGGAATGTACTCAAGAATAGGAATTTCCTTATAGGAAGAAAATCAGCTTCTAATTATAAGGAAATTATGAAGAAATTCACTTGCCTTTAGAATAGTATAAAACCAATTTTACTGTTATAAAAGAAACCAAATTATTCACCATTCAGAGAAGAGTTATGTGACGAACAAATTTGGTTGAAACAAAGTGTCAAGTTGGATTATATTTGACCTATAAAAAGTAACAATTTTATCAATTTGTTTTCCAGCTGGTTAATGTTACAATCAGTATTCAGTTTTGTTCTTTTGCTTTATTACACTCTGTGTGAACCATCTGAGAATCAAACTCTCAAGTGGGCATGAATCCCGGGACTGGCAATTAAAGAAACTGGGGCACCGTAACATAGCCTGGATGAGAAAGTGACAGTTCTGTGCAGTTACCATTTTATTTTTCAGACTAAAAAAAAAAAAAAAAAATAATAATTGCATATAATTTTCTCCCTTAAATGGTATTGACTCCCTTGGCTTCAGCAAAACCATAACCCCTCAGAGTCCCCCTTATATCTGTAAACAGTATCTTCCCATAGCAGTTTTAAAAGCCTGACCATCTCAAAAATCCCGTTTTCTTCCTTTGCTCAACTTACTCTTCCTTTATTCATTCTAATTAAACACAGAAGAAAATAAACATATGATAATTTCAAATTACTAATTAGCTTAACATGTGATATGAAAAATTGTTTTTAATGGAATTTGAAAATAATTTCTGATTCTTGTAGAATTTTTTTTTCACCAGTCAAGAAGACATGTAAAAGGCAACATCAGAAATGTGGGCTGAAATTCCAGTTTACCATTTTCTACTTTTGCGTTGCATTCTTTAAACCTTAGTTTCCACGTGTCCGTGCATATAGCGCACACGAATACGATGCGTGGGGGAGGGGGAGGGGACAGCGTGTCTGGTGTCTTCCCCTGTGGTTTTCTCCCTTATTTCTTAAGATACAGTACCTCACTCAACGAGAAGCTTGCCAATCAGCTAGGCTGGCCTGCCAGCGAGCTCCCAGCATCTGTCCATCTCAACCCTACAATGCGTAGGTTATAGGGACACACAGTTAAGCTTGGCTTTTGATATAGGCACTCTGGACTCAGGTCCCCATGTAGACAGACTACACATTCCTTTCCATGGAGTGATCACCCTCACCCTTTAGTTAACCTTTAAGAAATATATTAGGTATTTCCATTATAAGGGCAAAAATGAAACAGAAGATATAAACCTCTTAGTATAATACTTAGCACTTCAAAAATCAATTTAATGTCTGTTTTCTTACTGGTAAAGGGCTGAACAATAATATCTAACTTACAGGGTTATACTGAGAGTCGAGGAAGTTGTGTCTATAAAGCCTTGCTTTGTATACTATTCTAGTGGTCAGATTATAATATACAGTGGACTGACATATTAATAGCAATGCTTACTCTAACTATAAATGAAGCACACAAAGCCTCAGGTTCAATAACCAGTATTACAGTAATAACAATATACAAACCCTCCCAAACAAACAATAAAACAAAACTCAGCAACTTCTACTTTTTTTTTTTTTTTTTTTTTTTTTTTGAAGAAAGATTCTAGTTCACTGTTTCCATTTCATCTTTATGGGTTGACTGTCATTGTCATCAGTTAGCCTCTGAAATCATCAAATCTCACTGACTGATTAAGGGCTTTCTATGGAAACTTCAGGTACTGTAAAGTACAGACTCCAGTTAGGCACGGCAGCTTTTCCAAAACAACCAGGCCTCTCCACACTTTGGAACACAGAGGGGAAAAGTACATCAGAGTCACATGGGGTTCTCTTCTCACAGCTTCCAATCAAAAATCACAACTGCAATTCATCCCAAATACCAATTACTTATGTCACACACAATGTACGTGAAAACTCACAGGAATATTTTCCAATTTTGCATGCTACCTAAAATGAATCTAGTCAACTCCTTTCATGAAAACAGACAAAAATACACTAACCACCTTAATATGGGGAGACAGGGGGAAAAGAGCTGCAAACTTAACTGCAGTGGCGTCCAGGCCCGAGCTAACTCACTGCATCATCTCTTTAGTCTCGTGCACAGCCACAGGTGACACACTTCCTCTTGTAAGTCTCTGCTTCATATAAAGACTAAGTACAGCTCAGATAGCATTTACTTCTTACAAAGACATTAAGTAAACCATACTAAATTTGGAACATAGGAATTCCATTAAATTTTTTGAGAATGATAGCCTAATTCTATTTTTAAAGACAACAGAACAGTAACCACGATCTCATTGCAAAGACAAACTGGAACAGACAGTGCCTAAAGTCTAAGATGGCGTTAACACTGCAGTGACAGACGCTGGCACAGGACTGGTGTAGAAACGTTTGTTCACTTAGGGAGTTTCTTCACTCTGTAACTTTCAATCACAAAACATCTTCAAGTAAGTAAATGACATTCTCTGTTTTAAAATCTAATCAAATCATGGCCGGAATGCAAACTCTCTTTTTGACAGAAGGGAGGCTAGCTTAGTAACTGTAAAGAGCTATATATAAAATACAGCCACCTTAAGGTACGACTCTAATCTGCTGAGCTGGGTGTGGCTGTCACACTATTAATCTAATCTCTGTGAGTTCGAGGGCAGCCTGGTTGACATAGGACTTCAAGGACAGCCAAGAACACACACACAGAGACCAGATCCTGTATCAAAATAAAACAAACAAAAGGTTCTCTAAAAACAGAAGACAGTTAGCAGATACCTCAAAGGCAAGGAGCTGCTGGACACATTTCATCTTCTCTAGCCAATAAAACAGGAACAACTCAAAGTGTCTTTCCTCAGATGCTTCTGGGAGGACTAAACTTTCTGGCAGTAAATTCTTAGTCAAAGTGACCTCCGTCTGGACCATAGCATAAGCATTCTTTCCATCAACATCATGTTTGAAATATGATTACTGCAGCAACCTGGATCCCTAGCTGACCTATGGTGATACAAAATGTGGCAAGAGTCAGAAATAAACTTCTGATATTGTATCCTGAGATCTTGAGGCAGCTATCACAGACATACCATAGCCTGACCTATGCCTATCCTAATATATAAATGGAGGACAGGTTGGTACAAACAAAATCTGAAATACTGAAGAAAACTAAAATAGATGCCAAGCAGGATCAATGACAATCCATAGTATGCATCGGAAAATAACTTACGACAACCTGAAAAGACTGACAGTGCACTGTAACCAACCCTGCAGCCCCAGCCAAGTTAACACATTGAGAAGAAAACAGTACATTGGTTGTTCTGTCTGGCATTACATAAAAGATGGGAGTGTCTGTCTCTCTCTCTCTCTCTCTCTCTCTCTCTCTCTCTCTCTCTCTCTCTCTCACACACACACACACACACACACACACACACACACACACACACAGAGAGTGGGGAGAAATAATGAGCAGACAGAAACAAAGCCAGTAGGAAGCAGTTTTAGAAGAGACACATCTGGACAGAAACACTGGCTGGCATACTGAGCAGAAAGGAAACACAGTGGAAGCCAACCAAGGGGCAGAAGAGCACAAAGCTTAAGTGCTAACAAAGAAATGAACAGACATCAACGGCAGACAGAGGCAAGCTGTCTCTGCCCTGCCATAGGCAGAAAGGCGGCTGTGCACTGTTCCCGTTGTCAAAGCCCGAGCACACATCAGATAAAGTGAGAAAAGAAAAGAAAAAAGGAAACCTCTCATCGTCAACACAGAAGCCAGAAAGATTTATGGAGCAGGGAGCCTCTTGCAGTGGCAAAAGTGGCCAGAAGAACAGGCATGGCCTTGAGTTTTCTGCAGCACTTCTGACATTCCTTCATCTATATGGAGTGTTTATCATCATCATCCGGTCTCTGTTACTCCCACTGACTCTCCGACGGGGGGGGGGGGGGGGGGGAGGTACTGTGTGGCAGTTTTTATTCATATCCGGGGCAAGAGGCAACACATCCAGACCCATACAGTGTTACATGCTATCATTTCAAAATCCAAAGACTTTACATTTGATGTTGTAGTTAACTGGGACTTTCAGGTAGGCTTCACTGTGGAGATGAATTAGTTTTGTCAAAAAGGAGCTAAACCTTTGGTTAGCCAAAAGTGAAGATTATCTCCCAAATATTTACACTTCTTTAAGACTGTAATTATTGGTTCCTCTAGGACTAGATTTGGTACATTATTTTTCTGGTCAAATTCTGACCACAGCAATTAATAGTCGATTGATCTTCTGAAGCTCTTTCTTCCACTAAAGTCACATTTAGGATTGAGGCCACTCTGCAACAGTCTACGTCCTGGAGTGAGGTTAGGAAGAACAGAAGCTCCAAGTCAACCAAAAAAGCAATGCGGTGACAAATAACCCTTTGCTGCAAAGCCACTAGGATGGGGACTGTCCTAGCTTACAGTCCAACCTTTGCCTTCCTTATCCTATCTGACAACAGGAAGAAACAGTCATGTCAGCCGTGCTTACGGATCTGTATTGTAAGTGACAGGAGCGTGGTAATGAAGACTAGTGGTTAAGAAACTTGTCTCATCATAGCAGCCACATGGTAAAACCAGCGTCTTGATAGAACCTGAAGTGCAACAGGAACAAACACAGCCTTGGGATAGACTGGCCAGAAATGCATAAGTAAGTTAACCAACCTAGTCACAAATAATGGAGGCATTAAAATCCAATGCTAATGGTAGTTGGAGCTCAGAATCCTATAGTAAAAGTCTGTATCAACCAATCTATACAAAAGGGAAGCACCAGTGGCAACTGTTGTGGCAGCCTGTGACTTCTCAGTCTCATAATGGATAACTAAGGCAGGGACCATTAGTAAACTCAGTAGGGAATAGTAGGGAAATGCTTTAATAATGGAAATAAAGAAGAGCTGCTAAAAGAACCTGAAGGCTTCAGAAGTGAGAACAAACAGGCCAGATGACAAAGCCAGAGCATCTGTCCTAGACAGCGTTTCTTTTGCTGTGATGAAACACCAGAAGCAAGGTGGGGAGCAAAGCGTTTCTTTGGCTTATACTTTCACATCATAGAGTCAGTCTATCATTGAAGGAAGCCAAGACAGGACAACTAGGGGCAAAGGCTGATGCAGAGGCATGACAAAGTGAGTACTGCCTACTGGCTTACTCTTCGTGGCTTGCACAGCCTGCTTCCTTTTTAAAATAAATAAGAAAGCCAAACCCCAGGACCGCCAGCCCATGAATAGCCCACCCGCAGTGGTCTGGGCCCTCTCCCAGTCAGAAAGTGCCTTTCAGCTAGATCTTAAGGAGGCATTTTCTCAACTGAGGTCCCTCCTTTCAAATATCTCTAGCTTGTGTCAAGTTGGCATAAAACTAGCCAGAACAGCATCACACATCACTTCAAAACCAGCAGCAACAACGAACAACTGATTTCTGAACAGAGGCAACTAGAATTTTGGAAGGCTTAGTTAGGAACTTTAAATCTGAGTAAGACGCAGTCTCCTAAACTAGGGAAGTAGCACAGCAATGGAACAACAACGGTAACGATTTTTAAAAAGCGTACTAGCATTCTTCCTATGATGTGTGTGCATGGGTGTGTGTGTGGATGCCACAGACAGCTTGGTGAAGTCAAGTGGATCCTTCCATTTTCCTATGGGTTCTGGTGATAAAATCAGGTCATCAGGCACTCATGACAAGCACTTGTGCCTGTAAGAACATTAGACATTTTTAGGAAGTTACTTTATTATACACAGGGTATTTTCAATGTTTGTTAGCCTGATTGTACTTGTCCAATTAAACTCTCAACTTCTTGCCAGACTAACCTTTCCACTGGGATTTAACAAAGCTGAGTATGCAAACTCAATGAAAGGGCAGTTTAACACCATCTGTTTAGCTGGATAAGAAAAAGAATTCATGTCAAGACATCTCTAATAAGGTCTAGTAATTTTTTTTTATAAACTGGCTATGGTGTCATGTGCCTTTAATTCCAGCACTTAGGAGGGTGAGCTAGGAAGACTAGAGTTCATGGCTGGCCGGACCGTGCACAAACAGAACCAAACAAAGGCTACGGGACAAACATATCAATGAAAATGTATTTACAAAGCTGATTCTTTAATATTTCCTGATATATGGAAGAAAAAACCCTCCGTTTTATTTTAGTGCAAATGTATTACAAGGAAAAATTCACAAAAGGAAAGAACATTATACAGATTTCTCAGGTATGTGTTCTACTGCCAGGTGGGAGATGGGAACTTTACTGTAGGTAGCAAGAAAGCATTTGTCATCAATCTTTATGTTCAGATCAAAGAGATGGAAATTAATGCAAAAAAATTTAATTCAAGTAGGCAATTAATTTTGAGAATTCATGATTTATTCTACTTCTCTTTGCTTCAAATGTAAGTAAGGTGACTTTTCAGGAACTTCACCTTGGCTTATTTTCATTATGCTGAGTAGCAATATAACTGCTGTAAACTAAAACAATTCTCATTTTTAAAACTGGGAATTTAAGAGCAGACCTCTGTCTAATTTATCACCTGAGTTTTAAGCCTCATGAGGGAAAAGTCATGTGTGCAGACAGTACAGTATCAGCATCACACTCTGAGAACATGGCTCTCAACGTGCAAGCTGGCACACTGAACACAGGGTTTCCCAGGTTACACGTCAGGAGAGTCCATGACACTCTGTCTTCCATATAACGCATATCTTAAAATCAACTCCATTAGTTGTACTCTCAAAACACCAATGATGAGTGTCACTCAGAATAGGATGTTACTGAATGCCTAAGTTCCCCAGAACTTTTTTTTGTTTGTTTTTTGAGACAGAGTAGAAACCCTATGTAGCTTTGGCTGTCCTAGAACTCACTTTGTAGACCAGGCTGGCCTTGAACTCAGAGCTCCACCTGCCTCTGCCTCCTTAGTGCTGGGACTAGAGGTATGAGCTACCACACCTGGTTCCCAGAACTATTTAAACATTCGTTTAAGAAATATTTGTTACCTTAACACTGTTTTTAAAGATGATGCTTTCTGCCAAAGGGCTTAGAAAGGTAAGAAATTACATATGTTAATTTGTTCTCTAGTGTTCAGGAGCTATGGCACTTGGCAAATGTAAGATAGTTTTCATCTAAACTGACAGTAAAAGGGTTTTCTGAGATGACTGAAAAGGGGGATAGTACTGCCCAATGGGAACAGGGCTTGTGGCAGCTAGCCTTCAAGACTAACCTGAGATACACCTCCTTCTTGGTATTCAGAATCCTGGCTGATGTGTAAGCAGCAAGGCCAAGGTGACCCTATGGTAAGGTGACCCTGTGCCATTTATAACATTAGGCAACCAAAGAGTAGGCTTTGGGTATGTTCTTAGTATCTCTCCTGCCCTATGCTCTGCAGGAAGCTGGATGCTGTGCCAAGTCACGCAGGTAGGTGTTAGGTACAGGTAGCTCACACTGTGACACCAGCACTTGGCGGATGGAAGGAAGGACTGGCAATCCAAGGTCATCCTGACTGTACAGCCAGTTCAAGGCCGGACTGTGCTAAAAGACACTTTTTATGTATTTTTATAGGTAAAATATATATACATTAAACAAGTGGTTTCAACTAACAGAACTCAATATAATTTGAAGACTCAAAACGTTTTAAAAAGAATTATACATGTAGAAACACTGGTCTCTTGCATTGTAAGAGACAAGAGATAGTGGAAAACAGACCCTTAGAAGCCCAAATGTTGGCAGAAAGCGAACAATGGCACTTGGTTGAAAGTGTGATCCAACAGTACATGTTGGAGGTTATTTTCAGCTTCCTAGGTCAGGAAGAATTATGCTCATGAAACTGAACACCAAAACTGCACCCAGCAACTGTCAACTGCACTAAAACTGACTTAGGTAAGATACCTGGTTCTGAGTTCAGACAGTAGTTGATGAGCCTTAGGGGGCTTTGGGCTGAAGTAAGGAAGGATAATCTGCATATGGAAGGTATATGAAGACTATGTCTCTCAGTCCTGGCCATGTGTAAAACCCTCTTACACTTTGCCTTGGTAGATCTATGTGACCAAAAGCATATTAACAGTATATAAATTCTGAAATCAAATTACAGAAGACTATGGCTCTTCTCCAACACTTTTACTCTGGAGGAAGTGAGGTGCTATGTTGGAAGGACTGCTACTCTAAGGCTTCAGGACAGCATAACGAAGATAAACCACCTCTAGATCCTTAGCCCTCAGTATCAAAAAGGACTGGCCAAACTTGGTAATAATTTGTTGTGGAGCAAGAAACTGCTAGTACAGATTTAAAGGGGTTTTTCCCCTTGGAGCCCCTCCCACCCTTAAGAGTTCTTTCTCATCTATCCTTAATAAATCTAGCCTTGCTCTAAAACAAAATGAAACAAAACAACAACAGAAAAGAAAGGCAGGAAAGGCAAAGGAGCCCAGTGAAAGATGTGGAGACACTAGTCAGAGATCATGTTTATTTATCATAAGAGGGTTCTGCATCTTCTATGAGAGAGAGAGAGAGAGAGAGAGAGAGAGAGAGAGAGAGAGAGAGAGAGACAGAGAGAGAGAGATTCTAAACCTTCTCAAGACAGTACTCTAACCTTTGTACAGAGATTCTTAGATTTAAATGTATCAAGTGGCAGAACAGCTTAGAAAGATACTAAGGTAGCTGGTTATGGTAGCACATGCCTTCAATACCAGCATCTGGGAGGCAGAGATGGGTAGATCTCTGTAAACTGGAAGCTAACACAGTCTACATAGTGCATTCCACACCAGTCAATGCTACACAGAATGACCTTGTCTCAAAACAAAAAAAGCATGAAAAGTCACAGAACTTGTTAAAGGTGAAGACTACCCCCCCATCATCTCAACCCCCTTTAGACAGCTAAGAAGTTTGTTGTCTGAGATGCCCCATGGGAAACAACTGATCTGAATTGACTTTCTTGTCCAGTAAGCAATTCTTCTAAATACATTATGTCACACTAAATCATAAATAAAACTAGACCCCACTGATAAAGCACTCTACAGCTTGTTGACATTTAAACCTACTGAATACTTCTGTTCTTCAAGGACTGATCATGCCTACAGAGTTTCTGAGCAAATATAAGGACTATATATTATACAGCACTTCACATATTAGCTGCATTTCTGGAAAAGGCAGCTGTGTCTCACAATTAGCACATACACATGCGCGAGCATGGGGGGGGGAGAGAGAAGGAAAGACAGACTTCACAGAGAAACATGGAACCAGGGCCTATAATTCACAGACAAATTTTATTTAATGGAATCTTCTGTGGGACTATTTTTATATTGTGAAATGTATACAGGCCACCTGTTAATAACTGCAATGATATCCTAATAACTGTGACAATTGAAAAGAAACGTCCAAAACTTCCAGAAAGTCTCATGGTAGGAAATCAGTTAAGCCTCTGCTAAGGACCAATGTAGAGAATGAAAGGAGAGGTCTCAGATATCCCATAACAACACAGAAAGGTCCACTTCCTGAGTATTAAAATATCTGTGATCACAACACTCAGGAGGTAGTGGCAAGGCGATTGTACACATCTGAGGCCAGGCAGTCTACAAAGCAAGACCCAGAGTCCTCCCTCCTCTCAAAAGAACATAACTGTCCATGAGGACAGCCCTTCGGCAGACTCCACCGTCTCTGACTATATACAGCATGCTTATCCCCTCAGAGCTCATCTCTAGTGGGGGTTTATAAACCACTATTAAAGAGCGTGAAAAACAACGGTTTCTCGGGCTATTCCCTGCATTCTGACCTCAACAGCAACTAACGTGACCCAATTCCTTCACTGTTCCTGACTTCTCCAGCGCTATTTCTAGTTCCCAGACCTTGCTCTAACTGGTTCTGCAGTAACCCCCAAACAGTTCCCCACAGCTGGCCCACACCAGGCTTCTTCCTGGCCTTTCCTACGCTCATGCTCTCCTAGAAGCTGTCGTGTTTTGGTCCACTGGAGCTCAGCTCATTTCCACTACTGCACAGTAGTCATTCCTAAGAGCATGCACACCTGTCACCAGACACCAGGGCTCTCACAGCCATGTCTACTTCTACCACTGCCCCAGGTTCTATCCTAGAGAGCTTGATTTCACCAACAGCTGTGCCTCTAAGACCTAAGCTCAAACATCCTTCTCTTTCCCCTCCTGACTCAGTTCCTTTCCCTGACCATCCACTCCTATTCTTGAGACCATCGACCCCACAGAGCCTTTCATTCCAGTGAGCCCCACAGCAACCTTCTCTATTGCTGAGACCCCCGTATCTTCTTTCTTTGCTCACACAGTTTAGACCCCGTGGCTGAGATCAGAACCTGCCTCACAAACGCTCGTCATTTCACTACTCCCTCATTCTCCTGGGCAAACATCAACCTTAGACGAACCCCGTCTACATTTTATGCCAAAAATCAGGCTGGGTGCTTCCTTTTCACTGAGTTGTCCAAATGACCACTGTAGAATGATCACAATCCTGGCTTTCAGCAAATCCATCAATTTGATCACATTTTCCCAGTAAGTTTCGTCATCCCTGAGACCCCAGGTTCCCTCCTCACAGGGAAGTGATCATCTCATCCCATAGGTCACATACAGACACAAGCTTATGTCAGCTCAGCCTCATCATCAGTTCTACTAACTACCCTGCAACCCCACATAGCTTACCTTCCCTTCCTCAAAAAGGGGGGGGATCCTTCTCTAGCTACTAACCAACTCCCCAGTCAAATGGACTCTGGGGAGACATATTAACTGGAGCAACTTACTGTTATTTATACCTTTTGCTTTATCTACCTTTTTTGTGGTTACCAAATGGGCCACATTTTTTCTGCTCTTTGAATGTCTGGCAATTCCATCTTTTCCTTTCTGAAACAGGGCTTTGCTATATGGCCATAGTGGCCTACACTACGTAGTTCAGGCTGATCTTAAACTCAAAGCAATCCTCCTGCCTCAGCTTCAGTGTGTTAAAATTATAGATGTGTCTCATCATGCATAGCCTCATTCTGGTAATGTGAAGTGTCAAATGCTGAGTTTTGTGCTGCAGGATTAGTTTCCAGCACAGCTTGTTTTAACCTCAGATTCTTATTGGCCTTGTGTTCAATCTTTCAAGCCTAGAACAGTCATTAGCCTAAAACAAAAGTGGTGATAATTTTCCAGAGTGTTTTTCTAGATTGATTTCTCTTGTGGCCAGGCTGGGCAACATTCCAAGCTCTGTATTTCCAGACTCATCCCTCCTCCCACAGACTTGGAAGTTCCTCAGCAGCTCAGCTCAGCTTCAGCCAAGCTCAGCGGGACTCCTGGTACTCTGTCTACACAGCCTCTGCACATCTGTATCACTTGAAGTCAGAATTGTCTCTTCAACACAGCGTGCCACCAGGCTGTACTTGGGAATTTTTCCTTCTGCTTCGACCAGAATCCTCAAAACAATCCGAGGCTCGGCTTTCTACCTCCCTTGTCTGCGTTAGGACTTTGAAATAGTTTCAGAAATCATCTGCGTACCTCACTCAGTCCCTTCCAGATTTTCCTAAGTGTTTCTGCCTCTCCTAGCAGAGGTTTTCTTCCCACAGCACCTCTTGTACTTGCTGTGTCCCCTGCTCCATCTTTCTTGGTCCTCCTGACAGTGAGCACTCCTGCTATCACTTCACTGGAACGAGCTGACAGCCGCCACCCTCCTGGAGCATTCCCACTCTTGGATGGCACCTCTAACATAACCGTTCCTCCTGAGTTGCAGAACATAAGCTAAAGTCCGTCAAATAAAACAGTACTACTTGTTAGAATTTCCACTGCTTTTACACAACATGAAACAAATGCAACTTAAGAGTGGAAAGGCTCATTCTGCCTCACAGTTTAAGAGGATATAGACTACCATGGGGCGGGGGAGCGAGGTGCCTAGAGGATCTTGCCACAGTTGCTTGTTATAAGATGTTGACCAACAAAGACAGAGCCACTGGAAGTGACACAAAGGGCTATTTCAAGCCTACTGCCAGTGACCCACTTCCTCCAGCTAGGTCCCACCTACTAAAGGTTCCATACACCCTCACAATGGCTTCCTCCACTGGGTTCCAGGGTCTGAATACAACAGCCCGCAGGGACACTCCTACCCAGCCTAGAACAAGCACCAAGCCAGGCTTTCCAATCATTCGCACTTTCAGTGCTCAGTGTACGATATTCTCCTAGGCCTGATCACATTCGGACGAAGAGGCTTTCCAAACCCTTTTGTTTCTATGTCCTCCTTCCTAATTTTCCCCATCTGAGTTCAGTGTCCTCGTCATCTATCCAGTTGTTCATGCAACTTCATCTTTTCTCTGCTGATTCAAACTTATCAGGTCCTGTTGGTTCCACCTCAAAATGTCTCAAATCCAATGAGTTCTCGTCATTTCCAAACAAATAAACTTCCTCCCACTCTTGCCCAAAAGACTTATTCCCCACATGGTATTTCAGAACGATATTGGGAAAAATAAAATAAAAAAGGTAGAACATGTTCCTCCTTTATACAAAACCTTATTTCAAAGTACTTGCAACTCCTCACCCCTGAGCACCCATCGGCCCCCCTGTGTTCTGGTCACAGGTCGTCTTTTGGTTCCATCCTGGGGCTTTCTGCCTGGAAGGTTCTCTACCTTGAGATTCTTCAAAGTGCTGCCTCGTTCTCAGCACTCAAGTCTCAGGTAAGTGTGCCTTAACCAAGAAAGTTTTCTTACTTCAAGAAAACTGTCTTCCTCCTATCTACAATTCTGTGCTTTTTTTATCTTACCGTCATGTAAAAATCTTGTTTTGGGATTTTTTTTTTTTTTTTTTTTTTGGCTTTTAAGACAGGGTTTCTCTGTGTAGCCCTGGCTGTCCTGGAACTCACTCTGTAGACCAGACTGGCCTCGAACACAGAAATCCGCCTGCCTCTGCCTCCCAAGTGCTGGGATTAAAGGCGTGCGCCATGGCCTGGCTAAGAATCTTGTTAAAGTTTACTTTTTTATACCCCCCTTATCAAGTCCTTTAATTTTAAATATTGACACTTACTATATACTAGACACCACTTCAGACTCTAGAAACACATCCATGTGCAACTGAAGCACACAGAATTCCCATCCTCACAAAGCCAACAGCCTGGAGTATAAGACCCCCCTTGTGTGGTTACTGCTGCACCCATCGGATGTATTAGTTCCCCAGAAAATGCAACATTTGCTACTTAAGCGGACAAAATGGACTTAGGTGGGTCTACTGTCTGCCTTTCACCTTAAGTATCTCTAAAACAATGACCAGATTTTTGCTTTACACTTTAATACGAGTATATTTATATTCTGTTTTAACTTCAGACCTCTTTTACCAATGAAACATGATTTGAAACCGATTACAGAATTCTGGCTCTAATCCCAAGTTCTTACAATCATCAAAGACTTCTGTGACCATTCCATCCATTTATTTCCTATGTATCCTTCAGAACTTGCTTTAAATTTGAGCCTGCCAAGACTAGACCAGAGCCAATTATCCACTAATCTTAACTATCTTCTTTGTAAATGATAGGCAAATGATGCTATTAATTAATTCAAGATTTAAGGCACAATGCCACTTTTTAAAAACAGAAAACTAGTATAGGTCAGGACCTTGTCTTTCTCAGCTAAGAAAAGATAGCCTTGTGTGTACCCACTCAAGCAACATCACAGGTTAGACTAGACTTAGATCTAATTAATACTCAGTTTTAATAATCACCTAAACCTAAAGACAGTTTTTACAACAATATTGTGGAACTCTTTAGGGAGGAGAATACGTTTTACACCAGATAATAAAAGATTTCAGATTACATAAATGTTAAATTACTTCTGAGTACCAATAAAAAGGTCATTCTAAAACCTAACAAGTATTTGGCAATAGCATTTGTGTGCTCACCGTTCTTACATGTGCCTTCTTTACTCAAGGTTACCCTGTAAGGCAGGACCAGACTAAAGTTCAGTAAGTGACTTGTGAAAGGACTCAGTCTAGGTGCATTTTCTTAGCATATATAAGTGTTATTTGGGGTTCTAAATTATAATTCTAAAACTACTGGAATTGAAACAAACAAAAAAAAATCACCCACATGACATTTTAAATAATGCATCTACTTGGTAATACTGAGGGCAATCTGTTGCAAAATTCAGCAACCTACGTCACAATGCATGTCCAAAACTGAAGCAAGCTTTTTAAAGTTAACATCACATTGTTCGAGAGTTGATTTCTGCACTCATCAAGGCTGTAACCCAGATAGAGTACCATAAACTTCAAGGCCAGCAAGTCTGCTATTTATTTACAGCACAGCACCAGGCTGCCAAGTGTTGGATGAAATTTACTTACTGCAGTTAAAGATGCAGAGTTGGGCATCCACTAAGTTTAAGTCACTGCAATAGCCGAGTTTCTTACCACCACGAGCATTTAGAGGGTTAGCAAAGACTCCAGTCTATGAACATGCAGAAGACAACAGCATCAGGAACCTGCTGACAGTGACCCTAGGAAAGTAGTTAAACCAGTGGGTTCCTATCTCACAAAAAGTCACTGCCACTCTTTTCAGTTTGCGACAGGGTCTCACTCTTCACCACAAGGTAGCGTCTACTCCATCCCCACCCTCTGCAAGACTGCAGGCATGACCCACCACGCCTAGCTTTAGAAGTAACATTTTAAAGGTCCAAACTTACTCCGGAAGTTCAATACATTTTCCTTTCTCTTGTGTACCCAGAAACAACTTGTTTTACTACTTAACTGTAATTTAAAATCTCATTTCCTTGGGTGCTCTCTAGTTGTAAGAAGTGGAGTCATGGATGTAGTCAGAACCAGTGTTTTCCTATGTGCATGAAGAACACTTATTAACAAGTGCTTAAGAAAAACACCTAGTAACAAGCTGCTGGGCAGTGCGATCTCAGGAGAAGCAGCAAAGACAGGCCTGTCCCTAGGAGTTCGAGGCCAGCCTGTTCTACAGAAACTCTGCCTCTAAAAATGAAAACAAACAAACAAACTTTAAAAAATGGCCCACTGACCTGAAAAGAGGCAGCCAAGGCTATCACAGAGAGAAAACAAAAACAAAAGAACAAACAAAAAACCCAAAGCATAAAAAGGAACAAACAAAACAAAGCAAAACCACAACCAAATAAAGCCCGTTCTGTCTTTAATAGAACACTGGTGTAATATTTAATCCTTCCTGAAACTTACAAGCTTTTACAAATTCTTCTATCCCTTATTTGTTTTCTATTTAAATAGTGCTTTTAATAAAGTTCTAGTAATAAAAAGAAAATATAATTTGGTAACAAAAAGTTAATCACAGCCTACAGAAATTCCTTTAGATACATGAGCCATCCATTTTTATTGTAATTTCTTAAGAAAATGAGGTTGAGCTATAAACTAGCCCCGAATATCAAGCTGCATAATAAAACAGGAGTTAGACTCAGACTGAGACACTCCCAGCCTCCCTGCCTCTGGGCTAACATCAGTGGAATCTTTCCATAGGTCCCTTCTGGAGCTTTCTCTTCAGTCTCTTTCTGGATTGTCTATTCATGTTACCCCTTTCTTACACTTACTTTAAAAATAACTGTCATATTGAGACAAAGAGTCTCCATTGGAAATGTTAAAGTTTGAGCCTTCTCCTTTCAAAAAAAAAAAAAAAACAACTTCCCAAAGTTCTATATGCTTATGGAGGGAATTCTGACTTCTAGAAGGTGTGTAGTCTCTGAACCCCAACTTCTACAATTCAGGTGTGGTACCACAGTCCCACTATAATACCAGCAGTCAGAAAGTAGATCTGAGTGCCAGGAGTCCAAATGAAGCCTCAGCAACCTGACAGCCTCTCTCAAGTAATCCAAAATCATCAACAATACAACTTTCACCGAAAATTAAACTGTATTTTCTAAATATCTTTGTGTTCAGACCCTTTGCTATCTAGTGCAGAATGCCCAGATCATCTCAATTTCTTCCTAAACTATCTGAAGTTTCTTAATTCTGCTTCTGAGACTTGCAAGACTATTGACGGAATGGGAAAATGGGCTAAATTTTGCAGCTTTAGATACAAGAGATAAACTTGGCTTAACAAATTAAGGGGGAAAAAACCCCACTTGCTTTCAAAAGCTTATCACTGAAACAGTCAAATTTATTTCTGTGAATCTAAACTAGATCTCTTAAAAACTTTAGATGTAGAGCTTTTCATGTTAGGAATATGTACATATTTCCAATTTTTCCTCCCCTATTTTTTTTTCTTTTGAAGAAAACCAAAACTGTTTATAAATTTTTCAGTTGCATGTGGTAACCCCAGAATGAAGGTGACACAAGGCAGGACTACAAGACTGCTGTGTCTAATTCTTTTCATCTAGAGCTGAATTATAATAACCAGATTCCATTTAAGCAGTCTCAAGAGACTGCATGGCTAGTATCAATGTGGTATCATTTATAATCCAATAACTTCAAATATCCCACCCAATCAATCAAGACTCCTTGTAAATGATGGCCTGCTCCATATGTCCCACTATAAAAGGTTAAAGTAGCTCCAATTTGCCAACGCCACTCTGAACTAGCTAAAAGACCCGCAAAGGTTTCCATAGAAGACAACTGTAACAAACCCATCCCGTGGGGCTCCTCTCTGTGGAAAGGTACCCTGCCCCCAGTGCTAAGTAAAACTGTGGCAAAACTGTTAGGTTCTAATAACGTATTTAAGAAATGCTAAGTGGCTGGGCAGTGGTGGCGCACGCCTTTAATCCCAGCACTTGGGAGGCAGAGGCAGGCGGATTTCTGAGTTGGAGGCCAGCCTGGTCTACAGAGTGAGTTCCAGGACAGCCAGGGCTACACAGAGAAATCCTGTCACAGAGAGATGCTAAGTGATAATGGAGCATCCACCCCTCACTGATTCTCTTTTGTATCCCCCCCAGCACTCATTTTTTCATGGAGTTACTAGCCCCCCCCCCTTTTTTGAACTTTACAATTTACATGTGACTCTAAGTACAAAAATTTCCACCCTTACTTTTTGACTTAGCAAGTTGTTACTTATTACACTCTACTAACTGAAACATTGAATCCCTAACATTTATAATTTAGTCAGATCAAGCACTACAATCCAGCTTTCAGTTCTACAATAAGTTTTTAAACAGGTAACAATTTGCTTCAAAAAAGGTGTGTGTGTATGTATTTATGTGTGTCATTGTTTATTTAAACTTGTTAAAATATTAAGCATGCCTAATTAGGCCAATATCTTCATCTTTTCTAAGATGCTAGGAATGGACAGATGCTCGTCACTAAAGTAGGCCTATCCTTTGCTTGTGGGTTCCTTCTCATCGTCTTGATACATTTCCTGGGGTGGCCTCAGCCTTCTGACTACAGATTTGTGCTACCAGGCTTAAGCTCTGTTCAGTTTTTACTACTAAGACTGGCAGAACAGGAGTACATTGAGAAGTTATCCTTCCAGTACTAAAAGGTTTCTAAACCAGCTATTGGTGGCTTACACCTAATCCCAGCACCCAGGAGGCTAAGATGGGTGGGGGTGGGAGTGTATTTGAGATAAGCTTAGGCTACACAACCAGATCAAAATCTAGATTTCTTTAACCACAAAAAAAATATGATAAAGGCAACAATTATATTCTTCGGTAGCTTTACATGTCATATATATATTTTTTTAAATCATGAAATGCTTCCTTATAAAGCAGTGGATAAGAAACTATCCTCATCTCAATCTGTTTGGTCTAATTAGAACCCTATAAACCCATAAAGTTAGATTATAACTAGATTCTATTTCTAACCGTTTTAACACTGAGACTAAATTAAGATATTTTTTCTTAAACTAGACAATCAATTCAGGCCCTAGGTGACAGGACCTGGCAGGAGGCATACCCCATATGCCCATGGATGAACTTCTAACTCTTCTTTTAGTAAAAAGGTTAACTCCAAATGATATTATGCTTAGTACTTTTCAGTATTGTACAACACACTACTGTCACTGCCCTGACTCACAGAGCCTGTCACTAGTGTGGCCTGACACACATGATTGTGGAGCAGTTTATTACCCGAGGACTTTAAGTTCTTCTATTAAGAGACCTGTGACTCACAACACACTTTTGGCTGGTTGTGACTTGAAGAATTCTTAACAGATGATTGAAAAAACTAATCCCCATACCTAATAAAAGTTGGAACTTCACCTACTAAAACACAGTGACAACCACTGCACAATACCAAAATTGTTTCAGTGAACAAAAATTATCTGTAAATGTTAATATGCACGGACAGACCTTTCAGTTGAGCTCAGCTTTCATCTTAGTTTGTAGCTCTCAGAACTGTCCAAAAGACTCAGAAAGCAAGACTTAACTCGGTTTCTGAAGTGTACTGTTGTGGGTCTTGCTTAGTTACTGATTTCCACTTTAGATGCATGAGATGCAACAAATTCCTCAAGCAGGGTAACACCAGAACCCCAACTTGAAAGTAGTATCCATATAACTTACATAGAGAAACAAAAATAAAACAAAAAGACAAGATTCTGCAATCACAAGTACTTTAATTTAAAAAAAAAACAAATCACTTATTTTAAAAAATAAACAAATGTCACCATTCTACTCTAAGTTGATACAAGTCAAAATAAGAGCACTGCTCTCACAGACAATAAGCTGCTAGAAGTCAGTACACTACCCCACACATCTCATCTACACTTAGCACTCAGCTGTGAAGTGAGATTCAAGACCCTCCGCCCCAAAGTAACATTCGACTGTCAAAACTATGTTTTACTTTAAAAGCTTAAATAACCCAAGCAGTTTAAAGAGTTTTATTTTGAAAAACATTACAGAGAATAGAAATTCTTACAGTACCAACAGAAGTATATTACAGTACAATTTTCCACAACAAAATTGGAGCACACAGTCCATGGGAATCCTCCACTTCCTTTAACTGTCAACACACTGCACCCTGTATAAGGGGCTGTACCTGGAACCAACGTATGCAAGTCCTTAGAATTAGAAGTCATCCAAGTTATAATGTTAACATCTGGGGGAAATGTGTGGAAGAGTCTATTATCTGTGTCCGGACCCAACTTCCACAGCAAGGTAAAGGCCACAGCAATAGTAAATCACCTATTAGCTGTATAAACAATAATGTAACTACTGCAGCCCACCCAGTTTGGATATCTTAATGTTAGGATGTCTGTGCAGAATTCACCCAACTTTAGCTACGCTATTAATACAAACGGACCTTAGAGCTTTAACATTCATTGAAACGTTTATTCTCTATCTTTTCTTCTAAAAACAGGCGTAACTAAATTTAATTTACAAAGAACTAAAAAGTTGCAGGCTTTAGAACAGAGTTACGTACTTATGTAAACAAATCTGTAACACTGTCTCAAAGATCAAAAAGTAGGAGACAGGTTTTTTTCCTTCCCGCCAGTACTGCGGGTGGAAGCAAGAATATACCGGGAGTTTCATCTTCTATAAATGTAATGGCGTCTGGGCAGACCCGGAGCACCCTCGCCATTTCCTTTCAGGAAGGGGAGAGAAATCAGCCTGAGCCCTGAAGTCAGCCTGACCGGCCCCTCGGAGGCTCCACGTGGGGACTGCACCGAGCCCTCGGGCAAGTGCGCTCAAAGCCTGTGCTCGCAACCGCTGCCAGGCCCCGATGGCCCCAGAGCGCCATCTAGTGGCCCTTCGAGGGGCCTGCAGGCGCGGCCCACTCCCGGCTCGTTGCACCCCCACCGCCGCCCAGCCCGCTTCCCTCTCCGGATATGCACAAGGCCCAACCCAAGAACTGAGACCACAAAATGGCTGCCGGCGGCTTCGTCACGTGACCCCTTTGTGCCTTTTGGGCCCCCGAACTCCGCGGGACCCGGGTACCAGTGGCCAAGGACGGCGGGAGGCCTTCGAGGGGGCTCCGCCGGGCCTCAGCGGCCCGGGACCGAGCACCCAGGGAGGCGGGGGACGGGCCCGGCCGGCGACCGAGAGTCGGCGGCGGAGAGAAGATGGCGGCCATTTTGTGTGGGTCTGCTGCTCCGCCGCCGCCGCCGCGGGCAGCGGAGGGCGCGGGCCTGGCGGCGGGTCGGACAGGGGAGTTAACACGTACCGACTCCTCTTCCTTCTCCATTCCGGTGGGCATCTGCGGCACGGCCCGGTTTATCGAGGCGTATTCGTGCAGGTCGGGCAGATCCTCACAGCGGAAGACCGGCAGCGGCTTCGAGGCGTCCAGCGCCCGCGCCCGAAACGACAGTTTACTCATCTCAGGCGCAGCAGATACCTCTCCGCTCTGGGGAAACGGCCCCGGCCAGCGGGATCATGGAGAACCGGAGTTTCGGTCTCCACTCGCCTGCCGCTGCCGGGGACTTGGGGGCGGAGCGCAAAGCCCGCCGTCCGGGCCCTGACACCAGCCGGGAGGGTGGGAGGCTGTGCCGCTCCGCGCCTCTCTCACTCGCTCTCTTCAATACGCCATGGCCAACATGGCGGACATTAAAACTCCACTGTGCGCTCTTCAGCCAACCCCAGCCATTCCCCACACTGCATCGCGCAGCGGCGCGGGCACGCGCGGGGGGAGCGCGGGCTCGAGCGGGCGCCGACGCGGCGCGGCAAGGAGCGCGCGTCCCGCCAACCCCCGGCCCGCCGGCCGCGGGCCTCGCCTCGCCTGGCCTCGCCCGCTCCGCCCGGCTGCCTCGCGCCCGCCCAGCGCGGTGCTCGAGCGAAGGCACGACGAGCTCGGCGCCCGCGCGGGGCCTGGAAAGGCCGGCGCGTAGAGCGGCCGGGATGCTCGGGCCTGCGTCCCGGGCGCGGGCACCTGTCACCGCCCGGCGGCCGCGCAGGGCGAGCGCAGCGCAGTGCGGGAGGTCCAGAGACTTAGAAATAAAAACGCACGCGAAATCACAGGCTGACTCTTAAGTTGAACGAAACTTTTGATGTAATTTTAACAGGTTCATCATCAAGTCAGGGGTCAGTCTCCATCCCCGTGCTCTCTACAGCCACTACTTATATATTCAGCTCCAAAGTAGTTTTCCCCCCAATCCCACATTTTATTCATTCCTTTTAGTATAATTGAAGCAAGCCGAATAATTACCGCAAATTGTAACAATCTTAAGTGAAACATTTCAGACACTGTTTCCAAATCCCAGAGCCTGTCCTGTAGTGCTAGCTAGCTGATGAATTTCTGTTGTACTTAGAAGAAACGCTATTTCAACATAGCTATAGGTTCACATTCTTGCCATCTGTTCTCTGGGAAACTTTATAAACTCGAATTAAAGACCTGTGGTGGTCCCGTGGCCACATCAGAAATGGGAGGCTAAACGTTAATTTATTAAAGAAAAGATGTGGATAAGACGGCAAATAGCTGGCTTGTATTATACATGAAAATAAGTACCCAAATATATCTTTTCAGTAAAATATTTTATAAACTGGGAAGACTTGGGGTGGATTTTAAAAGTTTGGCGGCAAAATTTCAAACGTTCAAGATTTTAAAAACGTGTTATAAGTCTGATTTCCTCAAGGGCTACATAGTAAAAATAATCACTACTGTCAAATACAGGGTTTGATAGAAACTCTTAGAGTGCACAAACTTATCTCTTAGGTTTGTTTCTATGTAACATTAATTACGACCTTTGTCCCACAAGAGACCGGGGAGAGCAGACAAGCAGGATACAGACTGCAGTTCCTCAGGATTATCCTAAAACTCCACTACTGGTAGCTAGCCCTTCTCTGGGAGGCAGTGGGACTTTCACCTGCCTTTCCTTCAGCTTCTGGGTTCACTGCCTCTCGCAAGGAGTTAGGATGAAAGCCAGTGCATAGTGTTGGAATGGGCAGAAGTGCTGAGGCTCTACTGAAGTATTTACAAAAGTTTTGGGAGAGGATATCCAAGTGATATTATGCAGATAAGCATGGTTTATGGAAGGGGAGGAGAAAAGGGGGAAGCAGAGAGGGAAAGATAAATCTCAGAGGCATGGAAGACTAGATCACAATCAGGAATCAGAAAAACTGCCAGGTCCACCATGGAACATAACTCATATCTAGTGGGAACACTGGATGTTCATTGTAACACTGGCAGTCCCTCGGCCTATAATAGGAGGTTACTGAAAATCCTAGTAGGAGAATTTATAGTTAAGAAACTGAAGATTTTAGAGGACAAAATAGTGTCTACACAATGAGTGAGCTGAAGAAATTACTTATTTTTATCTTCATTGGAGTGACAGCGTAAGGGCTCCCAGGCAGGGGACCGGTAGGTAGCATGCACAAAGTCCTGGGCTTCAATCCCAGCAGTACAAAACAGACTGACAAGCAGCAGTCTATGGGATATGTTTCTCCATCCTATACTATAGCAGCAGTGGTTGACTCTGCAGCCTATGGATGCTTCTACACCCTACAGCAGCAGGAAATAACTCTACAGCTTACAGACATATTTCTTCATTCTAGAGTAGCAGTAATGACATTGCAGAAATAAATTGTGTTTTCTAGAAATGTTTATTTAAATCATCACGACACTTAGATCTGCATACATACAACATGCAGCATACAACATGCCTGCTAAGAAGCACGCTTTCCTATCAAGTTCTCCATTCATGCCCTACCCTGGAATCCAACTCTCAGGCCCTTCTAGCTTTCTCAAGACCCAGAGGAGTTCCACTTCTCTGCACTTCACAGCTCCTCATTCTGAGAGGCAGAACAGCATTGTAATGAAAGCTCAGATCTAATTGTTCTCAGTTCTACTCAAAGGTTCCTTAGGAGGAAAAAGTACTAGCCCTGCACTGTCTTTAACTTTCTCACCACTCTATTTAAACCTCTCTCTTTTTGTAAGTGTCTCCAACAAAAGCTACATAAGATTCTCAACGCTGCCAAAATGTATGCTAGCACTATATATGGAATACATTTACTTTTTTCTCAAACAGAAACATGTTTGGGAAAAAATTTGTAGTTAAAAATGGCTCTAAGTCATCTCTCTCTCTCTCTCTCTCTCTCTCTCTCTCTCTCTCTCTCTCTCTCACACACACACACACACACACACACACATATGCTGAACAGAGGTGGTAATGGGCTACCTCTGTAGGGAACACAAATGAGAGAGTGGGGAACCACAGCTGGCAGCCCAGGAAAATGCTGGAGAGAGCAGTCAGGGGATGCAGACCTGGGATCCCACACTCAGGAGGCTCAAGAAGGAAAGAAGGGCTGCAGCCATCTAAGACAGTAAGGGAGCCCCTGCCCTAAGGAACCAAGCAAGCAGCACACACTCACACACACCACACACTCACACAGCCTCACAATACACACATAGTCTCACACAGACTCATACACTCACATACTTACACTCACTCATACACACATATACACAAACTCACAGTTTCACACACATATATACTCATATACTTACAGTCTCACACACTCATACACACACATATACACATACATACTTACAGTCTCACACACTAATACACACATATACACACAGTCACATACTTGTCTCACACACACTCATACACAAACACATATATACTTAGTCTCACACATACGCACATACTCACATTGTCACATTCTCTCTCTCTCTCTCTCTCTCTCTCTCTCTCTCTCTGACACACACACACATACACACACACATACACACACACACACAGAGTGAGTGGGTGTGGCAGCAGACAAGCTGACCAACCATTACATGATGGTAGCGTGGGATGTGGTGCTGAAAGATGCTGTATTGGCTGGTTTTGTGTGTCAACTTATTTCCTTAATTAGTGATTGAGGGTGGGAGGGCCTCTTGTGGATGGGCCATCCCTGGACTGGTAGTCCTGGGTTCTATAAGAAACCCTGCTGAGCAAGCCAGGGGAAACAAGCCAGTAAGTGACATCCCTCCATGGCCTCTGCATCAGCTCCTGCTCCTTGACCTGCTTGAGTTCCACTCCTGACTTCCATTGATGATGAACAGCAGCATGGATAACCCCCGAATAAACCCTTTCCTCCCCAACTTGCTTCTTGGTCACGATGTTTGTGCAGGAATAGAAACCCTGACTAAGCCAGATGCCAAGGGGAAATTACATAGTTTGAGAGAGACAGGCACGTGTGGAGGGGCTGAGCTATATGAGCAAGACAGGGTAAGGAGTGGCTGCCAGGTAAGCATGAGAACGGATAAGTGTTCAGCCAGGGAGAGCAGGAGGCTCCTGCAACAACCCTGTTACAAACTACCGAGGAGAGCGATGGGAACTTGAAGGGCAGTGTACAAGGGAAAAGTAAGGAAATATGGATTAGAGATGCTTATGCTGTTTGTTCTGAGACAGGGTCTTGATATACAGCCTAGGCTGGCCTGGAACTCACAAACTGCCTCTACTTCCTGAGGTGCAAGTGTTGGGTCATTGTCCTGTTGCCCCACCCCAATGAGGTGCAAGGTTCAATCAATGGAAATAATAATTACTTATAATATTGTCACCCTGATATAATGGGCACAGTTCAGGGTGTGCCTTTAGTGGGACTTCATAGTACATGCCATAAGTCAATTTTCCTGAAACCCATGTCTTCTTTACCCAAGTCCTATGTCTATAATTGTTCTGTATTTTGCCCATGAGGAAAGCTAAAGTTGGTTTTGGTATGGGAGTTAAGGCCTTCTTGCTAATATCTTCTCATTGTTATCAAAGCCCAGCGCTTCACTTGAACAGGTCAGACTTGTCAGCAGGAGACAGCAGCTCTCCTGCCTCCCGGCTCGGGCTTGGGCTTTTCTACCTTCTTGTCCAGCTCCAGGCTGTCTTCTGAAATCCTACCTCCCAAGAATGTCCTGAGAACTGAATGAAACGACCCAGGAAAAGCACTGACAATGGGCCCTGGTGCACCAGAAGAGTCCGAAGACACAGGTTACTGCATTCTCATAGCACTGAGAACGGAAGTGGGCCCCACACTCTAGGCCCAGTTCTGCACTCATTTTCATCTATCACAGCCCTTGGTTTTTGAGAGACGTGTTCTCTGTGTACCTCAGGCTGCTGTGGACTCTCCATCCTTCTGTCTCTGCCTCCCAAGTGCTAGGTATCTCCCATAAGATCAGTCTAAGATAAATTCTACTATCCTTCAAAATCCAACTCAATATCGACTCCTCCATGAAACTTAAATCATCTAAATGCTACTTTTATAATCTGAAAAACAAACAAGCAATCAGAGGAACTCAACAATCCTTAAGCCTACACAAACAGTTCTTTCACTGAAGTCAACTCTACTTTCAAACAGCAAGAATAATGCCTGTCATCTACTCCAAGCTTACTCCATCACTTCCATGATAGCCCTATTTGATGTGTTTGTTGGGTGAGAGAAGATATACAAGCCATCTCTGGTCATGAAGCTGGTGAGAATATGGACGTTAGAACAGAATCTTTGTGTCTGACTTTAAAGTCTCAGAAATAAGATTAAATCAAGAAGAGAGGACATGATTTGGGGAAGGAAGGGTGGCAGAGAAGAGCGAGGTGGGTCAAGAGTTTTGTTTTTTGGGAAGGTGGGAGAGATTTGGACATGTTTATACTAAAAGCAAAGAATGGCAGATGGGTTAACCTCAGGACAATCTTCTTACTCATAGGAAGGAAGACATGAAGCCAAGTATTAAGAGTAACACAAAGACTTAAATTCCCCAATAAAACAACAGGATTAATTATCATAATACCAGTTTAGTTAGCAGATGTCCAGCTTCCTCCTTCTTGAAAGCATTTAAATATTTACCAGTAGTTTATTCAGAGCTAGGGCGAAGCAGTCGGTGCTAGAGAAATGAGAATACACAATACATGTGACCTCTGGAGGGAGATGCCGTTGTTACTGTATATATTGGGGAAATACAAATTTTTTTTTTTTTTTTTTTTTTTTTGAGACAGGGTTTCTGTGTAGCTTTGGCTGTCTTAGACTTTGCTCTGTAGACTAGGCTGGCCTCAGACCGGGAGATCTGCCTGCCTCTGCATCCCTGAGTCCTGGCATTAAAGGTGTGTGCTACCACTGCCCCACTGGAAAAGAACATCTTTAAATATGAATGGACTAAATGAGAATGCTGGTACTGAGCACTGTGCAAAAGCAGCAGGACTGAATGAACATGTCTTTGCTGAAGGCAATGATTTCCCTTAACTTGCTATTCCTTTTATCTTCATAATAAGCCACATAAGAAATAGCAGTAAATAACACTTAAAATACAGACTGGGAACCCTTTAAGATGCTGCTTTTTTTTTTTTTTTTTTTAACCTAGAAAATGCTAGAAAGGAAATGCAACAGTTTGTATTGCAATGTATTTAACAGAGTATCTCAGAAATCAAACTGCATACTGAATTCTCCATACTGTGACCCATGCCTACAATTTAAAAATGTCATGAAGTAGATTCACCCAACATGAACATTAAAAAAAAAAAACAAAAACCTCAGCCAGGTGGTGGTGGCACATACCTCTAATCCTGGCACTCAAGAGGCAGAGACAGAGGCAGAGGTAGAGGATTTCTGTGAGTTCAAGGCTATCCTGGTCTATGAAGTGAGTTCAGGACAGCCAGGACTACACAGAGAAACTCTGTCTCAACAAACAAACAAACAATGACAACTCAGATAGGATATCTTTATGTGTAAGGTATATTCTAAAGTTATACGAACTTTACTTACTACCACACAGATTTTGTCAAAATTGAGAATTTCCATCCCGCTAAGGTTGGCTGAGTAAGTTTGATAGTCTTTAAGATGTGTTCCTTCAGTTCCTACAAGCCATGGAGTTTTTGCTCACCCTGTAGGCAAGCAGTTAAGGCCCTGGATGGTATTTCGATGTGGAATCTGCCCATCATAGCTGGAGAACTGGTGGAAAGCCCGAGCTAGAAACCATTGAAACTTGAGCTTGAATAGTAGTGACCTAGTATTTAACAGAGAGACCAGAATTCTGATCTAAGTCATGAACAACTAGGTGTCTAGAAGAATAAAATTCCATATTGGAAAAATGTAAAAAGATGTAAGAATTAAACTGCCTGTGCTTAAATATTTGGCAGAGTGTATCGCAAATGAGTTGTGTTAACTACTGCTGACACATTCAGCCCGCTCAGGTGCTCATGAGGTGTGGACTCCAGGAAGGATGAAGCCAGAGCAGGAGAAAGATTCTAAGCTCCAGAGGACAAGCCTCGGCTGGCGCCTTATGATCTTGAATAGATTGGAGTCACACACCCTGTGCGCTATTTCCCAAGAAACACACGTGAGTCAGAAAGGAATAGGAGGGACGGGAGGGGAAGGGAGTAAAATCTGAAGGAACAAAAGAGCTGCCAGTGAGCAATGACCACAGCAATAACCAATCAGGTGGACTGCCGGGAGAGGAGAATGCAGGGCCGGTGAAGCAATGACCAATCAGGAGGACTGCCAGGAGAGGAGAATGCAGGGCCGGTGAAGCAATGACCAATCAGGAGGACTGCCAGGAGAGGAGAAGGCATTCAAGAAGGCAGGGCCGGTGAAGCAATGACCAATCAGGTGGACTGGTGGGAGCCGAGGGGGCATTTGAGAGGGCGGGGTTACAGTGACTTGCTACTGCTCCTACAACAGGACGGGAATGTTTTCTGGTTTCTTTCTATCCCTGGTACAGAATTACCTTTCTTGTCATCAAGTGAGCTAACTTTAGTGAAATGGAGTGTGGCTTGTCATTGTTTTCACTGATGTTTTGAGGAACGTCATCTGCATATGCACTCTGCATCCAGTTCCTGGTCCTGTCCACATGAGGGAAGGGAAAGTGAGGATGCCAAACCCACGGAGTGAGACTGCAGGTGTCAGAAGTGAGTCGTGGAGAGACAGGACAGGAGAAGAGTGAAGAGGACAGGAGGCCTAGGGAGCATGAAGAGTCCAGACAGCAGAGCAAGAAGAGCCCAGGAGTGGGGGAAGGACTAGAAGAGGGACAGCTGGGAGAGGCTTGGAGCTGAGCGGAGCTCACCAGAACTAAAGAAGGAGCAGATCACCTAGGAGCACAGAATCCTTTTTATAGGGTGCTTTGTGCAAACAGGCTGGTGGGTTGACAGGTAAGCTGGAAAAATGACTGGCTTGTGGTAACTGGACCATGCTAGTCTTTCATCTGGAGGGCCAAAGCCAAGCAAGATTTCAAGCCATTTCCAAGTGCCCTCCTATGTGATTTTCTTAAACATTTATTTCTTCATTGTTGGTGGGGAGGCAATGCCATGGCCCATGTATAAAGGTCAAAGGAAAACTTGTACCCGTACTATATCCATCATGTGGATCCTGGGCACCTGGGCGCCGATCTCAGGTCATCAGGCTGGGCAGCAAGCGCTCTCACCGACTGGGCCATTTCCCTGGCCCTGCCGTCCATTAAGACTTTTGAAGTTTCTTGCTGTTATGGTTTGAATGGGAAATGTCCTTCATAGACTCGCGTATTTGAACACCTGGGCTCTGGCAGTGTGGTGCTATTTTGGGAAAGTGTAGAACCTTTAGACATGGGGTTGAGCTGGCAGACATAAGGCCTTAGGGCTAGACACTGAGGATTCTTCACTAGCCTGGTTCCCACTGGGGCTCCCTGCTTCCTGACAGTACCAAAGCACCCAGTACCATCAAACTGCCACCAAGACTGACCTTTCCCCTTTAACTGTTCCTTCCCTAAGTGCTTCTGTCTGCTATTTTGTCACAGTAACAAGAAAAGTAATTCATCCACCTGTCAAAGGAGTAACACCACCTTGGAGCTAAATTTTAGCTCAGGTCAGGCCCTAGCCGGAGGTTCCCAATCTTCACCCTCATGACACACCTCACATTACACCAGGGCACACGCCTTACATTACAAGGGAACACTCCATACATGCATGCTTTTTCAGTACATTCCTTTTCTGGTTCAAAGACGTACAAGCTACTACATCAAATGCCTGTTGGCCTTCAGGAAGTACTGAGGGGTAGAATTCACATCCAGATCTGATTTCCTGAGGACTGAGTTTCCCAAACATGAGACTCAAACCCAGGACAAGTTGTGCCGAGCTGACAGCTTGAGCTGTTGCAATGGGTTTGTTTAACTGATCTATTCACAAGGTGAACATTTTGGTGCCAATCATTTTGGGCTGGCTTTGTTCGTTTTGGGTTATACTTTTTTCTTTGCTTGTTTTACAATGATACGCTACATATTACTACTGATAACACTACCTCTGTCTTTTCATGGCCTTTGTATCTCCATACAATTTGAGCTTGCTCCCAACTAAATATTCTTTCAAAAATATTTGATTATTTTTCAGACAGGGTCTCACTGTGTAGCCCACGCTGGCCTCAAACTTGCTACCCCCTGCTTCTGTATCCTATGTTCAGTATGTACCATACTTTTTTAAAGCATTAACCTCTTAAGGGACTCTTTATGTACACTGACTCTTGTTTACTATAAAGAACACACCTAAGACCAGGTGTAGTGGTGCACACCATTAATCTCAGCACTTAGGAAGCAGAGGCAGGGGATCTTTGTGAATCTGAGGCCAGCCTGGGCTACATAGTGAGTTTCAGGACAACCATGACTATATTGAGAGACTCTGTCTCAACAAACAAACAGAAAGACATATGTAATCTTAATAGAACACTGATGATAGAAAATGATTTAAACTGTCATGGTTTAAGACAGAAGAGAATAAACGTCTATAGTTCTTTGAATAAAGATGATTCTGTGTCTGTAAAAATTAAAGTGGACAAACAGTTCTTTATCTGAGTAGTCTCAAAAAAACTTGATCTTCAATAGTATCATTTCTTTCCACATATTAATTTGACATTTTCCAAAAGTATGCTTTATAACACATGAGTCCAGATACTGAGATAAGAGTTATATAGGATTATAAAATACCAGGAGGAACTGGACGTGTGGTGGCTCCACGGTTGAACACTTGCCTAGCATGCTAAAGACCCTGGGTTCCACCCTTGGTGCTGAAGAAATGAATACACAAGCTAATAAGCCTGGAAAATACTACAGATTATACCTGTAAAACTGTGGGTTCATGATGTATAGAGGCAGAAAAGAACTGGGATGCTTAATACAATGTATCTCAAATGTGTCTGAATGTACCCATAGTATCTCAAATGTGTCTGAATGTACCGATAGTATCTCAAATGTGTCTGAATGTACCGATAGCACACTTTGGCAAATTCTAGTCATGACAACTCAAAGAAACAGAACATTTTCAACCAAATTTTGCATCGTATTGCCTAAGATGCCCGACACACAAACTGAAAGAGCTTGAAAATCTATATAGCTATGAAGAATTATATTTGTTACCATTGGTTGTAGATATGTGGACATGAGTACAGGTGCCTGAAGGTTCAAGGAATCTGTAGATCCCCTAAAGCTGGAGTTAGTGGTGGTTATGAGCTTCTACGAGGTTATGAATTAGGGTCCTCTGAAGGAGTAGCAGGTGTTCATAACCGCTGAGCACTTCTCCAGCACCTGATAAAAATTTTTTATCCTGATAATAAAAAATGCTAAACAAGCCATGTAAACAAAGAATTGGTCAGAATTCCTACAGAAACTAGAGCTGAGCAGATTGGTTACTCCATAATAGTTTTGATCCTTAAAACCCTGTATCTAAGAAAAGTTCAGCTTTATTTAATCCTCAAACTTCTCAAAGTGACCTCTGGAAACTGCTTTGCTACAAGAGTTAGCATTCTGTCTGAGCTCCACCCCATAGTTACCTGGCAACAGCCAGGTATGCTCCTCCCCACAGTTACCTGGCAACAGCCAGGTAGGCCTGGCCCTCTATAAAAGGGGCTGCTTGCCCCCTCCTCTCTCTCTTACCTCCTCTTGCTCCCTTGCTCTCTTGCCTCTCCTCTTGCCATCTTGCTCCCCCTGTCCCCTCCCCCTATTTCGTCCCCCTCCCCCCACGTGGCCATGGCCAGCCTCTACTTCTCTACTCTCTCCCTCTCTCTGCCTCTACTACCCTCTTAACTCTCCTCCCCATGCGCTGAATAAACTCTATTCTATACTTTACCTCTGGTCCCTCAGGGGGAAGGGATGTCTTGGCACTGGCCCGTTAATGCTAACAACAAGCCCTTGGAACTGTTCCTTCCCATTTCAAATGTTAAGAATCATAAACCTATCATTGAGGCCCTCCAAGGATTTGATGAAATATTTGATGGAAACAGAATGCCCAAGCCCCCTCTCTCTTTCTCTTCCCTGAGACAAGATCTAACTATGTAGATCAGGCTAGCCTAGAACTCTCCAGCTCAGGCTGGCTTCAAACCTGTGGTCCTCCTTCCTCATCCTTCTGGGATTATTAGTGTGTGCCACAGTGCCCACCTTCACAGGATCCATTTTTAAAGGACATCTGTATCATAATTAACTTTCCACACTTTATTCCTTGTTACTGACAGGGAACTAAACCTGGGCCTCACACAGGCCCCCAACCATGATGCACAGGACACAGACCTGGCACCAACAGAGGCAAGTTGCCACGGGCTGCCTCCTTGAGAATGTCTTTCCTGTTGACTTTCTCAAGTGATCTGTTCTGGTCCTCACTTGACTAACGCAACTACACTACAGAAATGGTTAAATTCTGAGCCATCTGACCTCACACGAATGGCTGAAGGAATAATACTGCCTCTCTCCTTTTAGGTGATTAACCAGAGCAACTGAGATAAAACTTCCAAAGTGCGACACCAATGGAAGGAAGAGGACTCAGCTTCAGCACAGCAGCTGGGAAGGAGGGGAGGCAGGCCTCAGTAACACGAGAGCATTTATGTACAAATGAGCCTGACTCAGTGAACTCTCTACACTCCAGTGATGAACTGTGGCAAGGGAAATCAAAAAGGGAAGTGGGGAGTCTTAAAATCGTAAAACTGTTTAAAAGATTTCTTATGAAAGGAAAGGGGACGAAGGCACCTTCTCTAGCAACTAATCTTCTGTGACTAGCTGCAATCGTGAAAGGCCATGGCATTCCTGCTCGCCTGTGTTACACGGAGGACTGCGCACCCTTCCTTCCCAGCTGCGATGATGGCACAGGTCTAGTGACCACTGAGTCAAGCTCCACTCTCAGCTCCCATATGAGGGTTCAATCCAGGGACCGGACACCCTCCTCTGGCCTCTGTGGTTATCACATTCACGTGGTGCGCAGACATGCACAGGTAAAACATCCACGCAAATACAAAGAAAAACATTTAGAGAAGATTTCATAATGCTGCCACCTCCTGCTGGGCTTCAAGAACTCGTCTTAGAAAGCGAAACACATTTTCAGCCACGTGACATTTTTAGAGCTGACTCATGAATAAGTTAAAGTGTAATCCATGATGACCCACCTTTCTTGAATCAAATGGTTGCTCATGAGCATCTTATTTTAAAGGAGCCGGGCTCCAGTGCTCTGCTGACAGCCAGCATGTGTTGCTAGGACCCAAACCTGAAGCCACACCAATGCTCTGAGCTACAACCACGCCCAGGCTGTTTCTGACCTCAGTCTCCTGGGTCCCCATGTCCTCAGCTCTGAAAAGGATGAGTTCTAGATGATGCTTCTTCAATTTTATGACTATCGCTATTCTCCCACAATTGACAGAAAAAATGATAGATGAAAAAACTTTAAAAATAGAAAAAGCTAAGCAAAGACGACAACTCTCTGAGAAGCCAGGCCCACGTTCTCAAAGGAGCCTGGCTTTCTTTGAGTACATTTTTCTTCTAATCCTGTGTCTATACCTATAATAAAATACTTTAATAAAATATTCAACTCTGGTTCATTTAAAAAACAAAAAAAGGTAATCAAAGATGTTTAGGGGCTAGGCAGTGGGGTGCACACCTTTAATCCCAGCATTCAGGAGGCAGAGGCAGGCGGATATCTGTGAGTTCCAGGTCAGGCAGGGCTACACAGTGAATCCCTGTCTCACTCCCTGTCGTCCTCCCCCCTCCCCCCCAAAGATGCCAGTGAGGTGCCCCGTGAATAGTATTTGCCACGGAAGCCTGCTGACCTGAGCTTTACCCTGGGAACCCACATAAAGGTGAAGGAGAGAACAAACCCACAAGGTTGTTCTTTGACATTTGCACATGGGTCAGGCTATGCACACACACACACACACACACACACACACACACACACACATACACTCACACACTAATAATGAGGAAAACTTTAAAAAGTTTTTGAGATATGTGATTTGTAATGAAACTATGTTCTCTGTATTTCCTCATTGTGTGTGTGTATATGTGTGTGTATATATATATATATATGTATACATATGTATGTGTGTGTGTATATATATATAATATATATTATATATATATGGTATACAAAGATGAGTTAAAGTCTTAAGAATAAATAAATCCTGAAATGCTCTAGAAACAGGCACTGCAGTGACTTAGTCAAGGGACTGATGCTGTGTTAGGAACTCCTAACACCTGGCAGGAAGCAAAGGGTTTTCCTTTTCTGTTTTTCCTTCACCACCGGGATCAGAACCAGGGCTTCTTGCATGCCAAGTACTTACACTGCCCTATAAAAGGCTCTTGGGGTATACCTGGTTGTAGCCCTGTGCTAAGTGTGACCACATGTGATTTGAGGGATCCAAGCAGCTTGCAAACATATCGTGAAACTGGAAAAGAAGGATGCAGGATTAACAGGAAGAGAAAGACAGACTTCGTAACAAAGGCCTACACGGAAATGACAGAATTCTCTGGGGAGGGCAAAAGTCTGAAACTGGTTTGATATTGTTCCTGAAAGAAAGGGTGGAGAGCTTTGCTGTAATAGGTTTAGAAAATAATTAACACAGTAGTATAGTTTGGCAGCCCAACAATGACAGGAACACTTCAACCGTTTAGCTATTTGAAGTGCTGTAGGTATGAAGAATCTACTTAAGTCTGCACAGAAAGCCTGGGGATGGTTTACAGAACAAGTTTTATATAACTAAGTTTTCATTAGCTGATTTTGTTTACCAAGCCCTACCCCATGCCAGCTTTGTATTATGAATCATGAGAGAGAACAAAGAAAAACATGTTTTTGACCTTGGCCAACTTATTTCCTACTCACAAAACAGGCTACATTATTTTATACCCTACTTTGAAAGGTATGGTTTGTTATCTTTATGCTTCCAGATTACAAAATTATTTGTTGAAATAAAACATATGGATAATAGTTCATAAATATACAAAGTAATTTATTTATAGCTAGCTTAGCCCAAAAATGTATTTATTCTTTCTGGTTTTCTTTAATAAAGACGGAAGTCAATATTCAGCAATCATAGAGTCGTCAGGCACTCATTATTTTGGTCTTTTAAAATTCTTTAAAGAGATCAATGTGAGGCACATCAATACACGTGGAAAGGAGTGTATATAGTAAGGTGAAATATGAAAACAAGGCACAGAATGTGAAGACAACAGGCAGTGATTACAGCCTCCCGACACAGGCAGAACACTGGGAATCAGGAGGAAAGAGGAGGGGAGAGACAGACCACAGAGAGAGGGGTGGGAGGAGGCAGGGAGAGAGGGAATGGAAGATTCAGGGGTGCTTAACTTAATGCTGTGCGGACCCACAAAGTGAGACTCTGTACACTCGGGCCTCTGGTTATCTGTTGGAATTAGTTCTGTGCCACCACATCTGGCTCAGCTCATTATTTACCTGTAGCTTTGTATGCCAGAGTCACCAAACCCATTCGCTGCCTTTTAACAGCATAGTCAAATATTGGGAAATGAAAGATCAGGGCTGGAGAGCTGGCTCAGCAGCTAAGAGAGCATACTGCCCTTTGAGAAGACCTGACTACAGTCCCCAGCACACGCTCCTGTAATTCCAGTTCCAAGGCACTGGATGAGCTCTTCCTGCCTCTAAGAAGATTTGTGCTCACATGTGCATATCATGCCCCAACCACACACGCATACACAAAAAGAAAAAGAAAGCACGCGCACGCTTTCCAGTTGAAACTATTGTGTGAAGCTCTGGCTTCCTATAGATTTGAGAGAAAATGGTGCCTAGAGCTGTTTCTGTCCCCTAAGACAAACAGCAATGCTACCAGCCTATCACAGGCAAGCTATTCTTTTATTGCCTGTTAATTCTAATCGTTCTGGGGAAAAGAATAATGGTATTCATATACGTTGTTAGAAATGTAAACTCACAGTTGGCAGGAAATGTTATAGAAACAACCTACAAACTCGGCAACTGTTCAGTGCCCTCCTGCTGCTCCTTGCTGCCCTGTGCCCACGTTTACTGAAACCTGTCTCAAACCTTCCAACCTTTTTACTCTCCCACCAAAACTGATCAGAGATGGAAGCTGCCGACGCTTCCCTTTCCATGGCCAGTGGTGAACAAATTAATAGACACAGGCAGTTTCTTTCTCTCTGTCTCCATTTTGTGGGTTAACCTTTGGACTGTTTGGGGGGCACTGAGTTCTAGATACCCAGCTTGAGAGATTCCAAGCGCCAGCCCTACCATGTTCTAGCTCTTTCCAGAGGCCTTGTTCTGCCTTACCTATGTCCATGTGGCTTCCTTTACCTGGCATGTCTGTCCTCTTGTTAACTCTGCAGGAGCAAAGTCCACCCACAACACAAGGCTCCAGGCAAAGCTGCCTTCTCTGTAAAGCTGACCCAGTCCCAAACCTGCCCTGTTTGCTTTCTCTGGAATCCTCAGCAGGTTTTTGTTTTTGCTTTGTTTTTAATGTGGTAGAAGTTCAATAAATATTTGCTTAATAGGTGAAAAGGAGGTAATACAGAAGAAACTCTTGGAAAGTCTGTTTCATTCACTGATGTGTGTGTGTGTGTGTGTGTGTGTGTGTGTGTGTGTGTGTGTGTGTGTGTGTGTGTGTGTGTGTAGTCTGCACATGTGAGTATCCAACCATGCTCACAAAGAGGTTAGAATAATATGTTGAGTGTCTTCCTCTCTAACTCTCCACCCTATTGACCTAAGACAGGTTCTCTGAATGAACAAGAACTTGTCATTTGAGCTAGGCTGGCTGGCTAGCATGCCTCTCAGGATCAGCCCATTTCCAGCCCCCAACATTGTGTTTATAGGTATGTCAGCTTTTTTTTGTATGAGTGGTGGGGATTCGAACCCAGTGCTCATGCTTGCAGAGCAAATGTTCTTACCCACTGAGCCATCTTCCCAGTCCCCCACTGACTTTTAATAAAACATCTGGAGAAGATAGCACTCCACCCCCAGGATCTCTTCTATTACTGATAATCTGTGTTTGAATGAGGCAATGTGGGTGAGGGTGTGGGCTGGGCTTGAACCTAGGCCCTCACACAAGGTAAGCACGTTTTCTACCACTGAGGTATGTTCTCGGACATGGGGTGATCTTCTAACGCCCACCGTATCTCCTAAGGTTTGGAGCTCAAGTTTCCTACAATTATTAAACGTTTGGTCTCACGGTGTTTCGATGGGCAGATGGTGGAGCCTTTGGGAGCTTAGACCAACCAAGTGGGAGGATCACTGGGGGCAGTCTCATGAGGGGAAAGGTGGGGCTTATTCCCTAATTCTCTTTTGCTTCTTGGCCATGAAGTAAGTGGATCTGCTCTGTCCCAAGATCCTCACTGTTACTCCTGGCACCTCAACAGTGACAGGTCTCCAGTCACAGACCAGAATTTTTAAAACTGTGAGCCAATAGCTCTCTTATATCTTTATAAGGTCATTATCTCCAATAATTTGTTACAGTGATTAGGGAGAACATGGGGAGGTGTTTTTGACTCTGCCATCAGAAAGTGAGTTGAGAGCATGTACTGAGAGCTACAGCAGGTCAGGAACAACCATAGGCACTTCGAAAGCACGAGCTCACTGGTATCACGTAGTAATGTGAGGTTAGCAATACCACCTGTCTCAGGAGACTGAGGCTCTGGGTGATGATCTAACTGGCCTGACCTAATCCAGATGTAAAGGGTGCATTTCAGAACTCAGGAGAGAACTCTCAAAGGAGCCTCTCATTTGCACACCATCCTCAACTGGAATGGAAGGGGTCTAGTCATTTTTTTCTGTCTTACCTTGTTGTACTGGCTGGTTTTGTGTGTCAACTTGACACAAGCTGGAGTTATCACAGAGAAAGGAGCCTCCTTTGAGGCAATGCCTCCATGAGATCCAGCTGTAAGGCATTTTCTCAATTAGTGATCAAGGGGGGAGGGCCTAGGCCATTGTGGGCTAGTATGGAATGGTAGTTTTAGGTTGTATAAGAAAGCAAGCTGAGCAAGCCAGGGGAAGCAAGCCAGTAAGCAACATCCCTCCATGGCCTCTGCATCAGTTCCTGCTTCCTGCCCTGCTTGAGTTCCAGTCCTGACTTCCTTTGGTGATGAACAGCAGCATGGAAGTGTAAGCTCAATAAACCCTTTCCTCCCCAACTTGCATCTTGGTCATGATGTTTACGCAGGAATAGAAACCCTAAGACACTTATTAACAGAGGAACTCTGGAAATATAGCTATACAGTCAGACAGAGCCCCGTGAGAGGTCCAGACACCACCAGGTATGTGCCAAGTCTGCAAGACCTGACTGTTTACAAGACAGAAGGGAAAGCCATATGGCTCCCTGCCATGCTTAAAGGTCTCCAAGGCTTACATATAAAAGACTGTTGTATATTTCTAAAGATTAAGAAAGCCAAGCTAAAGAGATGGCTCAGAGGTTAAGAGCTCTTCCAGAGGTCCTAAGTTCAATTCTCAGCAACCATATGATGGCTCACGACCATCTGTAACGGGATCCGATGCTCTCTTTTGGTGTGTCTGAAGACAGAGACAGTGTACTCACATATATAAAATAAATAAATCTTTTTTAAAAAGTCACTGTTGAGATAGGAAGGAAGGGAGGGAGGGAGGGAGGGAGGGAGGGAGGGAGGGAGGGAGGGAGGGAGGGAGAGAGAAGAAGAAGTGCAAAATCCAAAAATATCTGTTAATTGATTGGAGTTACCTGTGTGAGGACCATAAAATTCTAATCCAAACCAAATGTGGTGGCACATGGCTGAGGCAGGAACTTGACAGGTTTGAGGTCAGCCTGGACTACACAGTGGGAAATATGTTTCAAATAATCAAAATAAAATTTAAGAGTGATTTCAATCTTCTTTAAAAATAGGCAAAGGCAGGTCAATATTTAACTCAAAAATGTTCCTGGAATGTCTTTTAAATTAAAAGACTCAGCATGGCCCGGAAAGCCCCAGACAAGGATACAGCTGTCTTGTAACTAAAATGTATGCTCCTCAAACCCCCGCAGCTTGGAAGTCACAGGAAGGCACCTTCCAGGACTGCACATAAGGCTGTAACTGTTCCTGTAATAGCTAAGCACGCCGAAAACCAGAAAGACCGAATCCATAGGTCAAAGTACAGCAAGCACTTTACTTTGTGAAATAGGATCTGATGTGGCTAGCCTTGAACTCACTACAAAGCTGAGGTAGTCCTTGAACACCTGACCTCCCTGTTTCCACCTCCTATGTGCTAGGATTATAGGTGAGTGCCCCACAAATGGCTCCAAGTCCTTGCATCGAAAGCAATTGGACTGGTTAATAGTGGACTGAGTGTAGGTCTGTCCACTACACTTTTAAGAAGAACACCTACTAAGTTTATAAGTAGCACTGACATATCAAGGGGAACTGGAGACTTGCCATATTTATAAGTTACATTTCTTAAATATGTAAGGCTTTCTTAGGGTTCCAAAAGTGCACCCCGGGAAAGAAAGTGGATGATTGTCAGCGTCGTCTCTCTCCTAGCTGAAGTCTGGAGAGCGTGGGCCATTAGCTTACTGTTTCCCTTGACACAACTGTGCAGTGATAATCTATTTACTTTAGATCTCCCTCACCTCCTAGGATTCTAGCTTTTGGAAAATGAGGACAAGGATAGCAATACTAGTCTACCCACAGCTCTCCACAGAGTGCAGGCTCCATGGATGGCTTCACTAGCTCTTGGGGTTTTGTTTTGTTATTGTTTTGCTTTTTGAGACAGGCTTTCTCTGTGTGGCCTTGGCTGTCCCAGAACTCACTGTATAGACCAGGCTGGCCTTGAACTCACAGAGACCCACTTGCCTCTGCCTCACAAATGCTGGGATTAAAGGTGTGGGCCCCTCACTCTCCTTCAGTAGTTGTTAATTTATTGATCTAACTCAGAGATCCTCAGTTCTAGCTTCGTATCAGGGATCGAGAATAGCTATGGAAGAGCCTATCTAGGCCCAGCTCCAGTGCAGATCAATTAACTCAGAATTTCCTGAGTTTGTAATTTTCTAGGTGAAGCCATGTGTAGACAGAGGCTGGGAGTGTAGCCCACCTATAAGGTGCCTGCTTAGCCAGCACGAGGAGGCGCTGGCTTCCATCCTCAGCACCACAGAACATAGGTGGGTAAACACAGGCGCATACACAGGCAGCGGGAGAAGTTCTAGGATAAGAGGATTAACCTGCCATAGTAGTATGGAGAATCCAGGTATGTTCTGGACCAGAGTTACCCGACAGAATCTTCTAGAACATCAGAAATGTCTCATAGCCTGTGCTGCCCAATGTCGAAGCTACTACTAAGTAGACCACTTGAAATGCAGACAGTCTGACTGTGAAATTAGAACTTCCAAGTTTAATTACTTCAAATTTAAGTGTACATAGGTGCCATGTGGCAAACGAACTAGCTCACTGTACAGCACAGCATGTGAGATTTATGCCATTTTAAATAAATGAACTGAGTCTGTGCCTAAATGGTACTGAATGACTGTCTCTCTCTCTCTCTCTCTCTCTCTCTCTCTCTGTGTGTGTGTGTAGTGTGTGTGTGTGTGTGTGTGTGTAGTGTGTGTGTGTAGTGTGTGTGTGTGTGTGTGTGTGTGTGTGTGTGTGTGTGTATCAGTAGGCACCATGTCCTACATGAGGAGGTCAGAGGAGAATTTGGGGGCATTGGTTCTCTCCTTCTACCATGTAGGTCCCAGGAACTGGCCTCAGATCAGATCATGAGATTTAGCACCTACCAAGCCGCTGAGCTACCTCACTGTACCTCTTTGAGGTTCTTCACACCATTTTCCTAACAAGTCCTCCAGTTGAATGGAAGGATAGACAAAGGTTATACTGGCTTCTGGGGTAAGTAAGGACTGTGAATTAGCTTTCCCCTCCTCCATTCAGGTAGAAAAAAGAAGCAAAGGTCTTCAGAACTAAATGTTCTTTAAGTCTTGTACATAATAATGGAGAATTGAGCTGATTAAACTCCGGGGAAAATCCTCCTCAATCTTTGGCATAATACAGGGCTTTCCAACTGTGCTCTGTGACCTCTGCCTTGGAAGAGGAGAGTTTCCAGGGATCTGTGGTGACAGCCTGAGTTCCAGGGCTAAATATAGGTCACTGGCAATGACAGCTTCCCTTTCTCGGGCACTTGGAAACAGAGCCCTACCCATGAATGGCGTTATTCATGGTTGGTGGGATGCAAGACTGAGAAGAGCCAGGAACATGACCCAGATAGGAGTCTTCCCACTGCAGCTTCCTACTGGATAAACTGAACTGTGTTTACCTGATTTACAAATGGCTTGTAAAGTGTGGGTAGCTTTGGGGACATTCTAAAAATGTCATGTTGTTTGATTTAACAAAGTTTGAAAGCACAAGAGTGAATTTCTAAAACTTAGCATCAATCTAGACCAAGATACTTCCCCATGGCCACATTTTCAAACACTGGCAACACAGCAAACCACCAAATTTAACTGTGGAATTAACACCCCCCAAGTCCTTGTCAAGTGTTTCAGTGAGGCCGCCCCGCCTGCCCATGTAGCCATTCATTGTATCTGACAGTTCTGAATGATAGTTTGTGACCCAGCTTCTGAGGCCCAATTAAGTATCATGGCATATAGCCTGACTGAACTGGGCAGTGTTCTCCAAAGGTGTACCCCTAAGGAGAGTAGTCAGGTCATTTGGGCCTGGCTCTAAGAGCATATTCTCATAGGACACCCCCAGACTTCCTGCAGCCAGAACCCAAGGGGTGTAGCTCCGCGCTCTGTGTTCTAATAAGCCATCCAGGTGACTCTGGTGCTAAAATTTACACCCACTGACCTAAAGTATTGTAAATCCTGCCCAAAATGTCCCCCCACTGGGAAGAAGCTTCCTTATGATCTGAAGCTGAGAATGACTAGAACATTTAATTATTTTTCTTTTCTTTTTATTACACTGTTATAATGAGAACGATGACGATGATGGGTGGGTGGGTGGGTGTGTGGGCGCGTGTGAGGTCAGAGAACAGTTTTCAGGAGTTGGTTTTCTTCTTCCACCATGAAGGTTCTGGGGCTCAAACTCAGGACATCAGGCTCGTGCACCAAGTACCTTTCTGTGATGAGCCATTTTAGAACCTAATCAGGCCTTGTATTTTATAAAATAGGAGCCATTATTCTAGGCGCACTTAATTTTATAAGTAGTGAATTTCCCTATTTCAACAAGGCCTCTTTGCTTTTTTAATGTAATTCAATTTCATAAGTTTCATAAATTTGTAAAAATCAACTTCTGATAGAACTCATCACACATGCTTGATAGTGAGGGTACTTTAGGCAAACTTAACACAGAAAACTTCAGAAGCAGGGCTGCTAAGGTCACGCTGCATATAAGAGGCCTGTGCCATAGCCTGAAAACTGAATTTGATCCAAAACCCTGGTGAGAAGAAACAATCCCAAAAGTTGTCTGACTTCTGCGCACATACCAGAAACCACGCATGCGCACAAATAACAGTAATAAATAAAGTTTTAAAGAAAAACTCAGATGTATATCACTGCTAAATGAAGGTCGCTCCTCCCATGAAATGATATCGGTTATAAAATAATGAATAAATCCAGTAGAAAATTACGCAGCTATACTATACTGTACATTTAAAATATGTCAATTCACAATGCAAATTTACAGATGCTCTGATGTGCGGTAGTGAAGAGGTGAGTCTATAATATAAGCTCTGATCCAGCTCCATTCTTTGATTTACTAGGTAACGTGGGTCGTGTCTAAGGTGTGCCAATTTCTCTGTTTCTTCCATAAAAATGAGTTTAACTTCCCTATCTTGTATGAAGATTCAGAGACAGTACTGGCTGTAGAACAACTCAAACCCTAGTTGAGAGCTACATTGCTATTGCCTTCTAAAAATAATCGTGTATTTATTTGTGTGTGTATGTATGTCTAAAAATAATTGTGTATTTATTTATTTGTGTATGTCTACATGTGTTTACATGTATCACAGAAGTGTAGGTGACCACAGAAGCCAAAAGAGGGCGTCTAATCTCCTGCAATGGGAGTTACAGGTGGCTGTGAGCTGCCATGTAGGTGCTGAGAATCAAATGTGGCTCCTTTGGAAAAGCAGCAAGCACTCATAACCACTGAGACATCTCTGCAGCCCCCATTGTCCCTTTTTAAATTAGCTGGCCTGTGACCAGTCTGGTCACCATGAAGACAGATGATGTTAATGCTTCGTCACTCCGGACTGTGCACATAGACGTTTACAAAGCAATCCAAGCTCATAGCACTGAGTTCTGGACACGCAGCCAGTGCTCACCCGTCTAAGCATTTGTCTCTAGCTACACCCACAGTTATCATTCCAACCTTGCAAGTGACTGGGTGAAGTAAGGCACATCCAATGTTTCTGGGAAAGAACGTCTCCCTTTGTAAAAACAGATTCTCCTCATTTTGAAAACTGTGTTCCTAGACTCTGATGTGTGTGTCTCGGCAGCCATCTTGATAACACCTTGTCAAAGGAGAAAAAACCCCAAGAAAGTTCATAAAAACCAATCAGCTAGTAAGTCAAACCTAGAGCTTCCCTCCTGATTACTTAATAAATACTGTTAGTTTTAACATCGTTATCAGCAGAGTTCTATGTTAGCACAAAAACAAATTAGATGGTTAACATCCCCAGCCAGTATGAGTTAACTGGCTCTATAGCAAAATAATTTAGGTATCTTAAATCATCTACAGCAACTCCTTAATTGTTCTTCAATTTGTCTGCGTAGAAATAACATTTGACTTTCTTGCTCTATACTTGCTTAGTAGATTAAACATTAGCTACATGTTTAATGTATTAACTTCATAAAATATTTGTTTTGCTTTTAAAATTTTCTGTTTTATAGCATTAGAAATGTCTACAGAAGATTTAAAAATAAGAATATATATTAACAGGAGCTTGAGCATAGGTCCTCAGTTCAGATGACTGGTGCAATGTGAAAAGCCAGGCATGGCGCCATGTGCCTGTGACCTCAGCGATGGGGGACAGGTGCACCCCTGGGGCTTTCTTGCCATCCAGCCTAGCACAGCTGGTGAACCCCAGGTCCCAATGAGAGACCCTGACTTAACAATTTTAAATTGCTTCTAATAGTCTTTGGTTACTGTTTTTATTTGTCTGTACTACTGTAAAGTTTGATACTGAACATGGTAATGTTTAAATTAGGGCTATGTGAATAAAATGTCCAAAGTCCATTTACGATAAAAAAAACATCATCTATTATCTTGTTGTTGCTGCTGTCTTTGTTTTGGGTTCTTTCTTTTCTTCTCGAGACAGAATCTCCTGTAGCCCAGGCTGGCCTTGAAGTCCTGAGTCTTTGTGTTGCCACAGTTTGTTTTGTTTTTTGTTTTTGTTTTTTAAAGTAAGCGTGTAGGGGCAGGGTGCTGGAGAGATGGCTCAGCAGTTAAGAGCACTGGCGCTCTTCTGGGGAACCCGGGTTCAATTCCCAGCACCCACATGGCAGCTCACAGCTCTCTGTAACTCTAGTTCCAGGGGATCCTACACCCTCCCACAGACATGTGCGCAGGCAAAACAGCAATGCACATTAAAATTTATATAAAAAAGTAAACATTTTGCACTCTAGGTTGAATTCTAACCATTGATACAAGCAAACAAGCAAGCAAGCACATAAACAAACTAATAAACAGAGCTCAGAGACAGCCTCAAACTCATACTACAGGCTGCCCTCTCAAATGCTTTCTTACAGACATAAGCCAGAGCTGCATTTCTTGCTTTGTAATAAGAACAGGCATCAGGTGGCTATCTAGTTATGTACCATCTGTTTGTATTACAGCTGAGACATGAAGGGCAACCGCCCCTTCCCCAAGCTGTCTGAGAGTATTTGGTGTCCAAATTATGGTCCTTTAATAAAAAGAAGACTCTAAGATCCATATTAAAAGGTTGAAATTTAAATATTTTTCTTCCTCCAGAGATTATACATGGTTAATGGCTCCAAATGGTAACATCCCACACCTAAGGCCTCAGATTTTAAACACTGTTTAAAGAACAGTGGAGAGAACATGGAGCCGTGTTAAACTTTCTCTCACTACCATGACCCCGAATCTTGTACTACTGATGGAGACAGGGAGATTTGAACAATGAGAAGCCCTGGTAAAATCAGCACTGCACACAGCAGGCATAAAGCATGTGTGTATGTGTTCAGGAATGAAATCTTTATCTCTTCCTTACTTTCTGTTTGGAGTCTTCACTTCAGGGTCATAGTGGAAAGATAGAAAATAAGTGAGAGCACAATACACCCATTTTGTGTATTATTTTCCTTCCCTTGGTAAAATCATGGCAGGAACAGCAGGTTACCTTTGTGGAATATCTGCAGCATGTCCAAGAACAACAGAGAAGTGGCAAAGATACGCAGGAAGGAGAAACCACACCATTTACAACATCCAGCTTCAGGTCTGTATTGAAGTGGCATTCAGAGAATAGATATTCTTCCCTTTAAAGAAGTTCATCCCAAGATAAGGGAGCCTGGCCCTGAGTGAGGTCGGCATCTTGCCTTTGTGCCTCACCCTACCTTTATTTATTACCTAGTGGGTGTGGCTAATCTGAAATGTTCTCAATATTTAGGAATACCAATGACATCATAGTAATGAATTAAGAAACTACTGGCTCAGTGCATTAGTCTGAATGTAATTTTCAATTTATTCCTATTATTGAGGATTCAGAGTTCATTTTTCTGAGGTGTGTTGTTTAGAATCTGACTTAGAGATTGTCCCTGTCTTCTGTGTCCTTCCTTCCTTCTACAACCTGTTTCCTGACCATATCACTGTTCATTAACCTCTCCCTCCACAAGAGGGGTGGGCAGCAAGCGCGCGTGCATACACGCACACACACACACACACACACACACACACAAAAGGCATTTTAATGAAGTCAATTTTGCTACTTGCCACTACTCCCTCTGATACAATGATATGCAAAAAAGTGTCAATTTGAAATGACACAGCAAAATTGTGAAAAAATAATTTTTGATTGTCCATGATCTAGCAATTGCTGCCATGAAAACATGAATTAGTTCTCTATATATTACATTTTATAAAGGATTTCTAATGATTAAAAAATTGGTTTTATAATTCTAAGCATAACCACACCAAACTCATGAATTTGATGTCTATAAAATGTCAATTAAAAAGAATTAATTCCCAAAGAATCAAGAGCTAAGATGAAGCACCAGGTACATTTGAAAATGGAGACTGATATAAAATAGGGAATTATTTTTACCTCACAGATTTAAACCTCTTTACAGTGATGGCAAGGTCACATTTAGAAGCGTATGTGTGATGGAAATGTCTGAGTGATTTTCAAAAGTAACGATTGAACTCTAATGGTTACTTCATAATCAATGATGTAATAGTCAGAAGGAGAACAAAGAGGATTGCATAGCTACGGATGGACTTCCCAGCTCAGTTTGCTCTTAAAAGGGGTGACATTACACAAACAGCTAGTTTCAGAAATTAAATAAATGAAAAATCACTACATTATGGAGAAGAGAATATTTTAGCAATAAATGTGCTAGAAGGGATATTTCATTCAGCTGATCAACTTCGGAGAGCTAAAGCCCCCCGTGTAGCCAGGTCAGACAAGATTTACACCTGCAGTAGTATTCCATCCATACATAATCTATACCATCAGAAGCCACACTTGAAGCTGGTTAGACTTCACAACGAGAGACAATGAACTCTACCAGTGAATACTTCTGAACCTTCTGTGCATGCTACAGACAAAATATAGGCGTTGGGCTTGCTGCTTCTGAAGTTCAAGGAAAAGGATAAACAGATTCTAGGAAATACTATTTCTACTCCTGCTCACATATTCTTTTACGCCAGACTGCTAAAGAATCAGTGGAAAGGACATTTACAGATGTCAAAGTAATAAAGACTCTTGACTCCTGACACGATCACTCTCAAGATATAACCTGTTAGTCAGATAACCCAAAAGCTGTTTCAGTTTTTACTTTACTTGTAAACAATGCATTTCAAGGTATAATTACTGGCCCCTCCTACTTCCTTTTTGAACTGAAGACATCTTCCCAAACAACTAAAATGTTTACAGAGAACAGTAAAGCCGATGTCATATTGTGACATATTTTTGTTCCTGGCAGGCTTTGGGCCTAAATCCCTTAGTCTCTAATCAGATAACTCTCAATAACAAAGATGTAACGTCTCCTTAGAAATGTACACATCAGTATTTTTAAGTTAAAAATATGTATGCAATATTCTTTAAAAAATTATCTTGTTCCAACAATAAAAATATTTGCTCATTTTAAAACAAGGCTGTCTATAAATTCAATCCAAGGGGCAGCTCAAAATAAAACAGACATGACAAGCTACTAGACCATTCTCAAGACAGATTCAGAATACGAATTTGAAAAATCCCTTGATTAAAAATGAAATTCAACTTTTACAATGTCCAAAGAACTAATACTCCAATGTTTTGTTAAATTGAAAGGGTGCTAATGGGCATGGTTTTGTAACATAAGAAAAACATATATATAGAATGCTAGCGAAGAGGCACAGAACAGCTTATTATTAAAGAATCCGATAGAGATGATAAATCAGATGAGATCAAACACAACTGCCAACTGCATGCTTGTCCATAATGTCCCCTGGATTGGCTGTGACGACATGTCTGTTCTCATCATGGTGCACAGTCCACAGCAAACGCTTAAATAATACAGCTGACCAAATTGAACTTTCTTTATGAAAATTAAAGGATAATAGATAAAATCTTGCCCCACCTTTTTTCTTCCGTTTTTCTTTTAGTAAAACTGACAAATTGTTGAGGAGCACTACAGCGCCACCAACACAGATCAGTGCAGAACAAAAAAAAAAAAAAAAAAAAAATCTCCCACCGTGTGCAAAAAGAAGAAAACTAGAAAAATGCCAAAAATTACAAAATGTCTCCCAAATGTACCTTTCTGGAGAAAAAATCAGATAGATCTGCAGAAATTAATCGACAAAGAGCTTTTAAAAAATCACATCCTAACCACAAGTTAGATCCGCTCAGCAATAAAAGAGCCACTATTTAGCAACAGCCATAACTTAAACCCGGTTATGTCAATCTCCGCCTTCATTATACCAGAGCTGCTTTCTGAAGTACTCCATCAAGGGGATCACAATAGATCTATTCTAAAAAACAAAACAAAACTACAACTGTAGTTTGCTTGTTGGTAATTTACTCTAGACAAATTAAGCAATAGATAATTTTTATAAAGAGGATACGTACATATTTGGCACTACCAACATTGCTGGCACACAAAAAAAGTCCATCTTGAAACATCTGAGTTCCCCTTTAGTTCACAGCAATTAAAGTATAATTTTCATTATACATGTTTATCTTCAACAATGGAGAGAAAAACTATTTTTTTTTCCCCTTTTGGTAAAAATTAACCAGACAAAATTAGGTGGGACGTGGAGAGATCGAAGCTAAAGAAAAATACAAAGATTGGTTTTGTGAGAAGAAACACAATGAAAATCTCTCTTATCTGGTGCTCCTTTCGAAGATGTAATGCCAAGAATGTTTAAAATTATAAACTTACCATCGGTGTAGGCAAAGCAGCAGCCAGCTCTCAAAAAAAAATTGTAACAATATAGGCTAGGGTCTGGGTTGTCCAGAAAAAACAGCCTCCCGGCATCGTACAGATCTTCAAACATCCTGAAAATATTTGGTAAATCAAAAGTAAGACTTTCGTCCATGGAGGGTGGCGGAGCGGGGCGGGCAGCCGCAGGATCCGAGGGCGTCCGGGGAAATGGAGCAGGCTGGAGGCTGCGGAGCGGGCGGCGGCGGCAGGCGCGGGGTTAACAACTCTGCGCTGGCGGGCAAGAGGGCGGGCGCGCGCACTCATTGGCTGGCGGCCTCCGGGCTCCTCCCTCGCTCCCGCCTTCCGCAGCTAGGAAAGAATGCACGACTGTGCCATTTTACACCGGGCTCGGGAGAGCGCCGCCGCCCGGGCCTCGGCTCGGGGCTCGGAGTAAGTGACAAGCACAACAATGGCAGCGGCCGCGTCCTCGGAGCATCTGGGCACGCCCTTGCGCGTGGCGCGAGGGGGGCTCCATGCGAGACGGCGTCCGTGTGGGACATGGATGCGGACGCGGCCATTCGGGAAAGATGCCCATCCGAGGGTGCTCGGTGTGACATTCCCGAGAGCCTCCTGCTGCCGCGAGCACCACGGTCCCTGCATTAGCACCGAATGAATCCTGACATAAGTTGAAACCATATTCAGCTCCCCCACCCCCTCCCCTTCCAACGCTGCTTCCAAACCCCTTCCTGGCTCGCCCAGTTCCACCGCTCGGCCTAACAAACAAAATGGCTGAGGTGCCCAGATTTTTTGGATCCTTCCACACGGCCTCCAGGAAGTGATAGAAATTCAAAATAAATAAAGCCCTAAAGTACACCCTTGAGTCTGAACTTCTTAACCAACCTCTGGTGCTGTTGCTAGCGGGGCGTCCAGTGAAAAGCGCTCTTTTTTGTTCTTTTTTTTTTTTTTTTTTTCCTTTCTTTTAATTGTTTTGAAAAGAACATCAATCATTAGGGATTTACTAGATTGTAATTTGAACTTCCTGCTTTACATATTTATAAGGTCTTTCACCTAACTTGGCAGGCTTTCAAATTAAGTGGGCTGGGAAACTTGATTCTCTCTAGTTGGGGGCTGAGTAGGGCTCTTGCAAACAGGCTTTTAAAATACAGACAGTCTGAAAATTAAACATAAAAATGTCAGAGGAGCCGGGCAGTGGTGGCGCACGCCTTTAATCCCAGCACTTGGGAGGCAGAGGCAGGTGGATTTGTGAGTTCGAGGCCAGCCTGGTCTACAGAATGAGTTCCAGGATAGCCAGGGCTACACAGAGAAACCCTGTCTCGAAAAACCAAAAATGTCAGAGGAATCCAACATTTGTAATTGCAAATGTAAAGTCCCCAAAGTCAGCTAATATCAAAGTGTTTCAATAACTTAAATGTGTGAATTTAATGCATCAACTGTGCAATTAATTTCTTGCCAGAAAATTTCTAATGGACCAACGATGAAAGAAAATACCAAAGGATGAAAAAAAAAAAAAAAAAAAAGATGGAGAATTGCCCACATTCTTCAAGACAGTTCCACACATACCCATTCAACTCACCCCACACAGAGGTCTGATAGACTCGCCTAGTATTTAATAGGTAGCCATGTTTAAAACTATACCTAGGGTTACTATCACACTCACCGTCTACAAGACTCTGAGGGGGGGAAATGCTGTTAATTACAGGATGATTAGAATAAACAGGGCTTGCTTCCAGTAAACCAGAGGGCTAACAAAACCAGAATTTTATGACACAGGTTAGTGACCCATGGGCTTGGGGTTAATTTAAACAGACTGAGCCAGATTCCCCTTCTGGTCTCTATATTTTGCACCTGCTCTGAAGTAGAAAACTGGGGTAGACCTGGATTCACAAATATTTACCGGGCAGCTATGGTTAAAAAAAAAAAAAAAAATCTGGACAGGAATAGACGCTTATGTAAGTCTACAGATAGGTCCTTTTTAGGCTAGACTGTTCTGAGCACTTTGTAAGTTATTCATATTCTTAATTATAACTTTCTGATGAAGTAGTTGGTTTTCCAGTTTTTGAAGCCATATTTACGGTATACATGAACAGGTTTCTTGTTTTTTCTGTTTTCAAAGGTAAAGTAGAGGATACAGTATAGAAAAGTTCTCCGTTAAATAAGCTGGAGGTTAATTATCCCATTTCTTGAGCATTTGCTGTGCACAGCAGTTGCTGCTCATAGGTAATAACGAATAAGCAGTGGTTTATCTCTTTATCTCATGGAGATAGACAAGCAGCAAGCTAACAAACACGTGATTGAAAGTGTCGGAGAGTGCTCTCTTGGAAGTGGTGTGCAGGACAGAGAGAGTACATCAACAAGGGGGCCAGAAACTGCTCCTTAGCAGATGGCTTTGACACTAGACTTGAAAGATGGGGGAACTACTTGGGACACACGCACACAACACACATACACTAAGGCCCTCGGGTGGATTCCAGAGGCACATTCTAGAAGTGCCATGGAGACCAGCATGCCCAAAGCACACTCAGAGGAAGGGAAGTGACTTCAGTTGGTCAGAGGTGCGGGAGGGTGGACTCGGTACGCAAGCGGGATGGAAGTTGAGAGGACCCAAATCCACCATGGAGTTCCATAACTAAGCTGTGAATTACAGTGACTAAGATGATGGGCTCAGAGATTTTAATGGTGGTGAACTGCAGAGAAATGGAGGTGGAGAGCAAATCCCACAATGAGAATTTTGAGTTCACACAGCTACATCATGGCTACATCATGGAGTTTTGCTTTTCGTCCACATGTCATAGCCAGGGATGATTAATTATAAATATGAAAAAGCAAGACATAAAGCAGACCACACGGTGCAGTACTAGTAAACATTTTTAAAAAGTAGCAATACAGATAACTAATCATCTTGATTTTCTGCATCTCTTTAGCTGGGCTCATTTGTACTTTGTTTTCCTAGGTAAAGTCTCATTAGACAGCTCTGGCCTAGTTGACGTTAGTACTTTGACTTTCTTTAAGATTCTTACTTTTTTTTAAAAGCTGGTGTGGTAGTGCAAGCCTTTATTCCCAGCACCAGGAGGCAGAGGCAGGAGGATCTCTGTGAATTTGAGGCCAGCTGGTCTGTGGAGCAAGTTCCAGAACAGTAAGGGCTGGACAGAGAAAGTTTGTCTGGAAAACGAAATAAAAACAAACAAACAAAAATCTTATACTTTTTTAATCAGTTGAAAAATACGAGTATCTTTTATTGTTATGACAGGTGCAAAGCCTTGTTGAATCTAGAAATTAGAAAAGTTAGTTAAAATAAAAAGGAATGTTTTTTAAAATTGGTATCTGACTTTTGCAAGTCAAAATTCCATGTGTACACGAACAGAAACAGCATGTTCAATGACTTAAATCTAAGTCATAGAACATTCATTGTTCTATCAAATCAATGATGCAATCCCTCAAATACACCCAGGACCCACAACCAACAGAGACTTCAAATTGTGAGCCTGTTGGTGCAGTCATAAAATCTTTACCTCATAGAACTGAGAAGTCAAGGGAGATATGTTTTTGAGTGCGATCTTTTTTATTTTAAGAAGGGATACAATAGCCTTCTGATCCCAAGCAAGTTTATTACTGTTTTTGCAGTCAAATACATATGGCCAATTGCAGTAAGTAGGATAAATACAACAAGTAGCCCAAAATAATTCAGCTTAGTTTTCCCCACTAAATACTGGACTGCAGCTTGCAACTAAGTTTTTCAAGAAGTTCCCAGCTTTGGAACTGTGGAGAGGGATTGTGCATCTGTAGATTTGAGTCTCCCTCAGGTAATTCAGAAAACAAAACAAAACATTCTTAGCTGAAGTCAGCATTTGTAACCCTAACGAGCCTGGAGAACTCCAACTTGGAAATATCCCCAAATAGACAATATGGCACTCAGGGAACAATCGTATTGAATTTTGTATATTCTTGGGAAAATCCTAATATAATCCCTTTATGATTTCCATGATTCTGCCTTAAGAGTGGCAAACTCACACTTCCTGCAAACTTTTCAAGCAACACACTTGACTATTTTGCTTTCTAAATGTTATGGTGCCTTCAGCTAAGATTTAAGAGTGTTGACTTGAGAATGTATTGACTGTGTGGGTTTTAGATGCATTTGTTCATTAAAAGATTTGCTCATCCTAAGTTTAATCATCGCAAAGAACGGAGAATTTACAAGGAACATCTTTCTTGGAGCAGTTTGTGAACACTGGTGTGGCCAAGATTAGTTTCTGTCTGATCAATATCTTTCCTGTTCATAGAATTGAACTTTATTTTGGGCTCATTGCCCAAACCAGTGCTGTATGACACAGTTTTCACTGAAGGGATGTAGCTGAAGTTGCTTGGTAGGTCTCAAAAGTCAGTTAAAGAGGGCTGATGTAAGACTCTAAAGCTTCGGAGTTATACACAACACCCACAGGGGCTTCCCTCTGCTGGGTTGACCAGTACTCAAGAGGCCTTGACAGTACTCAGGCTTCCATCTCTTCTGTCTCCTCAGTGCTGTGATTGCTTCCAACATGCCCATGCACTTGAAAGGCATCCCTCAGCTGAAACAGCCATTTCGGGGCTGACATCAGCAGTCTTCTATGCCAGTGTACAGGATGCAAGGGTTAAGTGTGGTCCGCAGAGGCCCTGGATGCACAGCCACCAGCTCTACTGAGCATTAGTTGCCAGCCCGATATAACTTGGTGACAAAATAAAGCAGAAGTCAGAGTTCAGTCGCCCCTCGTACACACCTGTGAGAAGTCTAGGGACACAGAGCAAGCTGACTCACCACTTCATTTTTGTCTCTCCCCCCTCCCCCCGATGATCCAGAGTGCTTTTCTTCTTAAACATTTAGCAGAATTTTTTACTTTATTACATTTAAAATTCTTATGCTTTATTCATTATCCACCCCTATCCTACACTCACCCAACTGTGTTCAAGCATTTTTCTTTATTTTTCTCATTCCTTCTTTGACTTTATGTCTTCTCCTTCACACACACACACACACACACACACACACACACACACTTTAGTAGTACTTTGACTTTATTGGCTTTCGAAACTCTTACATGTTTTTCTAAGCTTTGTAAAACCTTTTTTCCCCTCCGAGCTCTTGCTCTCTTCTCTCCTCTACAGCGTCCTTCTCTGCCCGTTCCTCCATTCTCCTTTTGTCTGTTTAACAGTCACCTCTCCTTTCCTATGCTCTTTATCTAATTTCATTTACTGTTTACACAATTATCCTTAAAAAAAGTTTAACATCATAGCACATTCTACACTGGTCTTACCATTTTCAGTTTTTTTTGATATTGGTGATGGATCCGTGGGTTGTTAATTGCTTTTAAGTATATTTCTGTATCTTATAGGGTTTACCATTGTTCCTTGCCAAGTGGTATTGGGGATTGAGGCTTCAAGACTAGGTTACTCAATAAGAAGACACCTCCCCCCTCCCACCACACACAGTAGGAATGACTCTTTAAGAAATGCCGCTTCAGCTTCCTTTACCAATTAAACTTTTACCTGATCTGTAACTAACAATGCTCTTTGAGATCATTTATAACTATGCTCTCATTCTGCTGACATTTTGTATGCTTAGTCTGTTTAGAATTAACTAACCTTATACCTGAGATGGTGGGGCAGACCTCTAATCCCAGGACCCAGAAGGCAAAAGCAAGAGGATCTATTTGAATTGAAGGCCAGCCTAGTCTAGCAAGTTTTAGGACAGCTAAGCCTAAATAGCAAGACCCTGTCTCAAAGAAAACAAAAACAAACAAAGAATTAACCGACCTTAAGGAAAACAATATAATTAATCTTACCATGTGTTGGACGTCCCAATAGACCATGTTTCCTTTTTCTCTTTCATAACCCATCATGACCTTGACTCAGAACAATGTGTGTGTCATAAGATATTGTCCAAGACTAAGATCACTTGCTGAAAGCAGCAAGGCATTGAAAGCCACAGTCCCCACAAAGAATACTGACAGCAACGTGTGGACATAGATAATAACATTTGGTGGCTTTGTGTGCTGCTCTGAGTCAAAAGAGTTAGAAAAACAATTTCCCTTTGTGAGATTCCTGCAACAGATTAAGACAAAAGTTCCTTATTCTTTTTCAGTATCATATTTGCTGTACTGTTCAATAAATACAGAGAACAGCCTTTTTTTTTTTTTTTTTTTTTTTTGAACAACAAAATCAGAACCCTTCAGAACAAATCAGACATCCTCTTGGGTGAACAACACAACAAATCTACACTGTTAAAATGAACAGTCTTTTCTGGGAAATCTGGAGCTCTATACACTTAAACTAAGAAATCAGAGGGGCCAGACACAGAGGCATATGCTTTAATCCCAGAACTCCTCAGGGGGACGTGGATCTCTGAGAGTTGGAGGTCAGCCTGGTCTACATAGAGAGTTCCAGGATAGCCAGGGCTATATAGTGAGACCCTATCTTGAAAGAAAGGAAGAAAGAGAGAGAGAGAGACAGAGAGAGAGGAAGGATCAAAGAGATTGTAAATAAACAACCTAATAATACACCCCGAGACCCTGGAAAATGAAACAAACCCCAAGTCAACAGACAGGAGGAGAAGTAAGTTCAGGGCAGGAAATAATGAAATGGAAAGAAACAAATAAACAACAAAAACGATTAGAAGAACCTCTGAGACAAGGAGTTGATCTTTGAAAAGATAAACAAGATTGGTAAAGGGTTAGTTAACTACACAGAAGGAGAGAAGACCTAAATAAATAAAATTAGCATTGAGAAAAAAGCTATTACAACAGCTATCAATTCAGAAAAATCTTTTAAAGGTCTTACCTTAAAAACATTCTAAGTTAAGCCCGGCAGTGGTGGCGCACACCTTTAATCCCAGCACTTGGGAGGCAGAGGCAGGTGGATTTCTGAGTTTGAGGCCAGCCTGGTCTACAGAGTGAGTTCCAGGACAGCCAGGGCTACACAGAGAAACCCTGTCTCGAAAACAAAACCAACCAACCAGCCAAACAAACAAAAATTCTAAGTTGAAAAATCTAAAAGAAACTGATGAATTTCTAGATGCATATGAGCTATCAAGTTAAACCAAGATGAGGCACACATTAGTTAAACAGAGCTATAACAAGGAGGGAAACTGGAGCAGTAATTTTAAAATCTCCCAATTAAGAAAAAAGTTTAGACCTAGATAAATTCACCAGTGGATTTTACTTCAATTTTAAAGAAAAATTAGCACCAAAGATTCTCAAATATTCAATAAATTAGAAAATTAGGAAGTGTTACCAAACTCTTTTTTACAAAGCTAGCATTATCCTGATACCAAAAGCAGGAAAAAAAGTCACAAAAAAGAATATTAAAAAATAATTTTCCTGATGAACAGATTCAAAATTTTTCACCAAATACTTGCAAACTGAATTTAGTAATACATCAAAAATATCATTCATCATGACATAGTTGACTTTACACCGTCAAGGCAGAAATAGCTTAATACACATAATTAAAAACTTATAAATTACATAAATGGACACAAGGACTGAAATCACATGATTATTTTGATAGTTTAAAAACAAGCTTTTGGCTTTTGACTAAAACTCTTCATGCTAAAGTCCTGGAGAAATGTGGAAGAGACTGAACATGCTTCAACATGATAAAGTCTGCATATGGCAAACCCACATCCAACATAATATTAGATGGGAAAACTCAGCATTTCCACTAAAATTAGGAACAAGATACGGGTGTTCACTTTCTCCATTTTTATTCAATATAGAACTGGAAGTCTTAGAAGTCTTAGCTAGAGCAATAAGGCAGGAGGAAGGGCACAAATCAGACAGGAGCAGGATGCTATTACTCTCATCTAAGAGACTCTAGAGAGTCCACCAGAAAATCTTTGCAGTTGATGAACACTTTTAGCAAAGTGGAAAGATACAAAAATCAGCATACAAAACCAGTGTCCTTCCTATATACCAATGACAAACGAGTGTGAGGAAAAAACAGGGAAATAATTCCATTCACGATTGCCTCAAAAATACGTCTTGAACTAAAGTTAAGCAAGGATGTGGACAACTTCTATAACGATAACTTTAAAACACTGAAGAAAGAAATAGAGGAAGACACCAACAAGAAGATGAAACATCTTCCATGCTCATGTGTCCTAAGATCCTAAAATGACAAAATTCAAAATATCTTTGTCCCATCAAAAGCAATCTCCAGATTCAATGAAATCTTAATAAAAATTCCAGTGGTATTCTTTATAAATATAAAAACATCTTAAAATTCATATGGAATTGATAGCCAGAGAAATCTCGAGCAGAAAGAATACTGCTGGAAATATCACCTAGTTCAAATTATACTTCAGAACCATAGTAGTGAAACCTGAATACTGTTGGCACAAGTACAGAATATGGAGCAATAAAATAGCATAGAGGGCCATAGAAATCCATGCAACTGCAGCTATATAATTTTTTCATAACAAGGCACACTTAGTAAAAGGATCACCTTCTGCATGCTGGGAAAACTGGACAGCTACGTGAGAAGACTGAGATCAGAGCCTCACCTCTCACTCAGCACAGATCTGCACACCGATCGAGAATGGTGGCTTAAGATCTGAAAGCCTGACGCTGCAAGAATGAGAAGCAGGAAGAACACTTGAAGACAGGGACAATTAGTTCAACAATCAACTGATGGGAGCTCATGAAATTATAAGGAATTTTACAGCAAAGGAAACTGAAGAGGGAAGAGACAAACCTACAGAATAGTTGAAAATTGTTGCTGTTTATCTGATGTAAGATTGGTAGCATTTACAAAGAACTCAGGAAACTAAATTTCAAGAAAACAAACAACTAAATCAAAAAGTGGACTATATTGACATGAACAGAGAGTGCTCAAAAGAAGAAAAATAAATGACTAATAAATATTTTTAAAGGTATTCAACATCGTTAGCCATCAGAGAAAGCCAAACTAAAACTACTTTGAGAACCCATTTCATTCATCTGATATCAGAATGGATATCATCAAGAATACAAATGACAATAAATGCTGCTATGCCTGTGAGGAAAAGTAGAAGCCATGTCTACTGGTGGTGGCACTAGAAACTGGTGTAATTCCTGAGGAAGTCAGTCTGGATATTTCTCAAAAAGCTAAAACCACGCGCCCAACCTTAACACTCATGGACACATAACCAGAGAGCTCCATGTTCTCCCTCAGAGACATGTCCATATTCCTTGTTGTTCTGTTCACAGCAGCTAGGAGATGGAATCCATCCTGATGTCTATCAATTGATGAACCATAAGAAAAATGTGGGGCCTGTACACGTGGAATTTTGTTAGGCTGAAAGTTATACAATTTTTAGGAAAATGGATGAAACTGGAAAATATTTGAGGTAGCCCAGGCCCCAAAAGACAAACACACATTCTCTTTCATATGTAGAGTTCAGCTTCAAGTTTTTCTGTTTGTTTTTTTTTTGTTTGTTTTTTTGTTTGTTTGTTTTTTTTGGTTTTTCAAGACAGGGTTTCTCAGTGTAGCCCTGGCTGTCCTGGAACTCACTCTGTAGACCAGGCTGGCCTCAAACTCAGAGATCCACCTGCCTCTGCCTCCCAAGTGCTGGGATTAAAGGCGTGCGCCACCACTGCTGTTTGTGTTTTAAATTTGGAATGTCTGTAGAGATCAGGAAAGGGATTGTGAGAGGGGGAGAGGAACTAAATATTTCAGGTGAGGGTAGTGCTACTGATGAGGTTGAAAGTTCAGAGTGGGAATATTGGGGTTAAAACTTTAAGCTGGAGTGGAAAGGTGAAGGTTAACCAAATCTAGGAATTTATGAAAAGCCTTACAGAGCTGAGTGGGAGGTGGTGGTGCACACCTTAGTCCCAGCACTCTGGAGGCAGAGGCAGGCAGATGAACCTCTGAGTTTGAAGCCAGCCTGGTCTACAGACTGAATTCCAGGACAGGAATTTTTCTCACCGGCAGTTCCTGGCTAGGCTACACCAAGAAACCCTGTCTCAAAACATACAAACAAACAAACAAAACGCCTTATAGGAACCTACCAGATTTTATGTGAGTGTGTGTTTCAAAGAGTTTGAATGTTGGTACTGTGTATGTGTTGGCAATATCCTTGAAGACATGAAACATTTAATGAAAGTGCTAAGCCTGAAACACTATTGTTTGAAGACAAACCATACTTTGGTTATAGGACATTGAGAAATCAAGTGGAAACTAACTTGGAAACCTCCTCTCGGTTCCCTACCTTTCAAAGTCCCAGAAATCGCTAGGTGGTTGTTAGGGTAAAAATGTCATGATAGAGGAGTCACTGAGATCAAGAGGAAAGAACATAGAATCAATTAAACAGGAAGTTGGCTCACTGAAAAAAATAAGATTAACAAACCCCTACCAAAGCCAAGCAAAAGAAAGAAAAGACCCAAATTAATACAGTTACAGATGAAAAGGGGAGATAAGCTACCGACTCTATGAAATACGGAGAATCATTAGGGAGTAGTTTGAAAAGTTATATTCCAAAAAACTAGAAAATATAGAAGAAATGGAAAAATTCCTAGACATATATGACTTATCAAAATTAAGTCAAGAAAAAATGAGCAACCTAGGCAGATCTGTTACTATCAGTGACATTTAAGTGTTAACAAAGAGAAGTCCAGAGTCAGACAGACTCAATGCTGAGCGCAGCCTAGTCATTAAAAAGAGCTCACACCAATGCTACATAAAACGTCCATGGACTGACAGGGAGGGAACACAACCAAGCTCATTCTATGAAGCCAGCACCACCCTGGTTCCAAAACCAAAGACTCACTCACAGAGAAAAACAAACAACAATAATAAACTGTAGATTTCCCTAAACAATGACACAAAATTTCTCAGTAAAATTCTTGCAAATCAAATTCAAGTATATATTTATATCACACAGCATGACCATGTTAGTTTCATTCCAGATTTCAAGATGATTCAATATCATTAAGTGTGATTCTAAGCATTGATGGACTTAAGGACAAAAACCACATGACTATCTCAAATGATTCAGAAAAGGCCTCTGCCATTCCTTCATGATAAAAGACCTGAAGAAATTAGGAACAAAAAGAATGCACTTTAACATAGTAAAGGCTATATATGACAAAGTTACAGCAAACATAATATGTAAGAGAAAGAGACATTTCCTCTACAGTCTGGAATTCGACAAGGGAGCTCAGTCTCTTAATTTTTATTCCATGTAGTGCTTGAAAGTCTTAGGTCAATGTGGTGGTTTAAATAGAAATGGCCTCCACAGACTCATGTGTTTGACTGCTTGGTTCATGGGAGTGGCACTATTAGGAGGTGTGGCCTTATTGGAGGAAGTATGCCACTGTGGAGGTGGGGCTTTAAGGAATAATACATGCTCAAGATCTGCTCAGTATGAAGCATAGTAGTCTCTGCCTGGCTACCTTTGGATCAAGATGTAGAACTCTTGGCTCCTCCAGCACTAAGTCCTATATAAGAGTTGGCTTGGTCATGGTGTCTCTCACAGCAATGAAGCCCTAATGAAGACAAAAGTTGGTACCAGGATCTGGGGTATTGCTGTAATAGGTCTGACCATGGTTTTGTTTGGAGGAATGTGGATTTTAGGACTTTGGATTTGGAAGCACTGAAATGCTCTAAGTGGGGCTTAATGGACTATCCTAGTAGGAATATGGAAGATATTGGTGCTGAGCATCATTTGAACTCTGGGGGCCTGGCTCAAGAAGTTTAAGAGGAGAAGAATTTTAGTTTGTTGCATGGAGATTATTCTTATGATGTTTTGGTGAAGAATATGGCTGCTTTTTGCCCTTTTCTGGGAAGTCTACCTGAGGCTAAGATGAAGAGATTTAGATTGGTTGTATTAAGGATAGTAGACTCACAATAGCCTAGCATAGACTCTGCCCTGTGGTTTACTCTTATGAAGAGCATTTTAATCAAGTGTAGTAAATTGAGAAAGGAAAAATAGAAAATATATGGTTTAAAGATTAAAGGGACACCAGGAAGTGAAATGGAGCTAAATCCTGTGTTCAAGGATAAAATGGAATTAAGACAGTAATGACCTCAGGGCAAGATCCCACCAAGCTAAGCTTATTTTTTATGTGTTTGCAGTTGGACAAGTTATAGTTATATCATGTTAGGTGTTATTATCACCTAGTTATTATTTTCATTTGAACATAAGGAGATATGATTGTGTATCAAATTGACAAGAGATAGATTGTGATGACTATTCTCGGTTGTCAACTTGACTGTATCTGGAAAAAACTCCAATCCAGAACTTATATAATTCTTGTGAAAACAGCAAGAAGGGCATAGGTCCAGTCCTGATGGTGGACACCTTTAATCCTAGCACTCAGGAGAGAGGAGCATGCAGATCTCTGAGTTCAAAGTCAACCTACAGAGCAAGTTTCTGGACAGCCAAGCTTACGCAGTGAATGAAACCTTTGAAAACAGAAAGTGGATGAAAATGTAATAGGACAAGGGGCCATGTTCTGCTGCAGGCTAGCCCCAGTGAGGTCTTCTTTCTTGTTGGTTCTTCTTGAGGCAGCGGAGGGGGAAGAGCGTCAGCAGACAGTAAGACTGTGTCTTATGAGATATGGGGCTAAGACTTTGTCTTAGAAGATATTTAGGGTTGCTGTATAATAATAAAAAGTTTACTTATCTAAGTCTAAGTTACTTTGCTACTGTAGCTGACCTGCCTTCTGTGATCCTCTGAGGCCAGAAACTGCAGTCTCTGACACTTAGCACCTCATCCTGAAACAGCAGATTAAGTAAAGGATTAATTGCTAGAGCCTTTTCCCTTGTCTAGATGCCTCTTACTTGTCAGGCTAGAGAGAAGTTGGAGAAATAAACTTCTATTGAACCAGAAGAAGAGAATAACTCTTGCAGAAGGAAAAACTTTTATATAAGCAAATATGCATAAACACATAAGTTCATATACAGATTCGTGCATGCATACAAACACATACACATACATACACACATACATATATATATATATATATATATATATATATATATATATATATATATATATATATATTCCATTCAAACCAGTTGGGTCCAGCTTGCATACATTTTCACAATTACACACACACACACACACACACACACACACACACACACATACACTTACATATGCGTTTGGAGCAAAAGACCAAGTACCTGTGCAGAAAGAACTCACTCATTCTGGATGAAAAATGAGCTCCAATCTTTATTGCATAGAGAAAGAAAAATCTTCTACCCTTTTAATGCTAAAAGAATTAAACCCAAGTTTGTAAGAAGAAAGTTTTGTTTCTTTTAATAAGACTAAGCCTGCCTTGTTATTAAGAAAAGACCTGTTCTGTTCTGTTCTGGTAAGGAGAAGCCTGTCTGCTCCTTCTGCTCTATCTTAAGTTCTGTTCAGATCTGACTAAAAAGTTCTCCTCAGCTCAGTTCTGACTCCTCTCTTTGTCCTCAGCACTTATACATCTTTCAGAATACGTGATCACATGGTAAAAGTTCATCACAAGTTCGTACATAAAATTCAAATCATAAATTGAATAAGAAGTTTACAGCAGTGAATGTTTACCTGCATATCCATTAGGAGTAATTATCTGGCTAAACATCCATCTCCTGTCACAGCTCCACAAGTACATTGAAAGTTAAAAACCATAACTAAGTTATTAGTGAAGTTTTGTATAGATAAACTCAGTCAATATTTTATCTTCTGTCCTAGCACCTATAATAAATCATTAGTTCCCTTTTTATGACCTTTGGTTAATGGTTTTACAACTTCTTGGAATGTGCTCTGAAAATGTGTTTACTATTTAGAAGCAATTAACTGGTGATACATGGGAGATTGACAGAGTTCTCATTGCAGTTTTGACTATCAGAAAAGGATCTAATAGCAGTCCCACTATAAAAGAGCCCAATACATACTGATATAATTTTAGGAATTCTTATAGGATCATCATTAAGAATTAAGAAGTCAGCATCACTACAAGACAGTACATCTTTGGAGATCTGCAGAAATCTGTTTAAAAGAGGTGGCCTAGTACCTAGTGATTGTTATATATGTTTAATAATAACAGGAAAATCATATTAATAGCAGAAATCTTTCCTAAAATGATTTTAGAGTTCTGTCGTAGATCTCAATCTAAGGTGGTCATCTCAGGAAGATCACCTGCTAATTATTAGCTTGTCCTATGATGGCTCCTGACAATGTTCCAGCTCCAGCAAGCAGCAGAACTTGGCAGCTTTGGCCATGTGGCTCTGGCTTTAGAGTCAAGAATAGAAGGGAGCTAAGAAATTAGTGGTAATTAAGAAGAGACAGGCATCACTGTGGTGAGATCTGGAAAGTGTTTTATGAGAGCACAAAGAAGTTATGTTCCAGGGGCAGCCAAGGTTCTACCTTGTGATGATAGCCAGACCTGGTAATGGATAAGAGTTACCCAGGTGATACTTGTTTGGAAGGTATGAAGGGGTCATGGAGAGTAGCTGAGGCTTGGCATGGTGAGAGGTGAGAAAAGGCCATTGGTAAAGGTGCAGCCTCAGTGGCAGTTGAAGGCCCAGGAATGAAGGGGTCATGCAAAGAAGTTGAGCTCTGGTACCATGAAGAGAGCCTATGAGAGGCTATGGTGAAGCCTAGTTAAGCAGAAGACCTCCACATATTGGAGATGCCAGTACCATGGGATGTCCACCAAGAACAGCAGCATCAGTGGAGTGGAGTCAACCAGAGCCTAGAGTGCTGCAGAGGGCAGAGCTGGAGAAGTGATGCCAGCCCTTTGGAGGAGCCCGGAAGACCATGCATGGATCTCAGACACTGGAACAAGAAACTGTGAAGTTGAAGTTGTCTTGGATACCCCAAGATATTAGAGATGCCAGTGCTATGGGATACAGGGAGTGGAACCAGTCCAAGAGAGAGAGAGTATGTTGCAGTCAACACAGATGAAAGAAGTTGGAGAGCTGAAGAGCATTTTGACATCAGATATGGAGATAATAGAGTTTGAAGTTTGCCCAGCTCGTTTTTGGCCTTACTTTGGTCTAGCATTTCATCATAATGCTCCATTCCCTATGTTTTGGAACAGTAATATATATCTTGTGCCATGATATGTTTTAAGTATGTGATCTGCCTTTTTATTTGGATTTTATGTGGGATTACAGTCAAGAGGTTGCATAAATCTCAAAGAGATGTTGAACTTTGGACTTCGAATTGTGATAGACTATGGGGGCTTTTGAAGTTGGACTAACTACATTTTGAATTATGTTATAGCTTTAAGCCTGGGAGTGGAATGTGGTGGTTTGAATAAGTATGGCTTCCATTGACTCATGTGTTTGAATATTGGCCCATAGGAGTGGCACTATTAGGAGGTGTGGCTTTGTTAGAGGAAGTGTGCCACTGTGGGCGTGGGGCTTCGGGGTAATATACATGCTCAAGCTCTGCCCCGTGTAAAACACAGTAGCCTCTTCCTGGATGCCTTAGGATCAAAATGTAGAACTCTTGGTTCCTCCAGCACGAAGTCTGCCTTCATGATGACATGCTTTCTACCATGATGATAAGGGACTGAACTCTGAAACTGTAAGCCAGCCTTAAGTATGTTTGCCTTTATAAGAGTTGCCTTAGCCATGGTGTCTCTTCACACAAAGGAAACAGGAAGCAAGCCTTAGTAGAAAGAGTACATTGACAGGATCACAACACCCAACTCATCAATACATAATAAAGACCTAGTGAAAACAGAGTAGCAATGGTGCAAACTCACACGTATAGCCCCATGGAGCAGGAAAAGAGACCCGTAAGTACATTTATATGGGTACAGCTGCTTTATTTTAGACAAAACTGTCATAAAATGCATGGAATGAAAGACAGCCTGGTTAGCAAACAGTGCTAGGAAAACTGGATACACACGTGTAGAAGAACGAACAATTATCTTTTCTGTTTGTTTGCCAACTATGCTCAATACTCAGGTAAAATGGATCAGAAACTTTAATGTAATGCTGAAACTTTAAAATTACTAGAGGACAATATAAAGGAAATAGTTCAGAGCTAGGCATTGATGAGGATTTTTGGAATAGCACAGGGAACAAGCCTGAGCATTAACAAAGGCTGTTAACCACTTTAGTTGGTCGTGGGACCTGTGAGAATGGAGCTGATAAATGAGGCACACTAAACTCTTATACAGAGTATCAGACAATTTATACTCCAGGGTCAGGAGGAGTCACATAAGTAAAGTGTCCAACCACAAGGGCAGGCTGCACATGGCAGACAAGCAGTACATGACAAAAGCATGTTTTCCATAGAGGCATGTACACAAATACCAATAGCCAGTTGTAATGAATAATCTGAAGTGAACTCACTCCTATCTGTTACACCTGGAGAGTCATGAAACCATGATTCAAAAACAATTTTGTGGTTTCGAAGAAACTGAGGTCACAAGACCTCTTGTCTTGGTTTCTTGGGAGGTTCCTCACAAGCGCTCAGGACTTTTCTCACATGACTTCACTCTTAGTCCATGTTCTTACAAAAGGGTATTGTATGGAATCAAGGTGCATTTGCACAGCAAAGGAAGCAGTCACCCGGGCAAAGAGACAGCCGAAGAAGAACAGGAAAAGATGCTGAGCTAACCATACTTCACAGGAGATGAATAGCCATAATACATAAAGAACTACAAACCCACACATTTTCCAGTTATAGAAGAAGTGAACAGTGTTCCATGAAAACAATACACATGGTCAATAAGGATGTGAAAAAAAAAAAAAGTTTGGCATTCTTAGAAATCAGGAAAAGGCAAATAAAAATTTCTTTGCGATTCCATTGAATACCAGTCAGAATGACTATCAAGAAGACAAATGACAAGAAACGTCCAGAGGATATGGGAAATGAGGAATTGTAACGGGAAGTATTAAAAAAGAAGGTATATATCACGGCATGTTCCCGCACTATGCCCTGGTTCTCTCATCCCAGTCAGGCTAGCCAGCCATGCATTAGCGGGCAATGGCCAACCTGCTTTCATTTCGTGGAGCCGCCGCCTGAAGGAAAACACAACCTTAGTTCAGAAACAATGATAGTTCAATCTCTGGGCACAACAACTAAAACCTAATCTTGTAAACCTTATCAAAGTCTGATTCCTCTGGTGGCGAATCCTTTTGGATCCGCCATGATACCAGGAGACTCTACTAGCTACATCTTACCTACTACATGCTGTCCCCGTTCCAAAAAGACCCTCTCTCTCTCCTGCCCCTCTCTTCCTCTCTCCGACCTGGAAGTCTCTCCTTTGGCTCCTTTATTCAATAGGGGATTGGTTCACAAGTCACAGGTGTAACTCACTCCTTGTCTGAAGCCCCTCACAGGAGGGCAGAATTAGCAGATTACAAACAGCCCAGGGCTATCCACAACAAGGAACCTTTCTCACTGCTGATAGGAATGTCAAAGGTATGGTCACTGTGGAAATCAGTATGCAGGTTCAAGAAAAACTGAAAACATAACTACCATATGACGTACTGATGCTACTCAGAGGTACACGCCTGAAGCAGTCTAAATGAAGTCAACACAGAAATACTCGGACATCCATGTTTATAGCTGAACTATGCACACTAGCCAAGGAACAAAACCAGCCTAAATGAGTGCATAAAGAAAATGCATATGAGACACACAATGACATTTAATAAGGCCATAAAGAGATATAAGATCTTGTCTCTCAGTGTTTGTTTGAGCTACTGAGACCATGGCCATCTCTCCCAGGAAGACGGTTACTCCTGTATGGATACACTTCCCTGCTGTGTTGCTGACATGTATTGCTGGCATGTGGCCACACAGTGCCACATGTGTGTTACATTACTGTTCGTCTTCTCACTATGTCTTCCAATATTCTTATTTTACAGCCATACAGATGCCTTTCTCAGTAGCAGCCCCTTCAGTATGTGAGCTCTGAATCTGGGGGACCTTGGCTGTCACTCAAATTTCTCATGCCTGTGTCTTATAGAATAGTGGATATAGTCGGATTTTGGTGGACTCAAAGTGATTAAAACATCAAACCCCTTTGTGTGTGTGTGTGTGTGTGTGTGTGTGTGTGTGTGTGTGTGTGTGTGTGTGTGTTGTAGAGGGACACAGAAAATAACCAAAAAAGTGCCTCAAGGGGAGGCGCTTCAGCTAGGATATACAGGAAAGGGATTCTTTCTGCTATTAAGAAAGCAGCAAACTACAAACCCCTGGCCCTGCCTCCTGCCTGCCAGCTTCTTGCTGCACTCCTGTAGGGTCTGGGGAAGCATAAAGAGAAAACCCACAGACAGACTTCACTGCTCCAATTCAGGAGGAATCCCTTAAGTCAGAGAAAAATTAGAACGGCCGCAACAATGGAAGCACAGTAGGCAAAGACACTCCCTCGAAGGGTGATCTTTGAACATGGGCAGGAAGGAACTGGGTAGTCCTGCAAGGGATGGCACTGTTTCTCCTTATGGAATATGCTTCACACTAAGCAAAAAAGGGGTCAGTGAGTGCTTCGAGCCTCAGGTGAGAAGGAGGAGTTTACCATTTTCAAGTCACAACACAGCTAGGGCTTCCTATATTTCCTTAGTGACAGCAGATACAGGATGTCTGTTGTATTGTCAACATTTAGACAGTTGTTTTTAACTAACCCTATTTTTTCCTGTTTTGAAAAAAAAAAAACCTTTTGGTGTTAGATTTTGGTTAGCTATCATACTGGTTGGTTTTGTGTGCCAACTTTTTGACACAAGCTAGAGTCATCAGAGAGGAAGGAGCCTCAGTTGAGGAAATGCCTCCATGAGATCCAACTGTAAGGCATTTTCTTAATTAGTGATTAATGGGGGAGGGCCCAGGCCTTGGTGGGTGGTGCCATCCCTGAGCTGGAAGCCTTGGGTTCTGTAAGAAAGCAGACTGAGTAAGCCATATGGAGTAAGTCACACACGTATCACACACACAATACAACAGAGGTACATACACAAATACACACATCACATACATACACACATACACACATACACACAATACACACACACACACACACACACCACACATATGCATACAACATACACACACACAAATTCATGAACACTCAGACATACACAGACACATATACACACAGCACACATACACACACGCACACACCACATATACATACAACATACACACATACACACACATACATATATACTCTCCATCTGGATGTGGTCATTACAGTTCTGGAAGAGGAGGAGGATCCGAGAAGCATACTCTCTCAGAACAAGCATTCTTACCAGGCTCCCCGTCTGCCTGGGAGAACTGACAGGGCTGCATCCTGGGGAGCATGGAGCCTCCATATTACCTACAAGAAGTTCAAGTTAAGTTGCCACTCCTGAACAGCGGCATCACTTGAGTGATGACTCATGTCAGACTTAATCACTGGAGAAAAAGCATTATTGAACGTACATATAACATAGGAATTAATTAATAACCAGCTATTATCTAACATCAAACCTAATTTCAGATTTTTCTCATGATAAAATAATTAAAGTTTTAAGTATCCTTCTGAAAATCAATCTCATTTATTATATTCATTTTCTTCCAGTGATAAACACAACATGAAGCATTTAGGAGACACAAATGTGTAATAACAAGCATGCCAACTGCTTACAGTCCCATTCCCCAGCTCCTCCCCCACTGTCTTCCTCTCAACTTCTTTTCATGTTGGCAAACTTTCAGAATAAAGGATGCCAAGTCAGTGATCGCTATTACATAACTGAACGAGTGTATGTAACAGCAGCCACAAAAATAACTCAGACGGGACGGTTACATAATTAACACAATTGCATTTCACTTTGATGAAGAGCAGGGATTTTTCAGGGGGAGCATTTGAAAAATCGTCCTCACAGTTCTGGATTACTTGTGAAGTCACATGTGGGTGCTGAGGTAACTAATTAGACTGCTTGCTTGCTCGCCGATCGTTTGGACGGGCAGGTGGACTGACGAGGGCATGACAGGAAATGACTGTGAAACATGGGCCTCTTGAAACGCGTGGAAAGGATGCTCCGTAGAGGAGGAGATGGGCTGCGGGGTGTGAAGGAGATGAGGGATTAGAGAAGACATGGCCAGAGTGACCAGAGGATGTATGGGGAAACCCACGGTACTTTTAAGACTGTCACTCTTAATTCTTGCATGGGTCCCAGGTGTAGCTCAGTGGTTCAGCACCTGCCTAGCAAGCATGGGGCCCAGGCCCCAATCCCAGCACCCCACAAAGGGAAAACAACTCTCAGAACGTCTCAGTAACTATTCTGGCATAGCAGGTTGAGAAATCATGGAACTGAGTCATATATAGATCTCTTTATTTTATGTTTTTTCAAATTTAAGAACTTTATTGAATTTGTAGAAGCATTCTACAGAAATAAATTGATTTAAAGAAATCACACAGCACCTAACAGGTACATGTGTAGCCTCCTTACTTGGATTAGCCTCCCAGTGCTTGGCTGTGGTTTCTTCTCTATAGCCTACAATATTGAAAACACCCTGTGAGGCTGAAGTTCTGCAAAAGGGCAGATGGAGTTTTGTTTTTCCCTAAGCAGGTGAGCCAGGTCTTCTCACACAACCTTCCTCGTGTGTGTTTGTCTTCGCCGTTGCTCGGAGGGGTTGGGTATGCGGGCGAAGCTAACATATGGAGGTCCCACCGAGATCTGAAAGTAGGAGAGAAAACCTGATGGACGCTCTGTGAAGGTGCACCGAAGAAAAGGAGACAGAGTGAATTGAGAGCCTTAACTGAAAGGCAGGTAAGGTTAAAAGGACGTAAAAGAGTTTATAAAAGCCTTAACTGAAAGGCGGGTAAGGTTAAAAGTAAGTAAAAGAATTTATAAGAGCCTTAACCAAAAAGCGGGTAAGATTTTTACTATGGGCAACAGTTATAATAAGAGAATGGAAAATAGTCATGATAAAGAAGCGATGGAAAAACAGTTAGTCTGGGGAATTTGAAGGCTA
>CM052714.1:66375929-66409176 GCA_028551405.1 Uromys caudimaculatus
GAGCTGAGGGAGTTTGCAGCCCCATGGAGGGAGCAAGAGTGTCAATGGGCCTGACCCCCCCCCCCCATCGTCCTGGAGTTTGGACCACCAACCAAAGAATACACATGTATGGATCCATGGTTCGGACGACATATGTGGCAGAGGATGGCCTCGATGGCCATCAGGGAGAGAGGAGATGCCCTTGGGCCTGAGGATGTTAGAGGCCCCAGTAAAGGGGAATGTCAAGGTGGGAATATGGTGATGGGTGGGTGGGTGGGTGGGAGGTGGAATTCCCTCATAGAGACGGGGAGGGGGAGGGGATAGGGTGTTTCCAAAGAGGAGACCCAGAAAAGGGGAAACATTGGAAATGTAAATAAAGCATCAAAAAATAATAATAATAATAAAATGGAAATAGAAACAATAAGGAAATCACAAAAGGAGGCAACCGTAGAGTTAGAAAACCTAGGAAAGCGATCAGGAGTCAAAGATGCAAGCATCACCAACAGAATACTAGAGATAGAAAAGAGATTCTCAGGTGCAGAAGACACCATAGAAAACATTGACACAACAGGCAAAGAAAATGCAAAAAGCAAAAAGCTCTTAACCCAAAAATCCAGGAAATCCAGGACACAATGAGAAAAGGAAACCTAAAGGAGTGAAGATTCCCAACTTAAAGGGACAATAAATATCTTCAACAAAATTATAGAAGAAAACTTCCCTAACCTAAAGAAAGAGATGCCCATGAACATACAAGAAGCCTATAGAACTCCAAATAGACTGGACCAGAAAAGAAATTCCTCCCATCACATAATAATCAAAACACCAAATGCACTAAACAAAGAAAGAATATTAAAAGCAGTAAGGGAAAAAGGTCAAGTAACATATAAAGGTGGACCTATCAGAATTACACCAGACTTCTCACCAGAGACTATGAAAGCTAGAAGACCCTGGGCAGATGTCATACAGGCCCCAAGAGAACACAAGTGCCAGCCCAGGCTACTATACCCAGCAAAACTCTCAATTACCATAGATGAACAAACCAAGATATTCCATGACAAAACCAAATTTACACAATATCTTTCCACAAATCCAGCCCTACAAAGGATAATAGATGGAAAACGTCAACTCAAGGAGGGAAACTACACCCTAGAAAAAGCAAGAAAGTAATCTTCTTTCAACAAACCCAAAAGATGGTCACACAAACTTAAAAATAACATAGAAAGTAACAGGAAGCAACAATCACTTTTCCTTAATATCTCTTAACATCAATGGACTCAAGTCCCCAATAAGAAGACATAGGCTAATAGACTGGATCCATAAACAGGACCCAGCCTTTTGCTGCATACAGTTAATGCACCTCGGTAACAAGGACAGATACTACGTCAGAGTAAAAGGTTGGAAAACAATTTTCCAAGCAAATGGTTCCAAGAAACAAGCTAGAGTAGCCATTATGCTCTAAGATCAAAAATCGACAAATGGGACCTCATAAAGCTGCAAAGCTTCTGTAAGTCAAAGGACACTGTCAATAGGCCCAAATGGCAACCAACAGATTGGGGAAAGATCTTTACCAATCCTACATTCAATAGAGGGCTAATATCCAATATATACAAAGAACTCAAGAAGTTAGACTCCAGAGAATCAAATAACCCTGTTAAAAATGGGGAACAGAGCTAAACAAAGAATTTTCAACTGAGGAATACTGAATGGCTGAGAAGCACCTAAAGAAATGTTCAACATCCTTAGTCATCAGGGAAATGCAAATCAAAATAACCCCAAGATTCCATCTCACACCAGTCAGAATGGCTAAGATCAAAACCTCAGGTGACAGCAGATGCTGATGAGGATGTGGAGAAAGAGGTACACTCCTCATTTGTTGGTGGGATTGCAAGCTGGTACAACCGCTCTGGAAATCAGTTTGTCCGTTCCTCAGAAAATTGGACATAGTATTATGTGAGGACACAGCTACACCCAAAAGATTCTCCAACATCTAACAAGGACACATGCTCCATTATGTTTATAGCAGCCTTATTTATAATAGAAGCGGGAAAGAATCCAGACATCCTTCAACAGAGGAATGGATACAGAAAATGTGGTAATTTACATAATGGAGTACTACTCAGCTATTAAAAGCAATGAATCCATGAAATTCTTAGGCAAGTGGATGGAATTAGAAAATATTGTCTTGGGTGAGGTAACCCAATCACAAAAGAATGCCCATGGTATGTACCCACTGATAAGTGGATATTAGCCCAAAAGCTCCGAATACCCAAGATATTCACAGACCACATGAAGCTCAAGAAGACCAAAGTGTGGTCCTTCTTAAAAAAGGGAACAAAATATTCACAACAGCAAATGTGGAGACAAAGTGTAGAGCAGAGACTGAAGCAAAGGTCATCTAGAGACTATCCCACCTGGGGATTCATCCCATATACAGTCACCAAACCCCAACACTGTTGTGGATGCCAAGAAATGCTTTCTGAAAGGAGCCTGATATGGCTGTCTCCTGAGAGACCCTGCCAGAACCTTACAAATACAGAGGCAAATGCTCACAGCCAACCATTAGACTGAGCCCAGGGTCCCCAATGGAGGAGATAGAGCAAGGACTGAAGGATCTGAATGGGTTTGCAACCCCATAGGAAGAACAACAATATCAACCAACCAGACCCCCCCAGAACTCCCAGGGACTAAGCCATCAACCAAGGAGTCACTATACATGGCTCCAGCTGCATATGTAGCAGAGGATGGTCTTGTCAGGCATCAATGGGAGGAAAGGTCCTTGGTCCTATGAAGGCTCGATAGATGCCCCAGTGTAGGGGAATTGAGGGCAGGAAGTAAGTGTGGTGTGCTCAGACATAAATGGGACATGTCTGTCACACCTCTCCACACTTAGCTCAGGGAACATCTCAGAAGACAGGAGGTAGAAAGTGCAAGAGCCAGACATTTATTTTTATTTATTTCTCTTAAAAATAAAAGGGTGAAAATAAAAAAAAATTCTGAAACAAGGTATTCAATTAAGACAAACAGCAAATGTGTAGAGCGGTGGAACAGAAGGGAGGACACAGACATATAGATTCACGCAGTTACAACACCTGATTTTGACAGAGGTATCAAATACAGAATGGAGAAGAACATCTTCATCAAGTGGTGCAGGAAAACCTGCATTCCACACCCAGAAGGATAGAATTAGATCCATACTTCTCACCTAGAAGAGAAAAAAATCAACTCAAAATAAAGCCAAGGCTTTTAAATAAAACTGAGGTGCTTAAACACTCGGGGGAGAACACTTCAGGGTGCAGGCACAGGCAAGAACTTCATGACAAGGAACCCAACAGCACGGGAAATCACCCTGAGAACTGATGAATGGGATTGCAGGGAAGGAAATTCTCAGCAGACGTAGACAGCCTACAGCATGGGAACAGTCTTTGCCAGCTGCCTCTGACTGGCAGTTAATGTCAACCATATGTAAATAATTTCAAATTTTAAGCTTTTTATCCAAGCTTAGAATTTTTCTTACTCTATGTGAAGAATGGTACTGGAACTCTTACTGAGGTCACACTGAATTTGTAAGTGCCTTCAATTGGAGGACTTATCCTTCCGATTCAGGAGCATGGGGAGTTTTCCCATGTTCTGGCATCTCCCTCAGTTCCTTTTCTTGGTTAGGTTTGTTCTCAGATATATGTTGTGTGTATGGCTACTGCGACTGGGACCATCTTTTAGGACCTCCCTCTCATTAAGGCTGCTGTGTTCATGCTACCATTTTGCTGGACGTATATGAGGTTCCTGATGTATAGATCACATCCTGCAAACAGCGATGCTTTTACATTTCCCTGTGCTTTTTTGTATCCCTCCTTATTTCCTTTTCTTGTCTTATTTCACTGGCTCACACTTTAAACTGAAGGGAGTGGAGAAAGCAGACTCCTGGTCTTGTCCTTAGTGAAAAGTTTCCAGTTTCTCTGATTTAGTGGTGACTAGAGGTTTCTTTCTTTCTTACTTTCTTCTTTTTTCATTTTATAAAAAGATTTATTTATTTACTTTATGTATATGAGTACACTGTTGCAGTCTTCAGACACACCAGGGCATTGATTCCCATTACAGATGGTTGTGAGCCACCATGCGGTTTTGGGGAATTGAACTCAAGACCTCTAGAAGAGCAGTCAGTGCTCTTAATAGCTGAGCCATCTCTCCAGTCCCAGCTATAGGTTTCTTGATATGTTCTTTATTTTTTTGAGATATAGTTCATCTTTATCCTCTCCATGGCTTTTCATAATAAAGGGATTTGGATTTATTGAAGGCCTTTTCTGAATCTAATGAGATCATCATATGATATCTGTCTTTGAGTCCATTAAATGGGGAAATACATTTGTTTACCCATATATGTCAAGTTGGAATAAAACCAATGATTTTTTTTACGTCACCTTTAATTTGTTTTGCAAGTAATTTTTGGTATATATATATATTTTGAGATTTTATTTCCTTTAGTGAGAAACTTAAGTCTTGTGTACATCAAAACCAATTTCTGGGAGGGGGATAAAACAGAATCCACAATAGAAAAAAAAAAGTTACCATCATCTGGGCCACAACAGAACCCAGAGAATATATTCTTATAATTGAAAAACTCTAGGTGCTTCATAATTGACCTTTTGATACAAAAATGACCTATTGAATTTGCAACTTGGTTCTTGGTGTGGAGGTCCACAGACAAACTAGGAAGTCTCAGACCTTAGCTGAATGCCATGAGGGGTTAGTTGACACTTTTTTCTTGTTTAAGAGGTAACAGCAGCAACGGTGCCCACCTTCTGGGCAGCTTCTTTCTTGGCATGATGAGCCTGCAGGACTGCCACAGCCTCATCCACCTTGGAGCGGAGGGACTCGGGGGTCCCCAGTATGTGCGGCAGCTCAGAGCTGTCAATCTGCAGCAGCATCCCGGTGATTTTTTCCAGCTAGGTTTGAATGCATTGTTTGGATAAGCGGGAACAAACGCTCCCCCAGCATCTGCCTCTGCTCCTGTGGGAGGGGCGCTGCAGCCAGCAGGGAGGCAGTCAGGGGCTCCTGATCCTGGACATGGACCGCAGGCTGGGGGCCTGCAGCGGCTGAAGGGCAGGGTGAGGGCTGCGGACATATTTGGAGGCATATTTGTATGGAGCCACAGCCCTGGGAGCAACAGCAGCAACTGTAGCACGAGGTGCAAGGTTTGGCACAGCTGTGGGGACGCCTCCAGACTGGCAGCTGTCAGCCCTTGCTGGGCAGCACCAACCCCACCAAAATCCATAGCCAAGAGGTCCGGGCACTCAGACCCGACTCTCTGAGCAGTAGTAGGAAGGCCACGAGAGGCCGGAGCATTACCATTTGGAGCCAGATGTCTACGAACTGGACGAGGCCCAGACTGCCGCAGAGCACTTGGCTTTCCTTGGAAGCCTTGAGGTCTCCTGCCTTGCTGCCAGCATGGATTAGGCCTCATCTGTGCTAACTGCTTAGGCTGGTAACATGGAGGTCTTCCCTGAGCCTGCGGAACTGCGGGCACAAAGTAGCCACCAGCTGCAGGCTGGAACTGATTTAAGATGGCATTGACAGGGAGTGCTCTCATCCCAGCCACGTGCTGCATATACTGGGTAATCAGGTGAGCCTTCCGTTTGGTATATAATTTATTGTTTCCAGTATTTGAGAGTTAGAGGCGTAGAGATCTCCATAAGTTTGAGGCCCACTTGGTCTACGTAGTGAACTCTAGGACAGCCAGGACTACATAGAGATACCCTGTCTCAAAACCACAAAAACATTACTGTATTTTTAATTATGTGTGTGTGTGTGTGTGTGTGTGTGTGTGTGTGTGTGTGTGTGTGTGTGTGTGTGTGTAGGGGTATGAAAACATAAATGCAGGTGCCTACGGAGGTAAGAAAAGGGCGTCAGATCCCTGGAGCTGAGTTAGGGGTTGTTGTCAGTCATCTGACATGAATATTGGGAACTGAACTCTAATCCTCATGTTTAGCTGTGTAAAAGGCAGAGTGCTCACAGATAAACATTGGAGAGACCAGGAATGAGAATTGTGTAGGATTCTCTCTCTCTCTCTTTTTATTTTTAAACAGTACATGTTCGTTTTTTTTTTTTTTTTAAATTTTATTTATTTAATGTATGAGTGGTCTGTTTCATATATATCTGCCTGCCTTAAGAGGGCATCAGATCCCCCTATAGGTGGTTGTGAGCCACCATGTGGTTGCTGGGAATTGAACTCATGACCTTTGGAAGAGCAGCCAGTGTTCTTAGCTGCTAAGTCACCTCACCAGCCCAGGATTGTCTCTTTAATGGAGGAAATGAATATGTGCTTTCCACCCACAATGCTGGGAGTGGATGTTGTTAATAACCTTTACTCTCTGTAGATCCAGGCCTCACACAAATCACCCAAAAAATTTCATCCCAGATTTTCCCTCTCTAGACTTTTAGCCTGAGCTTTGTTTGTCAGTCGATAGAACCCATCCTTAGGGGAGATGTCACATGTACTTTATAACCTGCTGATCTCTACACTGTCTTGGTCAGAGACCACACCAAATCCGAGGCTGGTAAGCCCATCTTCATGGTAGAGGTCACACGTACTTTTTGAAAGAGTTTTGATGTCGTCATGCCTTAAGCTTTATTGTGCACGTGATATTGGAATAATTGTTGCTAGGAAAACTTTTTTTCAAAAGTGTACTGGACTTAAATATGTTTAACATAAACTGGCTTGGTGTCAGACTCCAGAAGTTTGAACTAGCACTGATTTAGGCAGGCTAAACTGGATTTTCCTTCTTGATTCTTGGTTCTTGCAGTTCATTTCTTTGGAGGCAATAAAGCTTGCAGGGACCACCACATAACTGTTTGACCCATCTCCCCCACCCCTTCACCCATCTCCCCCACCCCTTCACCCATCTCCCCCACCCCTTCACCCCATCTCCCCCACCCCTTCACCCATCTCCCCCACCCCTTCACCCCTCTCCCCCAAACCTTCACCCCTCTCTCCCACCCCTTCATCCCTCTCTCCCACCCCTTCACCCATCCTCCCCACCCCTCTCTTCATTCATCTCCTCCAGCCCCTTCATAAAAGATTTTCACACATGTGTTCATGAGGGTATAGGTCTATAATTTTCCTCCTCTTCTTCCTCCTTCTCCTCTTCCTCCTCCTCCTCTTCCTCCTCTTCCTCTTCCTCTTCCTCCTCCTCTTCCTCCTCCCCCTCCTCCTCCTCCTCCTCCTCCTCCTCCTCCTCCTCCTCCTCCTCCTCCTCCTCCTCCTCCTCTTCTTCTTCTTCTTCTTCTTCTTCTTCTTCTTCTTCTTCTTCTTCTTCTTCTTCATCTAGCGTTGGGATTAGGACAATACCAGCTTCATAAAAAAGGGTTTAGAGGCATAGCTGAGTTTATTATTTTGTCTAATAATTTGAGAGGTATTGGTTTAGTTTTTTTAAAAGTCTGATAAAATTTTGCCATGAATTCATCTGATCCTGGGTCTTTTTTTTAAGTTTAGAAAATTTTAAGACAGTACAAGACACTTTGTGTACTGATATTGCATGTATAAGAGGAAATGGAATTAGTAACTAGTATTAAGTAGTTAAGTGAAATGACAGGTTGTGAAGAGAAACTAACCTATTAAAATATTAGAGACAAATGCCAAACACCCCAAGTCCACTCAAAAGTAACCAAATTGTATATAGACTCAGACCAGTGGGCAACCACACCCATCCCCACCTATACCAACTCCCTCCTAAGAAAACACACACGAAGATTGTAATTTGAGTTAGAAGGTATTAGTCCCAAATTTTAGATTTTTTAATTTTACTTTATGCATGTACATTTTTGCCTGTATGTTTGTGCATCAGTGGGACCTGTGCCTGCAGAAGTCAGAAGAGGGCATTGGGTACCCTAGAACTGAAGTTATAGATGGTAGTGAGCCACCGAGTAGGTTCTAGGAATCAAATCCATGTTCTCTGCACGAGCTAATGCTCTTAATTGGTGAGCCATCTTTCCAGACCCTTCACTCAAAATTTTGCCTCAGTGGTGGCGCACGCCTTTAATCCCAGCACTTGGGAGGCAGAGGCAGTGGATTTCTGAGTTTGAGGCCAGCCTTGTCTACAGAGTGGGTTCCAGGACAGCCAGGGCTACAAGGAGAACCCCTGTCTCGAAAAACCAAGAAAAAAAATTTTTTTTTTTTGCCTCAAGGGAATGCCATGTTTTCTTCTAGACCAAGGGTGGGTTTTTGAAGCAGTTTGCTCAGGTGGAGAATAAAACTGACAGTCTCGGTAGGTCAGTCAAATTGAGCCCCTCTGCTTTTGTGTGCTGGCCAAACACTGGATTCTACAGCTCTGTGCTCTCTTGTAGGTTGACCTGTTTTGTCCTCAGACTCTCAGACTCTGGGGTGACTGCCCTGTTCACTCACCTATGGGTTAGTTCCTGTCTTTGCTGCCATGTAGAATGGCATTTAGTGCCTGGGCAGCCTATCCTGTGTCCCCTCTGGCCTGAAGAATTAATTTTGTCTCTGTAGACTTAGATATGCCTTTAAGGACCCATGGTGCTTTTGCTCAAGGAATCTTTTGGGGGCAAGACACTGAATTTCACACTGTGGTGGTTTTCATCTGGGATGTCTCACATTGCTGTTTGGCTGTGATGGGAGGTGGCAGAGCATAGAAGAGGTGACACGGGAGATGAAGCTTCTTAAAGTGGAAAAAAGGACTGCACCCTTCTCTCTGTCTTTCCTTCAGCCCTGAGGTGAACAGACTCCCTCCACCACAGGCTCTTTCAGTCATGTTCCATCTCTCCTACAGTGCAGCTCTGGTCATGGAATGAACCTACTGAGCTCCAACCACAATATGCCTTCCATCTTTTAACAGCGGTTCATCCCGGCGTTCCTGACTGTAATGGAAGCTGACTAGCACCAACAAAACACAATTTAGGCCACGCTAATCAGGCTGGACAGTAGCATATCTCAGTTCATCACAGAGCTCAGCAGGCTGAGACCAGCCTGGGGTGAATAGTGAGACTGGGATTTAATAAATGTTTCCGGCACAAGGGTGGAGAGCTGTCCTTCCTTCATGGGACCTCCAGTTTTATTACGTGACCCCTTGCGGCCTGAGCTGATTCCTGGAGAAAATGGCGGCTTGTTGACTGTATTCTGGGGATGCAAGGCCACAAGTTAGCACTGGAGACCAGATCTGATTGTTTGAACCATGGCCTGTAATTTCAAGACTAACGGTGCCTGACCATTGACCCAGTGATTCCTGTTTAAGATGAAAATGGTGCTTGAATCCTTAGCTGTCAGAGAAATAGAAATGAAAACTTCTTTGAAACACCACTGTACTGCAGTTAGAATGACTTGAGTGAGATGGCTCAGCAGGTGAAAGCACTTGCAGCGAAGCATGATTACCTGAGTTCAATCACCGGGACCCACACGAAAAAGAGAACCAATTTCCCAATGCTCACCAATGCTGGCAAAGTCATGGGGAGCAGCAACCCTGGCACATTGCTAGTGAAAATATAAATTGATACATGTGCTATGGAAATCAACATGGTAGCTCTCCTCAAAACCAAAGGCTGGACTACTACCCAAAGAGCACAAGTCCACAGCACAGAGGTACTTGACAGCATGTTTATTGATGCACTTGTCACAATAGCTATGGAGTAGAACCAGCCTTGAAGCCCAGTAACCGTTAAATACATAAAGTGAGGTGTGTCTATATATTGGGATTTTATTTAGCTATAAAGAAAACTAAAACTGTAGCACGTGCAGGAAAGTGAATGCCGACTCAGGAAGAGTAGACCCTCTCTCATAGTCCCGTTATATATTTCTGTGTGTGTTGGGTACACGTACTGAGGAGGGAGGAAGAGTGCTTAAGGGCGGAGGAGCATGAAAAGAGAGAACTGGAGCACCTGTTACATGAAAGCAGCAGGGGGTGAAGGACCAGTATCAGGAGAGAAGGGGCCAGTATGGCAGATAGTGCTGCAGGAGATTCTTAAGAAGCAATAGCATATGTGTATGAAAATGCTAGCAGAAAACCTATTATTCTGCATGACAATTTAAAAATTAAAAAAAAAAAAAAAAACCCCAACCCATGGTCTGTGAGGCTGGCTCAGTAGATAAGCTCCATGTTATGCAAGAATGGGGATCTGAGTTTGAATAAGTGGACCCACATAAAAATCTAGGTGCAGTGTATCTGTATCGAGCACTGGAGTACAGACAGGGAGATACTGGGGGCTCACTGGTGAAACAATTTAAAAGTAAAAAAAAATAACCTGGTTTTGCTAATGATTTGGGGCATATGATTCCTCATAGACAAATATAAATAAGTAAATGTATACATATAAATAATATACACAAATCTTGGTGTGGTTTAAAGGAAAAACATTTACAATTTGACAGCAAGTCTTTATTTGAAATTGTTTAAATTATTTAACTCAGTAATTACACAGCTAGAAAACTTTTTTTTTTCTGTTTTGAGACAGAATCTCTATATAGAGATTCTGGCTGGTCTACAGACCAGGCTTTGAATTCAGACAGGTGCATTTGTCTCTGTCTTTTGAGTGCTGGGCTTAAAGGCACATGGCACCATGCCCGGCTTAGAAACCTATTTTAAGTAATCAATCAGAAACTATCTGGAGTTTCGTATAAAGAGGAGGGGCCTGTGAGATGGCTCAGTAGGTAAAGGCACCTATGGCCAAGGTGGAGCCCAGAGCTTGATCCTGGAATCCAGATGGTGAGAGAAGAGTTGTCCTCTGACCTCCAAGTGTGTGATGTGGCAAATGGTTAGCGCCCTGGCTACACTCACACACAGAACAAATGAATAGATGTAACAACAGCAACAACAACAACAACAGAATGTTATTACAGTACATTTTTAATTAGAAAAATTAGAAACTATCCAAAATGGTTGAGTTTCTATCACAGGGCTAGTGAAAGCTCAGAAACACTGTTAACTGGAGGACAGGCACAAAGTTATGCTAAAAAGGAACAAAATCACATAGTACATACCATTTTTGAATTTGAATTTATACATGTATGCACACAATGTACAGATACAAAACGGGGACCAAGCGCATGGTGCACTGTCTAGCTCTTACTTTTTGATTTTTGTTTATTTCATTATAATTTTATCTTTAAAATTCCTAAAATTAAAATCTGAAAAAGATAAGTGTTAATTTTAAAGGATTCTTTACCCAAAATAATGAAAGTAAAATTGTAAAAATGGAAAGAATGGTTGACAGGAAATTCCATTTGGTTAGGAGAATTTTAGACTGAATACTGAAAAAGAAAAAACCCAGCTAGTAACAGGCGCTCTGACTCAGGGTTTGTGCACTGTGGCTGCTTTGATGCTTCAGTTCAGCCCTCTATGTACAGCCTAGCATTAGGGGTTATGGTGCTGTGATCATTTCAAAGAAGAATCTGGGCCATCTAAGCAACTTGGTCAAGACTACCCTGTACCAGGCAGATGTTAAGCAGAGTTAAAAATCTGTTAATAATCACTACTTGTCTTAATAAATTCTTTAAATTTAGATTGTAGAAATTCCTTCCCATACCCATTTTCTTGTAAGTGAAGGTGCTGGGGGTGGGGCGAATCTCTAATGACCCTTACACCACAGTCAGTCACTTTGAGCTCTCCCTGGGCACCTTGAACCTGCTATGCAACACAGTCACTGATTTGGTGGCTGACAGCACAGACAAGTGGCTGTGACTGGTTCAGACACCCCTTCCAGGACTGCCAAGGCTCGCAGCCAAAGTCCTTGGTGCTGCTTGCAGCCTTATACCTAGTCTCCCTGTTCTTGTTTTCTGCCAGCTTTGGGTAGTGTGAGCTGAGCAGGTTCCAAGGGCCCAGCAGTCATTCTGAGACCCCAGGGTAAGGTTCTATCTCTGGCCTGGTTGGAATTAAACTCCTTCAGGGTCACCTAGCATTCATAAAGCCTTGTGATAGCAAAAACCTGTTCAAATGGCTTCAAACAATCCTGATGGAACTTTATGATGTAGGCATAGCATAGTGTCAGAGAAAACTATTTTGTTCCATTGAAAAGCAAGCCATACCTGTAAACGATCCGACGTTAAGTATGAGGACTGGTCACAGCAGTATTTTAAGTGTTTGCAGTTGTGTTTTCTTTCCCTCTATTATATCTCTAGAAATTCAAAAGTGGCACGTTGTGTTGCACAGCCTGGAGGACATGGTTGTGGCAGATGTGCGGGCATCCGCACACATAGAGTTGCTTCTGGATTCCGGGTTTGGTTTGGGGTGCTTGAGACAGGGACAGAGGATCTTCATCCCATAAAATTTACACTCATTTGGGGGACAATTAGACAAAATGATCATTGAAGCATGAAACATTAAATGGTGAGTGGGGATGACATAAAGATACCAGAGACGGTTAGGAAGGGTCAGACTGGTCACAGTTTGAAATTTGAAGGAAGTTGCTCAGGAAAGGTGAGTGGATTGTGTCATAGAAACGCTGTAACTCACTGAAACACACTGTTACTTCAGGCAGAAGAGCTAGCAAGTATAAAGACCCTGAGACATATGTATGCTTGTTTTATTTGGGGAGCAAAGGGGGCTGAGCAACTTGGGTGTGCTGACAAAGGAAAAGGGGTCAAGAGAAATGGCGTGTGTGCAGATCATATAAATTTTTTTTGAGCCTACATCAGGGGGAGGAGAGGCCCTTGGACCTGAGGGTGTTATAGGCCCCTGTAAAGGGGAATGTCAAGGTGGGAATATGGGAGTGGGTGGGAGGGTGAGTGGGAGTGGGAATTCCCTCATAGAGGTGGGGGAGGGGGAGGGGATGGGGGTTTCCAAAGAGGAGACCTGGAAAGGGGGAAACATTGGAAATGTAAATAAAGTATCAAAAAAAAAAAAAAGAATAAATAAATAAATAAATGAATGAATGAATGAATGAATAAATAAATAAATAAATATTTTTAAAAAATTGTTGAGCCTAAAAGCCATTAATGAAGAACCTGTGTTTTACAGCTGAAAATGCAGTGACCTGATGAGGTAGGACAGAAGAGAAGAGAAACTTGTGACAGCCACGTGGAAGACAGTGCAGGCTGCCAGGACGACTGCAGGACACACACATCCCATTCTTGGATGGATCCCAGACTCAGCAGAGATGCAGCACACTCTAGTGAGAGAGACCCGGGTTTTAGATCTGCAGAACAGGCCTGGCGGTCTCGGGAAAGCTGCTGACATTTACAGTGTCTCGGTGACGGCAAACAAGCCACAAGATAGGTGAGTAGCATGTTCATATTCCTATACAAAACAGGCCCAATGTTCACAGCAGAGCAATCGTTAGAATCAGAGGTCTTTTCTTTCTTTTTCTTTTTCTAGCTTCTTTATTGATTCTTGTGAATTTCACATTATGTAGCCCAATCCCACTCATCTTCCCATCCTTTTGTATTTGCTCTCGGCCCTTGCAAACTTCCTATCTCAGAGAAAACAGATAAAAAAGTAAATAAATAAATAAATAAATAAACAAAGAAAGAAAGAAAGAAAGAGGACAGGGAGGGAGGGAAGGAAGGAAGAAAACCCATCTTCTTGTGGAAACCGCAGCGTGTCATGGTGTGTTCCACAGGACACACTTTTATTCACACATCCTTACTTGCAAGTGTTCATTGCAGAAAGTCATTGGTCTGGTTTGAGCCCTCTGGCTTCTACTACTGCATTAATACTGGATCTTCACTGGAGCTCCTCATAGACATTCTGTTGTTGTTGCCCTGTGTCACCGAGACCCTGCAGATGTGGATCTGCATGACTGGCCACTTCATGCACTCCAGCAGTTCAGTGACGGGGTAGATGTTGGGGTAGGCCAGCTCAAAGCCATGGGCATGGGCCTGGGTGCTAGCTGAGTTGGTCAGACTGCCAGGTCTCTCATAGCCTATGGGCCAGCTCTTCAGCAGTGCCCCAGCTAGGTGCTGGACCTGCTCTCCTGATGGCTGCAGCCAGGGAGGGGTGGGAGAATCAGAAGTTTTTATGGGCTGCTTATTTTATTTTAGGATCTGGTCTGTAATCATGTGTATGTTTTACTTAAGGATGAAACAAGGTCACAGTAAATCCTGTTCCATTGTATTGGATGACTGAGCTAGTTAGGTTCTATTGCTATGAAGAGACGCCATGACCAAGTGGCGTTTATAAAAGAAAACATTTAATTGGAGTTGGCTTACAGTTTCGGAGGTTCAGTCCATTACCGTCATGGTGGGAAGCATGGCAGCATGCAGGCAGACATGGTGCTGGAGAAGGACCTGAGAATTCTATATCTTGATCTGAAGACAGTCAGAAGGAGACTCTTTTCTGCAGGCAGCCAGGAAGAAACTAAATTCCACAGTGGGCAGACCGTGAGCATAGGAGACTTCAAACCCCACCCCTACAGTGACACACTTCCTCTAACAAGGCCACACCTAATAGTGCCACCCCCCATGGGCCAAGCATTCAAACACTTAATTCTATGAGGACCAAACTTATCTTATTCAAACCACCACAATAACAATCAAAATCCCTCCCTCTCTCTCTCTCTCTCTCTCACACACACACACACACACACACACACACACACACACACACACACACAGAGAGAGAGAGAGAGAGAGAGAGAGAGAGAGAGAGAGAGAGAGAGAGAATAAATAAATCCTAACAGTATAATGTGTACAGCATCACTTGCTAAGGAGTTTTAGAGCATATTTTCACACCTTACGTCTGAAGTCAGAAATAAGACGACCGCGCCTTATTTCTGATCTTAATGGGAACGCTTTAGTTTTTCTCTTCATTTACTGTTATGTTGGCTATAGTCTTGCAGAAAATCTTTACTATGGTATATGTTCCGCAGTCTTTCCAGGGCTTGTATCACTGAGGGATGTTGGGTTTTTGTCAAAGGCCTTTACTGCATCTATTGAGATGATCATATGATTCTGTCCTTGAGTTCATTTATCAGATGAAGTACATTTATTGATTTATATACATTATATTATCCCTGTATCCCTGGGATAATGCCCATTCAATCATGGTGAAAGAATTTTTTTTTTATATATAACCTTAAATTTCATTTCTAAGTATTTTATTGCAGACACCAAACCCAGTCACTACTGTGGATGCCAAGAAGTGCTTGCTGACAGGAGCCTGATACAGCTGTCTCCTGAGAGGCTCTGCCAGATCCTGCCCAATACAGATGTGGAGACTCTCAGCCAATCATCAGACTGAGCACAGGGACCCCAATGGAGGAATTTGGAGAAGATTGAAGGAGCTGAAGTGGCCTTATCTGGTATCAATGGGAGGGGAGGTCCCGTGAAGGCTTGATGCCCCAGTGTAGAGGAATGACAGGGTGGTGAGGTGGGAGTGGGTAGGTGGGTGGGGAGCACCCTCATAGAAGTAGGGTAAGGGGGGTGGCATAGGGGTTTGCAGAGGGGAAACCGGGAAAAGGGATAACATTTGAAATGTAGATAAATAAAATAAAATAAAAACTCGAAAAAAATTTTAAAAATATTTTATTAGGGATTTTTAACATCTATTTTCATTAGGGAGATTTGCCTGTAGTTTCTTTTCTTGTATGTGTCTTTACTGATACAGTACTGACTTAATGAGAGGAATCTGGGCATGTTCTTTTTCTACTTTATAATTTGAGAAGCACTGTTATTATTTCTTCTTTAAAGGTCTACGAGAATTCTGACGTGTGTCCCTTTGGTTCTGGAGGCCGTTGGGCAACTTCAGAAGAGCTGGTTCTTTCCCATCATAAATGCATGCATTCAGGTCATTAGTCTTCGTGACAACTGCCTTCCCCTACTGAGGCATCTCTCTGGCCCTCTACTGATTTCTTGGACTTCAACTTCATCCACGTCATTTCGTGGGAGCCATCACTATAGCACTGGTAATCTGGGGAGGAAATATATTTTTTCAGGTTGCTTGAGTCTTTAACTCAGGCCTGCTTCTCTTGTTAGATTGTTGGTTAAGATTGTTGATTTGTACTTGTTTTTGTTTTGTTTTGTCTTCAGGTCACTTGTCTTCTTTCAGTGCAGCATTCAGGAATGAGTTGAGTAGTATTGTTGATGATTTTTTTTTGTTTTCTGTTAGAGCACTGTTCCAGATATCAGACGGGATCCCCAGTCCTCTACTGAGGGTTGAGTACGACTGGTAGCACTAGTCAATGTCCAGTGGTGAGCTACTGTGGTAGTAGAGTGGTAGTTACTTGGAAAGCATATAGCTGTTATGTATCAACTGTTTCAGCAAGTAAGACAGTGATGATAATGCTGTGTTTACTAACATATTAGTTAGCATGATATCCGGGGAAAGAACATGAGGAGTCAGGAACCACAGTGAGATTGTGATTAGTATGGTTTGCTAGGTTGGGGGGGATAGAAGAGGGGAATAACTGGGAATAACAGGGGCAAAGAAAAATAGGAGGAGATGTGGGAACTTTGATTAACAAAATAAAAATATGGGGGTAAAGATATAAACTCAGATATCAATTCAGCTTCTGAATTTTGAGAGAGGTAGTTGTAAGAGAATATAGAGGGAGAAGAGAGAGAGAAAGAATAAGAGAGAGAGCATATGAGAGAGAGAGAGAGAGAGAGAGAGAGAGAGAGAGAGAGAGAGAGAACAAGAGAGGTGAGTCATGGACAGTAGGCACCAGTGCTAGCCTGCTACATTGGCCTTGGGTATTATGTAGAAAAGGAATGTCTGTGTATGCAGCGGTAGGGATGGGGTGGGGATGGGGGAGGAGTGTTTTCTTCCTATAATTTATATACATTTATCCAGTGTATTTTGATCATATTCATCCATGCTTGCCCTCCCCACCTGGTTGTCTTCCAAACTTCATATCTTCTATCTGTTGTTACTGTTACTGATAGCCCCTGAGTTCAATTACTACAGCCCATATGTGCATGGCCATGGGCATATCCACTGAGGCTTAGACAACCTAAGTGCTCTCTCTCCTTCAGCAACCACGTACTGTCATTAGCTCCTCCATCAAAGCTGGGGCCTTGGGAGCCCCTTGACCATTCATGTTGGAATTTTGACTGGTGTGATCTTGTGCAAGTCAGCACAGTTGTTATGAGTTGATGTGTGTAGCTGCTATGCCATGTTCAAAAGTCAGCATTTCATTTTTACACTCTTTCTACTAACTCTTCCTTAACTTTCCCTGAGCCTAATCTATATGTCTGATATAGCCTAAGTCTCTATAAATACTGAAGAAACTCACATACGGTGGTAGGGGGCTCCCTATTGGATCCTGGATTAGGCACAAACCACACCCAAACACCTATTTTCACAGAGAGAGGTATAATATTTAAGAAGAAAAAAGGAGAGGTCTGTGGTAGAGTGGGCTACGATGCAGTGGTACATTTTGATTGGACATATTAATTAGGTGAACCAAAGAGGTTTTTGCTTGCTGGACTTTGGTAGTCAGCCTCAGGAATGAGTCTGGCCTAAGAAAGTGTCCAAATGAGGGAATAGACCTTGGTAACTAGCTTTAGGGATGTAATATATGGCTTATAAGGGAGGAGAAGGAGAAGGCCTGTCAGTGCCATGTCTGCTAGAGCTTCTATTACTTCCTAGAGTCTTTAAGTTGTGACTGCAGTCAACTGCTGGAAGCTGCTGGAGTCTCATTTTTTCACACAAGGAATGAAATCCTGGGTTAGGGAGATGGCTCAGCTTTTGAGAGTATTTGCTGTTCTACAAAGGACCCAGGTTTGGTTGTAGGCATCTTGTTCCTGCAGCTGACAGCCACAGTCACTCCAGCTCTTCTCCAGGGCATTTGTTGCCCTCTTCTGGCCTCTGTGGGCATCTACACATTAAATCTTGTGGGTCAGGGAGATACCTCAGCTGGTAAAAGAGTTTACTCTGCAATCATTACAATCAAAATTCTATGCCCAGAACCCACATAAAACTGGAAGCAGAGAACTGACTCCAGAAAGTTGTCCCCTGACCTCCAGACACACACCCAATGCTTTCACAGTCATATGCACACACCACCCACACAAAATTAGTTTCTATAAGAAAGATTTAAGCCTTGAGGCTGGGAGAACAGCCCATTTAGTTAAATGTTTGCCTTGTAAGTGTGAGGAACCAAGTTCAATCCTTAGAATCCACTTAAGAAAAAAAATCCAGGCTTGTGATCCAGGTATCAGGGAGACAGATAGGCAGATCCCTGGGGTTCACTGGCCAGCCTACTAGGTGAGTTCTAGGCTAGTGAGAAACCTTATTTCAGAAAAAAAGTGGATGGCGCCTGAGAAATGACCCCTGAGGTTGTTCTCTGACCTTCATGCATAAATGTGCATGCACATGCACACAGGTATACACACTCATGTACACACATGTGCACATACACAAAAACATACAAAATTAAGTCTTGGTGGAATATTTCATGCTGCAAAATATTGAACATCCTGTTTTTTAGAGTTGATCAATATTCTGACTTTATGATTATCAGTGCTGAAACAACCAATTCACATAAATGTACATAGTACCAGTGACTGAAGTATGTCTAGAGCCATTCCAAAACTTGTCAGAAATTTTGCCCTAATCCCAAGTCAAAATTCACTTTTATAGCACTCAAGTCAGTGACTCAAAAACATACTTGAAAATCAAACATTATAGCACAATACAATCCTAAAATTCTGGATTCTTTTATGCTGAGGAATGACAATAGGAAATTTGGTAGTCTCAGCTTTCTGTTACTAAACCACTATGTTTCTATAAGACCCCAAACCATTTGATGTGTGATTAAAAACAAGAACTGCAGTTCACAGCATACGTTAGTTTGGACTCTGAGTCAAGGTGTAGCGATAGCATTGCGCCGTGAAGTGTGAAGCCTCCGCCATCCCAATGCATTGGGAAGTGTGTTCTGGACCACGGCTGTGGTAAAGTCACAACCAACACTGGCAAGTGCTGCCAGTGACTGGCTGGATTCATTATGAATTTCATTTTTAATTAATATTTGCTTTCTGCATGTTCAGAAGGACCCTGGCATTAATACAGTGTCTTTGACATTGTGGTTTTGATCCCTATCTTATCCTACCGACTTCTGGTTCATGGGATTTTCTAGGAGAAATATCATAAAAGAGAGGTATGACCCAGCATGAATTGAAGGAAAAATAATTGTATCACTTTAGGAATATGCTACCTATCTCATAAATATTCATGAAAACATCTTAGAAACCCATAATGTAGAACCCTCTGTGCTGCTACCCACTTTTGGGACAGCCCATGCCCACTTCAGTTTTTCTTTAGAGTGTCTGCTTTGCTTAATTAACTTCTGCTTTAACTGTCTGTGTCTCTTGGCTGCATTCTTTACTTCTAGAAGACAAGAGCCAAGGAGAACCTTCAGTCAGCACAGTGGTCACTGCATGTTACTGACATGTTCAAACAGTAAAAAGAGAAATATGTACTTAGTGTAGGGAACCTCAGAGTCAGTTCATGATACCCCAAGACCAAGGTCTTAGCACAAAGGAGATTTATGTGCTCCAGAGGGACAGGGTGAAGACAAAGACAGTAGCTAGAGGACGAGGGAGAAGGGGAAGGGAGCAAGGGAGATGGTGAAAGGGTATGTGTCCCAGGTGTGTGTGTGTGTGTGTGTGTGTGTGTGTGTGTGTGTGTGTGTGACAAAGAATGTCTCTGGATAGAGAGGAGACAGACATGACCCATAGCAAAATAGTGGTTTATAAAGGTAAAAGGGGAAGCCCTCTGTTAGGATGAGGTGTTTAATTTTAATCGGGCATGTTAATTAGGTGAGCCAAAGGGGGCTTTTGATTGCTGGACTTCAATACTTTGATAGCTGGACCTTGGTAGTCAGCCACAGGAGGAGGAAGTGGCCAAGTAAGGGAATAGACCTTGGGGGCTAGCTTCAGGAATATAATCTAGCAGTTTCTAGTGAAGCAGAGAGAATGGGGAAGGGCAAGGCTGACAGAGCCATGCTTGCCATGTTCGCCATGCTCCCGCTGGCTAGAGTCTCTTCATTCCCACCATTTTGTTTTATTACTGGGTCACTGGGTGTTGAGTAAGTGGACGTCACTCTCTCTAGTTGCTTCCTGCTGACAATACTGGGATGTTGTTAGGGGACCCAAGGAAGCTGCATTACTGGTCAAGGCAGGGAAGAGAAGGCTGTTTCACTTGTACCATAGGGAATTGTAGTCTGTGAGGCTGGACCAGGATGTAGATTCCAAGCGAACAGCTAGGGCTGGTACTGGAATTGCTGGAGCAGTCTGTAGTTTATTTGAAATCTATTGTAACAGAGTCTAGGGACAGAGATAAAGTTAAGGAGTTTAGGAAAAAATTATCTTGGCTATATATTTGAAGCTGTTAGGTTCATGGCCCTGGTAGTTGGAAAGAGGAGTCCCAAGACCAGGGAAAGGGAGAGAGGTCTCACCCTTAGGAGTAGGCAATGGGTAGGAAAACTCAAGCTGTTGACTCACAGGAGTATTTATCTGGCGTCTGTTTGAGAGTTCTTGAGAGGAGCTAGGAAAATTTAGATTGGCCATACAAGGTTAATTGGGGAACAAATGTTATCTGAAAGCAAGGTCTTGTTGTATTAAGGAGATTACAATTTGAGAGGCTTTTGTTATATTAGTATAGTCTTTCCTGGGGTGTTCAGGAATTCATATATTTTAAGAACATGGATGATTGGGGAGGCTCTTGGCAAACAGTGAGAGGGACAGTCTGTAATAAGTTTTTGAGTTTGGTGTGGATAGATTGCGAGAACTTGGCTTTGGTTCCCAAAGGGGTACTTGTATGGTCAAATGGACAAATTGTTGGTAGTGGGGTGGGGCATTGGCAACTGGGGTATTACAGCGAGAGGGAGGGACTGCAGCTAAAGGAGGGAGTTGAAGAGAGAGGTACAAAGAAAGCAGTGGGAGGCTCTGAAGGAGGGATCAGTGGCTTTGAGAAGAGTTTGTTGGATGTCCTTGACCCAAGGGAGGGAGTGAGGATTTGGCCGAGAGAGAGAGAGAGAGAGAGAGAGAGAGAGAGAGAGAGAGAGAGAGAGAGAAACACACATACACACAGGGGGGATGGCTTGGGTTTAGTTATGTATTATAACTGGAAGTGAAGGATTAATTCAGAGTGTTTAATGTGTGAAGACTCTTGACAGTTAATGAATTTAGAGGAGTCAGTTGGCAGTGGATGTTTGGCCATCATTTGGGCTGAGGAAAAGCAGGAGCATGAGATGAGATGAGATTCTGGGGAACAGGCTATCTTGAGGGAAGAGGAACAGGAGGTTGAGGATGAATATTGATAATGGAGGGTTAGTCTGATGTGGTCATCTGACAGGAAGGGGATACCATCTGTATAAAATGTGCAGGCAGACATAGCTAGAGGATCTGTTGTGTATGAAAGGGATGGGAGAGGAAGTCTTAGGACAGTACTGTTGAGGATCTGAGGAACACTGAAGGAAAGGTATAAGTATGGAGGGGGTGAGGGGAGGACAGGTAAGAAATGTGAGTGACAAGTTCTTTGATGAGGGAGACAGCATCGGGAATGGATGGTGAGAGAGGATCAATAGGTCGAGAGAGCAAATCCTTGAGTTTATTAGATCCAGAGGTGGGCAGAGGGGATGTGGCATAGACAGGGAGGCTGGCTGTTTATAGAGCTTTGCTGAGGCAGCAGCAAAGGTCAGTTCTAGAAAGTGGTTATGTGTTTTGGAAGTGTAATGATGGAAAGGTTTCTATAAATCTGGAAGGTGGGGGGTTGAGGTAGAAAGGAGAGATTTTGGGTTTAAGGAACTGTTTATCACTGGGAGAGAGAAGCTCATGGCAGCAAGGGTGGGGTGGGGGTTGTTTCCAGAAGCAACTTGGTATAGAGGATGTACTAGATCTGAGAATCCAGGGATCTATAAGCCAAGGAAATTGGCCATGAGGGCAGAGATAAGGAGTGGAGATGGGCAAGGAGGCTTAAAGAGAGGTGTCTGTGGGTTGGCATGAGATAGAATTCAAGTTAGGTGACTTGGGGAGACAGTTGAGCTTTGGAAGGTGAGGGTTTGTAGCCTCTGAAGCTGAGGGAATTGAGGAGTCTGGTTGTGTCAGATTGTCTACCAGAGAGTGGGAGGCTGTGTGAAGGAAGATTTTATCTATAAATTGAAGCAGAGAGCTGGGGAGGGGGAAAGGCAGGCCAAGTTCATAGGAGGGCCTGGCCAAAAAGGTTGGGACTGATTCTGAGTCCCTAGGAAAAGGAATTATAAATCAGTTGTTGGGATTATTGAGTATCAGGATCCATCGATGTGAAGGCAAAGGGTCTTGGAAGTATTCATCAAGATGAAAGCATCTTTAAGATTCAGAACTGAAAAGTGAGTGGTGTTATCGGGGATAGTGGAGAGGATAGCTTAAAGGTTAGAGACTTAAGAGTATAAAGGGAAGTAGAAATAAAGAGATCATGAACATCATTAGACTAGGAGACAGACACACTGAGTTTGCATTTTGCCTGGAGGATGTGCAGAATCCTCTCCATCCACCCCTCTCAAAATCCTTCAGCGATACATCTGCCACAGTTGCTGGGATCATTAAAGTAACCTGGCCTTTGGTTTGCAAGTTCCCATAGAGACCAGCTAGGGAGGGTAGTGTGGAAGGGCAACCAACTAACAGTTGGCTGGTAGACTTAAGTTTTTGAAGGATTTTCCTGGAGACTAGGCCTGAGGAAAAAGAGGAATGTGGTGGTGTCAGATTGTCTATCAGAGAGGGAGGAGCTGTGTCCTGAGATACCCTTAAGCTCAATGTAGTTCAAATGCTGCTTCAGGCAAAGGATCCAACCCACCCCGGTGGGGCTGCACAGAAGCAGATAGATTTTTAAAAAAAATTATATTATTTATTTACATTCCAGACGTTGCCTCCTCCCACAGTTCCCCATCCTATTTCCTGCCCCTTGCCTCCAAGAGGATGCTTCCCCCCCCCCCCCCTTGTATCCTCCTTCCCTGGGGCCTCAAGACTCTTGAGGATTAGGAACATCTTCTCCCACTGAGACCAGACTTCTGCTTTATATGTGCCTAGACCAGCCTGTGTATGCTGCCTGGTTGGTGGCTCAGTCTCTGGGAGGTCCCTGGGGTCTGGGTTAGTTGACACTGTTGGTCTTCCTATGGGGTCACCAACCCTTTCAGCTTCTTCAGTCCTTCCCCTAATTCCTCCATAGGGGTCCCCGACTTGAGTCCAGTGGTTGAGTCTGTCTCAGTAAGCTGCTGGTAGGGCTTCTCAGAGGACAGCCATGCTAGGCTCCACACAGAAGTGTATTTAATGGGTTCATTTTTACTCATGTGCACTGAGTACCTTTGAGATTGATCTAATGCAGCCTGGGCAGAGGTGGCGAACACCTTTACTCCCAGTATTTGGGAGGCAGAGGCAGGTGGATTTCTGAGTTCGAGGCCAGCCTGGTCTACAGAGTGAGTTCCAGGACAGTCAGGGCTACATAGAGAAACCCTGTCTCGGGAAAAAAAAAAGAGATTGATCTAATGGGGTCTAATTGGGTGTGTCTGAAGTATACAAGCAGACTTGTTTTTATCAGTTTTGGTTAGTTGATGTCAGACACTAAACCATGGACCATCCAGCTTGTCACAGTGGCACTGTGTCTGCACCTGGTGCTTTCTGTAAGTGTGCTGGGACCGAGAAGGCCATGGTCAGAGCCGTGAAGAAGATCTTGCACTTCTGGAGTCAAAACTGGTTGTTCTCCCCATCCTCCTCCAGCAGGAGCCTGCCCTTTCTGTATGACAGTGCTGCTACCCTCCTCCCGTCCCACACACTACAAAGACATTTTTGGAAAATGCCAGGAGGCTGTGAGCCTGGGTGATCTCACCACAGTGGAGTGCAGACCCAGCCTTGGCAGAAATGGCCCCTAAAAGAGGTAGTAGGTTTTCAAACTTTCCAGGGGTTAGAAAGGGAACAGTCAAGAAGAAGTTGTGAGAAGAAAAGATGACATTTCCTTAAGGAAGAAAATAACATTCTTTCATGGGAAGAAGATAATCTGTCTACACTGGAGTGAGCTTAACAAACAAGGTTAGAAAAAGTGATTATAAAAATATGGTATATTTCTCTATCAATAATGCAAACGACATTATGTTTCTGTTACTTTAGCTGCCTTAAAATTTGAACTAAATTCAATGCTATGTATTAGTCCTTTTTATTAATTCTTTCTCATGTTAAATTGTTTCTAGCTCATACAAAATGAGTGAATTTTAAATATTTGCATAATTTGTAAGTAGGAGAAATAAACCCCAAATGCAGAGACTAAAAAGACAATAGTAAGTATTCTTTATATTTTATAAGGTTAATGTTTACTTGAAAAATATGTTTTTTTATTTTGTGGGCACTTGAGTATCCCTAAGGAAAAGCCTAAGTTGGATAAAAAAATAAGAATAGCATTTTATTTAAAAATTACAAAATTCAAAGTGATACATTAAAAAATTAATGGAAATGTATAGATTAAAGTAAAAATCTGGAAGCTGCAGGTGTGGAAGGCTTTCCCCAGAGAGATGTCATTAAGGCAGGGCACACACTGAGGAAGCCTTCTGAAGAGCATGTTGTTTTCAGAAGCTCTGTGTTTCTGATTAATGTAGAAGGTGAATAGTCACCACGTTCATACATTTTGTTATGCTATGAACACTTGAGTCAGAACACGGTCCATGACTGAAGCTGTGTAAAGGTTTCTGAAAGCTTGTGAGGAAGCTCCAAGCATCTTCTAGCCTTTGTTCATCCACAACATGGGCTGCTTTTGGAATGTGCTTTTGTGCTCCTCCCAGGTGTAATAAATCGGAGTGGGTTAGCCTCACATTACACATTTTACGGTTCTTCTGTAGGTGATGCATCCAAGCATAGGACTCTATACAGTCTGAATTCATGTGACCTTGCCCTTGTGATCATATACAACTTACACTCAAGTGAACTTTGCTCACATGACCTCAGGCTATAAATTGTCTGAAACTCTGAATAAAGATGGCTATTACACTGGGAATGGTGGTGTATGCCTTTAATCCCAGCACTAGGGAAGGATCTCTGTGAGTTCAAGGCCAACTTGGTCTATAAAGTGAGTCCTTCATAGCCAGGGCTTGTTATCCTGAGAAATCATGTCTCTAAAAACAAAACAAAACAAAACAAAACAAAACAAAACAAAACAAAACAACAACAGCAGCAGCAACAACAAAAAGATGGCCATTGCATGAGATTTTAGTCCACGTAATTTTTAGACTACACTTCCCCAGGTTCACTCCACCACTAGAGCAGTAACAAACTTGAAAGACATTTTGAAATAGTGCTATTTATTTATAGGTCATAGAAGAAGGACACACTACTGCTGACCTTATTGACCTCTATCCTCTGAGCTAGACTCAGCACCATGAGCATCCTAATTTACAGAGTATTTTCTGCCCCTAACAGAACAACTTAGAATAGGGTATGAGTTCTGAGTCTGTATTCTGCCTTGCTTCTGGGGTGCTGGGATGCTGATCAGGGAGACAAAATGCAGGGGCACTTGGCTACAGTTCTTCCTTACCACCATTGGGGCACCGGGCTGGTATCAACACCTGCTCAGGGAGGTGGAACACAGCCTAAGATGGGTGCCCTAGCCATGGTGAGAAATGGCACAGGTTGGAGTAGAGGCTGGTTCTCAAACTCCAGAGTACCCAGAAGCCTCTGGAGACCTCAAGGGGTTGAGAACAGGGGTCATGGGCCTGAGATGAGCTGGGGGTGGGGGAGAACCAGCTTAGCTCAGGGTAAGTGCCTGAACACAGAGGAATGGGAGGTTTATGAGACAGACAGTCCTTGCTTGTCCAAACTATTTATTCATGGTGGAAACATGGATGCATAAAACTTACTCAGGGTGGACCAGCGTTTAAATACCTTTTGCAGGAGGGAATGTCTGGGAAGGGAAGGTTTTTGGCTAAACCCTTGGGGTGCATTCAGAGACCTCATTAGCATGGAGAACTCTGGGCTCTATGCTATGTGACCAGTTGCCATGGTCCTCTTAGTGGGGGTTGTGGTCAGATGTTCCAGGACAAGAACCTGGTCAGAAACTGGGTCAGGAGCAGATTCAAATGCCTATCGTTCTCAATTATGAGAATTTCTGGCGTTCCTTAATTTGCTTGACTGTTTTTTGTCATCTCGACACAAACTAAGGTTATCAGGAAAGAGGGGACCTTGCCTGAAAAAACGCCTCCATCAGATTGGCCTGTAGACATGTCTCTGGTGGAATTTTCCTAATTAATGATGGGTGGGGACGGATCCAGCTCATGGTGGGTGGTGCTGCCTCTGGGGCTCTGCTTCAGGGATGCATAAGAAAGCAGGGCTGTGTGTCTTAGTTAGGGTTCCATTGCTGTGAAGAGACACCATATCCACAGGAACTCTCATAAGACAAACATTTAATTGGGGCTGGCTTATAGTTCAGAGGTTTAGTCTAATGTTATGTCAGAATCATGGTGTTATGCAGGCAAACATGGCACTGTATTAGTCTACATCTTGAGCCTCAGGCAGCAGGAGAGAATGACACACTAGGCTTAGCTTGAGCATCTGAGACCTGAAAGCCCGTCTCCACCAGGACATACTTCCTCCAACAAACTCACACCTACTTCAACAAGGCCACACCTCCTAATAGTGCCACTTCTTAGGGCCAAGCATTCAAACACATGAGTCTATAGGGGCCATACTTATTATTCTACCGCATTGAGCAAACCATAGGGGGTGGCCCTGCCTCAGCTCCTGCCCTGACTTTTCTGGATGATGGACTGTAAGCTGTAAGGTGAACTAAACCCTTCCTCTCCATGTTGCCTTTTCTTTTCTTCTTCTTTTTTGAGTCTCTCTATACAGCCCTGGTTTCATGGAACACACTCTGCAGACCAAGCTGGCTGGGAACTCACAGGAGTCCTCCCTCTTTGGTCTTCTGGTGCTAGGATTAAAGGCATGCACTACCAGGACTGGCCCCAAATTGCTTTTGGCTATGATGGTTATTAAAGCACTAGAAAGCAAATTAGGACAAATGGAGTGTAGATGTCAGACCATAACATGAGAATAAGACCTTTGAATGTGTGCTATACAATATATACACTGTTCAACACTACATTGCAATGCACAAACAGGTAGACACTCCTGCATTGCTAACATGGATGTATCAACACAGTAGAACTTCTATGCCTCAGTTTGTACTGTACTTTTCTCCATGTGAGATCCTGGGGCTGTGGTCATCATACTGTACTCTTGGATTTCTCCCAGAATTCTTGGCAACTCTTTCCTGTACCTTTACCATGATCAGGTGTAGGCATGTAACCTAGAACACAACTGAGACATTTGAACATTTTTCTTGCCACCTGACCTCCTGAAACCACAATTTACTTACTCTGAGACCCAGATTATATGCTTAAAAATTGGAGTTGATCATAACTGGACAAAGTTCTGAGAATAAGTAATTCGAGTGCTCATCTGTAGATGGGACAGCTCTATTAATTTCCTCACTGAAGGTGCAGGGAGCATCGTAGATGAGGGGTGGGAAGGATATGAGATCTGGAGACTGGATGGGGAGAGCTGTGAAATGCTGCCCTCTGACATGATATGCCTGTCGAACTCACAAACTCACAGCAGCTAGTGCTACTTTTCAAGACCTGAAAAAACCACCACCAACACCACCACCACCACAACTACCACTATAACCACCACCACCACTACCACCACCATAACCACCACCACCACCACTACCACCAACCACCTCCACAAACAACACTATAACCACCACCACCACCACCACCACCACCACCACCACCACCACCACCATAACTACCACCACCACCACCACCACCACCACCACCACCACCACCACCACCACCATCACCCAAACTAGTCCACTTCCAGGAATAGGGGAAGAGATCACAGGTAACCAACACAGGGTGAGGAGCTACAGAGGATAGCTACAGAGGGAGTGAGAGTCAGGCTATTGGTGGGTTGTCCATTCTACTGTTCGTGGCCCAATATCCATGAGCATACAACAGTCCTAACTGAACTCAGAACAAAAACAAAACAAAAAAAATGAACATGAAATTGGGAAGAGAGCATGTTAGAGGATGTTGGGAAACTCTGGTACTTAAGGTTGAAGTCTACCATGTCCAGATAGCTCTTCTGAGCTCAGCACAAAATGGAGGGCTTCTCTTCTCTGAACTTGTCTGGGGAGCCCAACCCTCATGCCTCTATCTGAGAAAGGTGGAGTAGCCTTTGGCAAACCTACAAGTTCAACTTCCTCTTTCCAGATAAGAACCCACCCCAAAAGTACCTGGGATTCTTGGAATGTCTCTCCACACAAATGAGGCATTCACAGTATGTTAAGCTCCAGCCAATGATTTTACATTCACCCTGAAAATTCCTTGCCACTCTCCAAGGTTCATATACAGTCCTTGGTCGCCATGAATACAGTGTATATGCACCAGTTGTTTCACTGAAGATTGTCTAAGAGAGCTCTTTCCTTGAGTATCATATAAAACAGCTGTAATGCTAAAATCCTTGGAGAAGACCATTCTCAGAGGAGACCTCTCCCATACAATATGTATACATGTGTCTCCCTGACCCCTACTCACCTCCCAGATAGACAGGGATCCTGCAGACCCCACCTGTTCCAGGATCTACTGCATCCTTCAGCCCAGTGTACAGCTTTGTCTGAATACTGTGAGGGAGGTAGGAAGACCTGGGAGGAATTAGAACAGGGGCAGAAATTGGGGAGGATATGACCAAAACCATTTTATACATTTATGAAATCTTCAAAGAATAAATCAAAAATACTTTTTAAAAATTGTGGAGTGGTGCTGGAGAGATGGCTTAGTGGTTAAGAGCATGGCTGACTTCTCAGAGGACCCACATTTGAATCCCAGTACCTACATGGGCATCTCACAAATGTCTGCAACTGTAGTTCTAGGGGCTCTGACACCCTTTCCTGGTTTCTGCAGACACCAGGCATGCACATGGTGTACAGATATATATGCACAGAAATACACACAGGGCAAATATCCATATATATTAGTCAGGGTTCTCCAGCGGAAAAGAACTGATAGAATAATAAAAAAAACACTCTGTGTGTGTGTGTGTGTGTGTGTGTGTGTGTGTGTGTGTGTGTGTGTGTGTGTGTGTGTGTGTGTTGGAACCCCTGCAGGCTTTACAGCTAGCAGGAAAAATGATCCATGAAGAGAAAAGAATGAAACTCAGCCCAGCCTGATTTTTAGGTACCAGTGCTGGGCCAGGACATCTAGAGTGTGGCCTAGATAATTTTACTTTAGTCATATTTAAGCACAGCAAAATTTTGGAGAAAAAGTTTTTGATAACAACTCAGTTCCAGGTGCACAATAAATTTAAGATATATTTAAACCGAAACTCTTTATAAAATACATCTGGCTTCTTTCACAAGCACATGTACTGTTGGCTCAGAGATAGTGGCCAAGATTTAAGGTCTAGGGAGCTTGACTGGGGTAAGCATAATGTCTGTGGGTGTCAGGATTGGCCTGGTCCTAAGAATACAGAAGTCACTTAGGCTATTGTAAGGTTCAAATGTCATCTCGCACAAGTATGAGTCTTATAGCCTAGAAGTAATGCTTGATGTTTTAGGGGGAAACGGTTGGGATAAGGATCAGGAGACTGTAAAACAGATCCATTCCTAGCACTCTAGGAGGAACAGGAAAAACATCTCCCTCCACTGAAGAATGTTCCTGTGTTTAACCTTCTTAGCTTTTCCAGTGCTTCTCTGTGTGCACAAAGACTTTTTGCTTGATATATACATATCTATATCTATATCTATATCTATATCTATATCTATATCTATATCTATATCTATCTATCTATCTATCTATCTATCTATCTATCTATCTATCTATCTACACACAAAGGGGACTTTCAGACTATGATCCTGCCAGTCCAACAATGGCTTTAGACCAACAGAGAGTTTAAGGATCCTGTAAGGATCCCATAGGCATTCAGTTCATGAGGCTATATGTCTTAGCTTGTCTTCAGGACAGTCTGGAATCCCAAAGAAGTAGACTCCAAAGCCAGTGAAGAAATAAACTTGCCAACCAGGGCAAGGGCAAGCAGGCCAGAATGGAGAAAGCTTCCTTTTTCCAAATCCTTTATATAGGTTGCCAGCAGAAGGTGTGGCCCAAATTAAGGTGGATCTTCCCATCTCAAAAGGTCAGATTAAAAGTGGATCTTCCTACTTCAAATGATTTAGTTAAGAAAAAAATCCCTCTCAGATCTACCTAGCTGCTTGTGTTTTAGAAAATTCCAGATGTAGTCAAGTTAACAACCAATAGTAGCCATCTCTACATAAAATGCTATAAAAATCTGGAGTTCATCATCAGCTACTTGTCACTTCTCAGTCCTGTGATGCTGAAGGTCTGGTCCCTAGGGTCCTCCATACCCCTCTGTGTTCCAGTCACTGTCTTTCCACTTTGGGTGTAGAACTTAATGCTGTCTATACCATGAGTGAGCTGTTATTGCGATGTGATAAACTACCCATATACATTTGTACAGTTTGGTTAGTATCTATGTACCTACCAAACACATAATTAATCTTGGTTATCAAGAAATATAGGGTCTGGAAGGATGGCTCAGCAGATAACTCTGTCACAGGATAGGGTTCTGTTCACAGCTCCAACAAGGTATCTTACATTCATCCTTAAGTCTTGTTCCAGAAGGAACCATTTTAATAGGGTCCCAGATCTTAGTAGTCCCTCAGACATTGGCACAACTGATTCCATGGTGGAAATACCACTCAGACCCTAAAACTCAGCACATAGACAGCACCATCTGCCACAAAGAAAAGCAAAGTCTTAATCCATCAAGGTCTATAGTTTTGAGAAAGTCTCTAAATGTACTAAGCTTGCCTTTTAGGTTCTGTTTGTCTGCTTCTGGTTAACTGTTCTTGTTAACTTAAGTATGTCAACCAAGAACTTCTTCCCCCCTCCCCCTGCATGCTTAAAAGATCATCCTGGCTCTCTCCTCCAGCTGAGCAAGATACCCAAAGGAAAGAAGGTTAAGAGGAAGAAGGTGCACCATCCCCTGCCATGAAGAAACAGGAGGCCAAAAAGGAGGTCAATCCTTTGTTTGAGAAAAGGCCCCCCTACATCAGCCTGCAGCGGCAAAGAGTCATTCTCTATAAGTGGCTCAAAGTACCTCCTGCCATTAACCAGTTCACCCAGGCCCTGAACTGACCAACAGCTACCCAGGTGCTTAAGCTAGCCCCCAAGTACAGGCCAGAGACGAAGCAGAAGGAGCAAAGGCTACTGACCTGTGCTGAGAAGAAAGTTGCTGGCAAATGGTACGTCCCAACTAAGAACTGCCTGACCTCCGAGCAGGGGTCAACACAGTCACCACCTTGGTGGAGAACAAGAAGGCTCAGCTGGTGGTGACTGCCTATTGAGCTGGTGGTTTTCTTGCCTGCCCTGTATCAAGGGTTCCCCCTACTGCATCATCAAGGGAAAGGCCAGGCTGGGGCACCTGGTCCACAGAAGACATGTACCACTGTTGCGGTCACACAGGTTAGCTCTGAAGACAAGCATGCTCTGGCTAAGCTGGTGGAAGCTATTAGGACCAAATTACAAAGACACAAAGACAGAGATCTGCTGCCATTGGGGAGGCAACGTCCCAGGTCCTAAGTCTGTGGCTCGCATTGCTGAGCTGGAAAAAGCAAAGGCTAAATAACTTGCTATTAAACTAGGTTAAATGTTCACTGCTAAGTTTTCTGTACATAAATATAATTACAAAATTATCTTCCATCCAAAAAATAACCACCCTGAAAAAGGCTCAGTGCTACACTGGGAGCCCGAATACCCAGTGTAGTGGTCTCCCAGTTAATGAGATTTCTATTGGTTTAAACCGATGTCTGAACAGTCTTCTCTGGTGGATACCCCACGACACCATTCTTCTGACTTGCATGAGCACTAGGTTAGCACATGGCTCCCTACATATTTAGGCAAAATTCAATGCACATATAATTAAGTAAAGAAATCTGTTTTCTTTCTAAACAATGAAGGCTCATGTATACATTGCTTATAACCCAGTTTCCTTATATGTCGTAAATAGTAAATGACTTGATTTTCCAAGCATTTGTGCCATTTTATACTCACTGGCATATATGAGAGATGTGATTTTGTCTTGCTTCACAATCAGGTGTTGTTATCAGTGATGACTGTTTTCTCCTTATAGTATGTGTGCATTGCTTGTTACAGACTTGGTTTTAATTCATTTAGCAATAAAAGGGTAGAAGGTTTTTCTCTGCGTACTAAAGATTGGGGCTCATTTTTCATTGGAAATGAGTTCTTTCTGCACTGGCACTTGGTCTTTTGCTCCATATACATATGTAAGCATGGATATGTGTGTGTGTGTGTGTGTGTAAGTATGTAATTATGAACTAAGTATGTAAGCTGGACCCAACTGGTTTGATTGGAGATGTATGAATGTGTACGCATGAATCTGTATATAAATATATGTGAGTTTAATCCATATTTGCTTGTGTAAAAGTTCTTTCCTTCTGCGTTCGTGACTCTCTTTTCCTGGTTCAATAGAAGTTTATTGCTCCAACCCTTCCCTTCCCAGCCCGACAAGTGAGAGGCATCTGGACAAGAGGGAAAAGGCTCTAGCAATTAATCCTTTACTTAATCCCATGCTGTTTTATGCTGAGGTGCTAAATAACAGAGACTGCAGTTTCTGGCCTCAATGGAGCTCAGGCAGGTCACCTACAGCAGCAAAGTGACTTAGACTTAAGATAGGTAAATATTTTATTATTAAACAGCAACCCTAAGAAGATTGAAATTATCCCATGCCTCCTATCAGATCACTAGAGATTAAGGCTGGTCTTCAATGGCAACAATAACAACAGAAAGCCCACATATACATGGAAGCTGAACAATGCTCTACTCAATGACAACTTGGTCAGGGAAGAAATAAAGAAGAAATTAAAGACTTCCTAGAATTTAATGAAAATGAAAGTACAACATACCCAAACTTAGGGGACACAATGAAAGTAGTGTTAAGAGGAAAACTCATAGCTTTGATTGCTTCCAAAAAGAAACTGGAGAGAGCATACACTAGCAGATTAACAGCACACCTGAAAGCTCTAGAACAAAAAGAATCTAATGCACCCAAGAGGAGTAGAAGGCAGGAAATAATCAAACTCAGGGCTGAAATCAACCAAGTAGAAACTAAAAGAACTATACAAAGAATCAACAAAACCAGGAGTTGGTTCTTTCAGAAAATCAACAAAGATAGATAAACCTTTAGCCAGACTAACCAGAGGGCACAGAGACAGTATCCAAATTAACAAAATTAGAAATGAAAAGGGAGACATAACAACAGATCCTGAGGAAATTCAAA
>CM052714.1:66409676-66432559 GCA_028551405.1 Uromys caudimaculatus
TCAGCATCTGGGGGGGGTGGCTCCCAACAGCCATGGAGGTCATCCTCTGCCACATATGTAGTCCGAACCATGGGTCAATAGATGTGTATTCTTTGGTTGGTGGTCCGAACTCCAGGAAGACCGGGGGGGGGGGTTCAGGCCCATTGACGCTCTTGCTCCCTCCACGGGGCTACAAATACCCTCAGCTCCTTCAGACCTTTCTCCAACCCCTCCATCTGGGACCTCACTCTCAGTCCAGCGGTTACTGTTAAGTGAAATTTGGACATTCTGAACTTTTGGGCTAATATCCCCTTATCAGTGAATACATACCATGTTCATTTTTTTTGTGACTGAGTTACCTTGCTCAGGATGATATTTTCAAGTTCCATCCATTTGCCTGCAAATGCAATTTCATAAGGTCCCATTTGTCAATTCTTGATCTTAGAGCATAAGCCATTGGGGTTCTGTTCAGGAACTTTTCCCCTGTACCTATGTGTTCGAGACTTTTTCCCCCTTTCTCTTCTCAGATTCAGTGTATCTGGTTTTATGTGGAGGTCCTTGATCCACTTGGACTTGAGCTTTGTACAAGGAGATAGGAATGGATCAATTCTCATTCTTCTACATGTAGACTGACAGTTGAACCAGCACCATTTGTTGAAAAAGTTGTCTTTTTTCCCGCTAGGTGGTTTTAGCTCCTTTGTCGAAGTGTGTGGGTTCATTTCTGAGTCTTCAATTCTATTCCATTGATCTACCTGCCTGTCACTGTACCAATATCATGCAGTTTTTATCACTACTGCTCTGTAGTACAGCTTGAGATCAGGGATGCTGATTCCCACAGAAGTTCTTTTGTTGTTGAGAATAGCTTTTGCTATCCTGGATTTTTTGTGTTCCAAATGAATTTGAGAATTTCTCATTCATCATCATCAAGTAGGGTTCATCCCAGGGATGCAGGGATGGTTCAATACCCGGAAATCCATCAATGTAATCCACTACATAACAAGCTCAAAGAAAAAAACCACATGGTCATTGCATTAGATGCTGAAAAAGCATTTGACAAAATTTAGCATCCCTTCATGATAAAAGTCTTGGAAAGTTCAGGAATTCAAGGCCCATACCTAAACATAGTAAAAGCAATATACAGCAAACCAGTAGCCAACATCAAACTAAATGAAGAGAAACTCGAAGCAATCCCACTAAAATCAGGGACTAGACAAGGCTACCCTTTCTCTCCCTTTTCTGGTGTGTTTGGGTATCCGGGGCTTGCTGTGGTCGGAGAGCTGAGTTCTGATGATGCCAAGTTGCCTTGGTTTCTGTTCCTTATGTTCTTGCCCTTGCCTTTTGCCATCTTGTTAACTCTGATGTTCGCTGATCTTACTCTGTCTGGCTGTGGCTTGTCCCTCCTGCAGGTGTCTGTATCAATACTCCTTGAAGACCAGCTCTCTCTGAGAGGTATTTGGGTTTGGAGAGCTGTGACACAGGGTCAGCTTTGGGGTGCAGACAGAAACCAGAAGGATCTTGTCCCCAGCTGTCCCTTGGTTCCTGTGTCCTGATGGCTCTGCAAGGGTCCCTCTTGATCCAGTTAGTTTGAACAGAAATGGTGGTTTTGCCTATGCTCGAAGGTGTGTCAGCACTCCTGGGATACCAGCTCTCTCCTGGAGCCCTGTGGCCCAGGCTGAGATCCCCAGGTCCCAGTGAGCAGTGGTGCTTGTCTTATCCCCACTCACAACTTTTTCATGTTCCTGCAGGGTAACTTTCTCCCAGCGCTGCTTAGCTATGGAACCCTGGTGGCCCAGGCAGAGGTCTCCTGTCACAGATGGAAACCGGAAGATTCCTATGCCCGAGTGGGCATAATGTGGATAAATGACACTTAACTTAAAAGTCTGGCTAGACTTAGGGTTGACCTTCATGCCTTGACGGCTATGTTGAGTGATAGGATCCTAAAATAAAAAAATACCAAAGGCACGAGATTACAGTTATGTTGGGCATGGGCTGATTAGACCTGTACCATCGAGATACCTCAGTCCCTTTGTCCCGTGGGTTCCAGGCGGGTTCCGGTGAGCAGTGGTGCTCATCTTAACCCCACTCATGGCTTTTCCATGCTCCTGGGAGGGTGGCTTTCTCCTGGTGCTACTTGGCTATGGAACCCTGGTGGCCCAGGCACAGGTCTCCCACCACAGATGGAAACCGGAAGGGTCCTGTCCCTGACTTTTCTTCCTCAGTCTCTGTGTCCTGAGGGCCTGGGAGAGTAACTTTCTCCAGGCGCTGCTTGGCTATGGGACCCTGGTGGCCCAGGCAGAGGTCTCCTGCCACAGATAGAAACCGGAAGGTTCCTATGCCTGACTTTGAGCAGTGGTGCTTGTCTTATCCCCACTCATGGCTTTTCCACACTCCTGGGAGGGTAGCCTTCTCCTGGTGCTACTTGGCTATGGGACCCTGGTGGCCCAGGCACAGGTCTCCCACCACAAATCTAATTGTTCTTTTAGATAATTTTTTCTTTTTTCGTTTTTTGAGACAGGGTAGATAAAATTTTTTTTTTTTTTTTTGGTTTTTATTTTTTGATACTTTATTTACATTTCAAATGTTTCCCCCTTTCCAGGTCTCCACTCTGGAAACCCTGACTAAGACAGACATATTTGATGTAGGTTTGAGGTGATCCTAAGACACTGGCACTGACCTTATGACACACTTGTGCATCCAAACAGGTCATTAGAGCCCTATGGTGGCTTGAATATGCTTGGCCCCATGGGTGTGGCCTTGTTGGAATAGGTGTGGCTTTGTTGGAGGAAGTGTGTCATTGTGGGGGCGGGCTTAGAGAGGCTCCTTCTGGCTGCCTACAGAAGATAGTCTCCTGGATATCTTCTAGATGCTTTTGAATCAAGATGTAGAATCTTCAGCTCCTTCTCCAGCATCATGTCTGCCTAGATGCTGTCATGCTTCCCAGCATGATGATTCTGGACCAAACAACTGAACCTGTGAGCCATCCCCAATAAAATATTTCCATTTATAAGAGTTGCCTTGCCCATGGTGTCCCTTCTCAGCAATGGAAACCCTAAGACAAGCTTCTAATAGGTTTTATCTATCTCCCATTCCACACCAAATGGGGTACACGTACACAATGGGATTCTACTCAGCCACAGAACAGGACATTACGACATTTGCAGAAGAGTGAATTCAAATGGAAATTATTGTGTTACCTGAAACAACACAGATGCAGAGAGACAAATACCAAATGCTTTCATTTGTGGAGTTTTACACACGCACGTGCACGCGCACACACACACACACACACACACACACACGTACACACGTCACTATGGCAGTTTGAATGAGAATGGCTCCCAAAGGCTCATCATAGTTTTGCTGGCTTGGTTCCCAGTTGGTGGACAGTTGGGAAGGGAGGTGTGGCCTTGTTGGAGGAGGTGTGGCCTTGTTGGAGGAGGTGTGTCACTGGGGGTGGGCTCTAAGGTTTCAGAACCCCACGCCATGCCCAGTCCCCCCTCTTTCTCTGCTTGCTGCAGTAGACCAGGAAGTAAACCTCTCAGCTACTGCTCCAGCACTATGTCTCTGCTTATGCCATAGTGATAATTGTCTAAACCTCTAAAACTGAAAGCAAGCCCCAGTTAAATGCCCTGGTCTTTATGTCTCTTCACAGCAATAGAACAGTGAAACACACACACACACACACACACACACACACACACACACACACACACCCCTCACTTTTAAAAAGAAACAAAAACAAATGCTAATTTTGAACTCTCAGATGAAAATCCTTGAGTCTGGTACATTCAAATGCTAGTTAATTCTAGAACCTGAGTCCTTTTAAGAAATATAGTCTTAATATACAGGCGAAGAAAGTGAGACTTTCAGTAAGACTGTGACACCTATATAGTGATAGGTATATATGTTTGTAAAAAACCTTTATGTCAAATTTCCTTTTCACAGTGGTGACTCCAATCCATAGGAACAGTGCAACTCAAGATCCAGGTGAGTTTACAATGTATGGAATAGAAAAGGGACTCTGCCATTAAGTGTCACTGAGAGATACTTAGTACCTTATATTTGTGTATCTGTTTGCACGTGTGTTTATACATATGTAGGCACACATGTGTGTAGAGGTCAGAGGATGACAATTCAGATGTCATTCCTCAGGCATTGTGTCCTTTTAGGCTAGGCTGGCAGGCCAGTGAGCTAGGGATCCACCTGCTCCTACCTCCTCAGTGCCAGGACTACAGACTTGTGCACCACACCTGGCTTTTTCTATGTGAGTCTGAAGACCACACCCATGACCCATGCTTGAAAGACTGAGCTATCTCTCCAACTCATACCTTTCATTTAAAGGTAATTACATTGTTAAAATGCTTTTTATTAAATGTTCAGAGAAGTTAACTCACTTTGACCAGACAAACTTAAAATGTGTATCTAAAAATTAAACCCGGGACTATGCTACGTGTAAATATACTTTTGCATTATTGCTGGGTTTTATAGAATATGCGTGATTTTTGCCTGGGGTGAGATGGGCTAGTTTCGCTGCTGGGATAGGGAAACTTTAGCAATTGGTGACTCATTTCCGACGTCCGTCATTTAAGGGATTGCATTATCTCAAGAGTCTGTGTTGTTCTTGTGCCTTTATGGTGTGTGTGTACACCTATGAGGCCAGAAGATGGCATCAGATCCCCTGAAACAGGGTTTACTGGTTGTGAGCTGCCCACATGGGTATTCCGAACTAAACCTAGGTCCTCTGCCAGAGAACGGAATGCTCTTACTGCTGGGCACCTCTCTAGCTCCTTCTTGTACATTCCAAGAAAATAAATATATAAATAAATATTATAAATGTTACTCTTTTAGAACAGTTTTGAGTTTAGATAAGGACCGTGCCTCTGCCTACTTCAGCCCTCACAGCTTCCTGTTCTCAGCACCCTTTGGCAGTGTGGGACACTTGTCACAGCTGATGAGCTCAACACCTTATAGTCCATGAAGCCACTCCTGCATTTCACACTGCTCGCTTCTCACAGACTGGTGTCCACTTGCTCTGTCGTCCTACAAGTCTAGTAGGTCTTCTTGATGGTCACTGTGGTAATAACTGCCTGTAAACGAGGCCTGGAGACACAGCGCCACTCCATTGTTTTTACAATATTATATGTGTAGTGGTAAGTTTTCACTACTCAGCAATGTTCTCCTGGCGAGCATACACACCCACCCCTCACACCCACCCAGGAGCTATCTTGGGTCCAGGAACAAAACACACACACACACACACACACACACACACACACACACACACACACACACACACACACACCCCAGTTAATTTTAAAATGCCTTGGCTGTCTCAAAGGCTGGGCACTCCTAAACCTTCACCTGCTGCTCCAGGCCTGATTGGGGACCCACTTAACGGAACCCTCATATGGTCGGGTGGCTTTATTTCCTGCTACTACTGCATCCCATCCTTCTCCCCTCAGTCCAGGTGATTCTGCCGTCCCTCCTCTCTGCATCCTACCCTTGCAACTCTTGGTGTCCTGCCTTGTTCCCAGCTATTGGCCATTGGCATCTTTATTGATAGATCAAAATCAATTAGGGGCAAGGACCTTCAGCATCTGGACACACAAATTCAACTCATTAGCACAAATCTCTAGCATATAAGTACTTATTTTAACATACTGGAGTCTAGTCTCCAGCTGGAAAATCTAAAAATCGTTAAGTACAATGTCTGGCATATAATACCCAAGTGCAGGGCAAACATCTGAGGATCCAGTCTGCTTTTGCTCTCCTTGCTCATTTTCCGCCCTAAGAGAGAAATGTTCTCTATACTGCAGTGATCACGAGGAGAAGGTTTGTGGAAGAGTTGAGGTGCCCTGGGCAGACACAGGCAAGGACACTGGAAGGACAGGACAGGAGACTCCAGGGGTGCTCTTTGCTCTTAGGTGTTGTTTTGGCCTTGTCTGTCTGAAGGTCAATGTTACATATCAAGTGGATGGAATAGAGGGCTGGCCATATACTGTTAAAGTGTTATTTGGGGGTATTTTTGAGGGTGTTCCCAAAAGAGATCAGAGTAAGGAAAGTCAACCCGCACCAGTGTGAGTGAGCGTTGCTCAGTCCATGAGGACTGACAGAGCAAGCGGGCAGAGGATGGGACAGTTCTCTCCAGAAGGGCATTTGTCTTGTACTCCTGCTGGAATGCCTCTTCCAGGCTCTTCTGGCTCTGAGTCTCACAGCAGCACTATCTTCCTCCCTCTATACCATTTCTTGGATCCCTGGCTTCTCGGGCCTTTGGATTCAAGTTCGAATCACCCCTGTGGCTTTCAGGTGGTAGGTTGTGGGAGCTTCTTAGTCTCTAAAAGCTCCTATTGTGCATCTCCTCTTAGTCTGTCTCCATGTATATTCTATAGAAGCTGTTCCTCTGGTGTATTTGTCAATCAACTCACATTCACAGATTATCCACTACTTAAAAGATGTTTCGGTCTCACTGTGGTGTGAAAGGACCTTCTTTTGAAGCTTAAACTTTTCCAAGTGGTCACTGTGGCCAGGTGCCAAGCAGCAGCCGAGAGCTGTGGGACTCCATGGGCATCTAGATCCTGCTGCTAAACAGTTCTCTCTCAAGTTCTGTCTCATAGCTGTGGTGTTTGGTGGGCTACATACAGTGGGTGCTGTTTTGCTTTACAATACTTTTCAACCTCTGATACCTTTACTGGGGATAATAAACATTGGTGTGGCAAAAGATGATAGAAAATGCTTGCCATTTGTGGCCTAGCCTCTGTCCCCCAAAGCTAAGAATTCCTGTGATAACTTCCCCCACTATGATTTTGTTTTGGGAGGCTAGAGATCAAGCCCAGGGCCTCCCACAAGCTAGGCAGGTTGTTTGTCCAATAAGCCATCATCCCCACCCCCCAGTTATCACTACCAATGTAAGACTATGGGGAGCCTTAACTTACCAGAGACCCCCCCCCCAAGTGAACACATGGAGTCAGGGATCGATGCAAAATGCAAGAGGAATTTATTGTTTCGCATGCTGGGGTTGTCCTGCACACCAAGGCAGGAGAGAACAGCCATGCGCAGCCCATTCAGCAAGCTTTTATACAGTTTTTAGAGCAGCAGCCATTAGGCACAATGTGATTGGCAGAACAGTGTGACTTTTGAACTGATTGGTCTTTAGGGAATGAGGTAGCAGGGGCTCAAGCAGCCCCACCCTTCCAGCCTATGTGCTTTCTAACCTGTTTCTTCCAGGAGGAGAGGGGTGCCCATGTGCTTGGGGGCCATGTTGGAATTTCCCAAAGTTCCTGAGCTGACTTCTTCATTTCCCCCTTTTTCTTGTGCATGCTTCAATCCTGAAGCTATTGTTGATAGCTATGCAGCTCATACTCCTGGTTTTCTGTTTCTAGTTCTTTGTATTTCTGCTTTAAGATCATTAGGTACTGCACCTATGCGTTCCTTAACAAAAGCAACCAAGAGGTTCAAAATGTAGAGGCCAAAAGTCAACCATAGCAGGAGAATACTTAAGGTCTTAACAAGGTGGATATGAGGATGGTTAACCAAGGGGAGGAGTTAAACCGAGACTCGAACCAGCCCTGACTCTGTTCTCTCTCTCTTTCTCTCTCTCTCTCCCTCTCTCTCTCTCTCTCTCTTCCGCTTGGCTAACCCTTCTCTCACCTTGGCCATTGAATCTTTAGCAACCCCAGAATGGTCTATATAAAGCAACACTTTTCAGCTAAGGCAGCACATAGCCCTCCTTGCTGGAGGAAAAGTTAAGTCTAGTCCTCTCCTATTCTGTAGTACTACTTCAGATAACGACGTCAGTGATTCTTTAAGATGACTGATGGAAGCTTCTATTCTCTCTCTATCTAAATCAACGGCTGCCCTCAGACTGTCATAACTTTTCCTTTGTAAGGCCAAAGCAGAGGTCCTGGTGGCTGCCCCAGACACCCCCAACCACAACAGAAGGGAGGCAGTGAGTGCTGTCCAAAGACACCACCAGGCAGTCATGATCAAGGTCGAGTGATCTTGATCTTGAACAGATTGTCCATCTTCTGTACCATCCGGGGGGGTCTATGGGGAGGGGGCATCTGCAGGTTTCACATGGGAAACATGCACCCAGGCTGCAATCCTGTCTACCTTGAGGACTTTGGGAGTAGCTAGCAGCACCAGGAAGGGTCCATTACATCAGGGTTCCAGTGGCTGTGCCTGATGCCTCTTTACACAGATCCAGTCACCAGTCTGGAAGTGGTGAGGGGTCTCTGGCATCCATGGAGCATTTAAGGCAGACAGTTTTGGCCAAATCTCATGCTGTGGGATACCTCTAGGAGGGCCCAGTGGACACCAGGGGAGTTAGGGTACCACACAGGATCTCAAAAGGGGTCAGGTTAAAATGGTAGGGGGTGTTCCGAACTCGGAACAGGGCCAAGGGGAGGGGCATCATCCCGACCAAGCCAGCCTCCAAGGTCAATTTAGTTAAGGTCTCTCTACCTGCCCTGAGCTTTGGGGAAGATACTCACAATGAAGTTTTCAATCTGTCCCCACATTTGCCAACCCCTGGCTTCACTGAGAGACAAAAGCAGGACCACTGTCTTATCTACTTGTCTTGGGCACTCCAAACCTCAGGAAAATTTCCTCTGATATCTTCTTGGATACCATGGCAGCTGTTTCCTGCTTGGTGGGGAATGCCTCGACCCATCCAGAGAAAGTATCTACAAACACTAGAAGGTATTTGTAACCATATTTTCCTGGCTTAACTTTTGTAAAATCGACCTCTCAATATACTCCAGGCTGTTCTCCCCCAGGTCTTTTGCCCTGTGTATTCTTGGCTGCATAAGCATTCACTTGCTGGCATACCTTACACTGTTCTGCTATCTTTCTGGCCCAGAACCTGAGTCCTGTTATATATACTTTAGGTCCCTTAACTGCTTGGACAAGCTTTTTATCCCCTAAACGAGTCCATCTGTGCATTTGGCCTAGTAAGTCTTTTGCTTGTTTTCTGGGGAGCATAGTTTTCTTTCTTGTGTGCACCATTTCCCTTCCTTCTCTAGGTAATAGTTGGTAGGGTGCCTAGCAATCTGAGTCCTTTCTTCTTCAGTGTATTCTAAGTGAGGCCATCCCTTAGCCCAGTCCCATTTCCAATCAGGTGTTTCTTGCAGACCCATAACCAGGTTAGGCTCCTGCATAGCCACTTCTCGAGCCACTAGATCTGCCTGGTTATTGCAGATAACCCCGGGCCACTGAGTTTCTCCCCTTCTCATGTCCTGGGAGTGAATAAGACTCATGGTTATTGGTTTCATTATGGCATCCAAGAGATCCAGGATTCCCTGTTTGTTTCCTCTGGTGTGAGCAGTCCTCTCTCTTGGCATATAGCCCCATGGACGTGGGCTGTGGCAAAGGCAGACCTGCTATCCGTGTAGATGTTGATCTTTTTGCCTGCCCCCAGGTCCAAGGCTTTGGTCAGAGCTATCAGCTCTGCCTTTTGGGCTGACGTTCCCAGAGGATACTGTTCCACCCAGACCACCTGGCACCCGTCCATAATGGTGGCCCCCACCTTGCGTTGTCCCTCCACCAGGTAGCTGCTGCTGTCAGTGAACCAGGTCGCCTCAGCTTTGGGGAGAGGCCAATCTGACAGGTCCTTTCCCCATCCCTGGTCCTCAGCTAGAATCTGCTGGCAATCATGAGCTGGCAGGTCAAGGTTGGGGTCGGGTAACAGAGTGGCCAGGTTGAGGGCCATTGGTGATGTAAAGGTCACCCAATCTGAATTTAGCAACAGAGTCTGATAATGAGTCATGCAGATGTTGGTCAGCCATCAATCCAGGGCCTGGCAAACAACGATTGCCAAAGCATGTCACAGTCAGGTTCTGCCCCAGAGTCAATTTATCAGTGTCTTTAACTAGAATGGTCCTTGCTGCCACTATCCATAGGTAAGCAGGCCACCCAGCAGTGACATGGTCCAATTTCTTTGACAGATAGGCAACTGGGTGCTTCCAGGGGCCCAGCCACTGAGTGAGCACCCCCTTGGCTATCCCCCTGTTCTCAGCCACACAAAGGTGGAAAGGTCTACTGGCATCAGGCAGTCCTAGAGCAGGGGTCTTGAGCAGAGCCTGCTTAATGGTGCCAAAAGCCTGTTGCTCTTCTTCTTCCCAATGGAAGGGCTGTTCATTTTTTGTCAGGGGGTAGAGGGGGGCAGCCAATTTAACAACCATGGGATCTATAACCGGAAGAAAGCAGCCATGCCCAGGAATTCCTGTACCTACTTGGGGCTCTGCGGAGGAGGGATGTGCCGAATGGTCTCCTTTCGAGTGTTGGTGAGCCAGCCCTGGCTGTCTTTCAGCAGGTAGCCCAAAAAACTTACTTTTCTCTGGCAGATTTGGGCCTTCTTGGCTGAGGCTCTGTATCCCAATCCTCCCAGCTCCTCCAAGAGGTATTTAGTCCCCTCTAGACAATCCTCCTTAGTCTCGGGGCCCAGGCTTCTTGACAGGCAGGAGGGAAGTATTCCAAGCCTATTGGCACTTCCGCAGGATCCTTGTTCTAGGAGTCGGTAATGTGGGGCCTGATTCCATCCCAGGCCTCCCTTGACATTGGATATTGGCGCATAGGCTCTGGGGAGGCTTGGGCTCTGAGATCCACATGGATGGGGGACTGGTTGGTGGCCTTTCCCATCCCTGCTGTCCCAGCCCAGGCCTGGGGAGAGGCCTCAAGTCACCAGTCTAGGTCCTGGGGTGCCCTGTCCGAGGTCTCAAACAACTTGTATTCATCCTCTAACCTGAGAGTCAGGACACTGTGTAGATTCCCTCTCTGGTGATTTTCTTCCTTTCTCTTTTTCTGCTCTTCTCCTCTTCTGTCTCCCTGTTATGGTAGACTGTCTCAGCAACCTGCACTAACTCCCTCAATGGCCTATCCTGGCTTTCTAGCCTCTGAAGCTTTTTCCTGTTATCTCTAGTAGCCTGGTCTATAAAAGCTATTGTCACAGTAGCTCCTTGCTGCTGGGGTCATAGGGTGCATATTGGCAGAATGCCTCTGTGAGCAGCTCTAGAAAGGCTGTGGGTGACTCATCCCTGCCCATCCTCACGTACCTTGGTCAGATTTGTGGGTCGTCATGTGGCCATCTTGAGACCTGCCAATGCAGTCTGGTGGTGGACATTTAGGTGCCCCTTACCTTCTGCCATAGTCATGGGAAGCCCACTGTCGACAGCATCCTGGTCAATCGATGGTGTCTGAGGGGGCATTCTTTCTAACTTCCTGCATTATCTTCTCTCGCTCTTTATGAAGAGCACTCTCATGAGTTGTTGGATATCATCCTAGGTGGGCTGATGAGTAAATAAGACAGTCTCAAAGAGATTAATTGGCCCCTTGGAAAGGGGGATGGGTTCTCCTCCCATTCCTCCCTCTGGTAAAGGGGGATACCATGGCCCCGGTCCCATATGGGCTGAGGATCCTGGGACTCGAGCTGGTGCTGGCGGGGCCATGGGGGTCAGGGTAGGGGGATATGGAGGAGGAAGATCTTGGAGTAACAGGTCCACTGTTGAAGAGTCTTGGAGGATCGACTTCTTCTCAGGTCCAAATCTTTCCTCCTGAGATTCCTTCTTCCTGATGGCCAGAACCTGTGAGGCGGATCTTGGGGAAAAGAAAGGCCTTTATCTATGAGGGGGGTCCTCTGCTAGATTCTCTCCCTCCTAGATTTCTCCTCTCTCCCTAACTTCCCTCCAGTGGTTAACTAGGGATTTTAATGGGGTAGATCCAGTCTGTCCAATGTCAGTCAGTTTAAATCCAAGAACACAGAGCGAGATACCAACAAACACAGAGGAAAACAATCAACACACAGACAGCTTGATCCTGCTACGGGTTGGCATCTAGGTTTAAGAACACAGAGAGAGACAATCAACACACAGTGCGCCCATTCCATGGACGCAGACCAGACTTTCGCAGCCAGCTCCAGCTGCGCTGAGACAAACCAGGTGGCCCTGCCGCATGCATTGGCAGGAGCCAGATAAACCCGGTTACAGCAAAACTTGCTGTTTCCAGAAGGAGAGGAGCCTTCCTGACTCCTTCCAGGGGGACCTGAAGCGTCCTCCAGATCCCCCGTGGTCTTGACATTAAGGCACGTCTGCCCACTGCACTTGACCACCCCAAAACACGTGGACTTTCCAAGCCTCCTGAAGCTTGCAAGCAAACCGAAAGTTCAAACAAACTTAGAGACTTGAACTCTGACAAAGAGTGAGACAAACAACCGGGGTACCTGCTCGAGCCATTTCTCCAATCTGCCGCTCTCCAGTGTGTCCCCACCAGCCAACGCACCAAATGTAAGACTCTGGGGAGCCTTAACTTACCAGAGACCCCCGAGTGAACACCATGGGGTCGGGGATCGATGCAAAAAGCAAGAGGAGATTATTGTTCCAGCATGCTGGAGTTGCTCTGCACACAAAGGAGGGAGAGAGCGGCCACATGCAGCCTGTTCAGCGAGCTTTTATAGTTTTTAGAGCAGCCGCCATTAGGCACAATGTGATTGGCAAAACTGTGACTTTTAAACTGATTGGTCTTTAGGGAATGAGGTAGCAGGGGCTTAATCAGCCCCTCCCTTCCACCCTACAAGCTCTCTAACCTGTTTCTTCCAGGAGGGGAGGGGTGCCAACGTGTTCGGGGGTCTGGTGGAATTTCCCAAAGTTCCTGAGCTGACTTCTCACCTAAACTTTAACAAAAATTACTAATGTGTGTACACAATGTATCTAGTGTAGGGTGCACACATACTTTGGTGTTCAGGTCAGAAGACTGCTTTCTCCCACAGGTTTTCTGCTTCTGGAGTCCACAATCAATTCCTTTGGCTCGTGTGGAAGCACTTTTACCTGCGGAGCCATCTTGCTGGCCCTATTGATACTTTTTATGTCCCAGACAATGATTGCTTCCACTTCCTCATTTACCTGTTGTGGTTGTGGAAGAAAGCACCCACATGAGAGTCTTAGACAAGCCCAGCTTGTTTACTACATCCCCTCCATGAAGCTGTAAACAAAATTGCTTTTAAAACTCATCATACACTTGTGAGGCAGAGGTATTGAAAAGTTGTGTTCAAAATAAACAAGATCTGGCAGACCCCCAAAATATAAAGAAATAAAACACCATTGTGCGGGTGGGCACAGTAAGTCTTGAGCCTTGGTGTTTCTTTTTAAGATTGTGTCTGTAATAACCATTGCTGCCACTAGATGGCAGACTTTTGATCAAAAAAACTATTCAATTCATGCACTAACTTAGGTTTTTCCCAACTATATTATGTCGAGGCTTTTATTGTATCAAAGAAATATAAATCTATCTAAGTTCCAAAATACGGTAACTGCAAATATGTTGTCAATAAAGAACCTGTCTGATAATGTGGCCTAGAATTAGTTATTGTCATTGGGCCTGGATTTAATCCCAGCACTCAGAAGGCAGAGGCAGATACAGGCAGATCACAGTGAGTTTAAGGCCAGCCTGGTGTACAAAGTGAGTTCTAGTGCTACATAGGGAGACCATGCCTCAAAAACAAAACAACAACAACAAGAATTAATTATTTAATTATTTGTGACACTACTTATGCATACTGGATGTCCCCTTTCCAGTTACATAGCCAGCATTCTCTGATGTAAAGGAAGTATGTGCAACTGTGTGCACGTGTTTCTGTGTGTGCATGTGCATATGAGCATGTGAGTGTGTGTGTGCTTGTGTGCCTGTGTGTGTTTTCATGTGTGTGTGTCTGTGTATGCATTGTGTATTCATGTGCATGTGTGTGTTCATGTGTGAATGTGCATGTTTGTGTGTGCATGTGTGTGCATGTGTGTGTGTACACACCCTTGAGTATGAACTCTGCAGAAACTCTTAGTTAACTTTTCCAAAAACTCAGATTACAAAAACACCAGCAAGCTTTTGCATAAAAATCTAATCAAAACTCAGTTTGTGGCAGATAATGATGGAAAACATTGATTGAGCACTAACCGTATGCTAGTTGATTGAGCACTAACTAGTTAGTATGCAAGTACTTTTCATAATAACTCTGTGTTCTGTTGATTTTATTAATTTTCAAGTTATGTTTATTTGAAGTGCAGGTCAGTTTGGTGCAGAATTTGAAATGTTAATGCAATTTCTGTATTAAGAACAAAAGGGAAGTTACATAACTCAACGGGTGTGGAAAAGCCTTGGACAAAAGTCAATGCCCATTCAAAGTGAAAGTTCGGTAAATGACAGGGGGCTCCTTCTGTTTGATGACGGGTATGTGGTGGTCAGCTTTAACTGCCAACTGGACATAAACAAGGGTCACTGGGAAGTTACTAAGAGGGCTTGTCTGAATTGAGTTGGCCTGTGGGGATGGCTGTGCTGGGGGAACAAGGGGGTCTTTGAAGGGCAAGAGCTAGTCCACTGCTTCTGACTACGGTTTGTGAATATTCCTGTCTCAGGTGACAGGTGTGTCAATTTGACAAATTTGACAAGTGCACACAACTGCTATGTGTCAGTTTAAAAAAAAATGTAATGCCATTACTCTGAAGAAAAGAGAAAACTTGCCATTTAGAAGATGAGGCAAAGCAATATGTACCCAGAGCTTACATTTTAGCTACTGTTGGCCTCCAGTTCAGTGGTGTAAGCTGCACCCACAACTGGAGCAGCATCTGTCTCCCTAGCTCCTCACCCTCCTGAAATAAAACTGCCCACTAAACTCTGACTCAGTTTCTCACTGCTGCCAGCCCCCGAGAAGCACTGTTCCACTCCAGTCACCTCACACAGGTGGGATAAAGGTGACTTTATTTTCACTTTATAGAATGTCCCTACATTCCGTCTATGTTGTAACACATGAGGGTTTTTTTGTTTTGTTTTGTCCCCCCTCCCCATTTTCAGGGCTGACTCGTACTCCACTGCATGCATATATTACCATTTCTTTATTTACTTTCCTACAAGTGGGACTTGTATGCTTCTAGCTATCATAAATAACATTGTTGTGAGCACAAGCATGCAGACATCTTCTCAAGTCCTTGCTTTCAAATGTTCTGAATACCAAGAAGATGATTTGCTGAATCTCATACTGGCTCTATTTGTCTTCTTGGGAATTACTATACTGTTTTTTATAATTTTTAACATTTACATTCTACCAACAGTGTAGAAATATTCCAACTTCTCCATCCTTTGTTGGGATGGATAGACTTTCATTCAAATAGTCACCCTCCCCACCCCCACCCTGAATGTGTAGGAAGTGTCAACTCAAGAGATTTGGGTTTGTATTGGTCTAATAATTAGCTTCACTGAGCAGCTTCTTAGATTCTCATTGACCGCTTCTATGCCTTCTGTACTAGCTAGTTTTATGTCAACTTGACACAAACTAGAGTCATCAGAGAGGAGGGAGCCTCAGTTGAGAAAATGCCTCTACAAGATCCAGCTGTAGGGCTGGGGAGATGGCTCAGCAGTTAAGACCACTGGCTGCTTGCTCGTTCAGAGGTCCTGAGTTCAATTCTCAGCAACCACGTGGTGGCTCACAACCATCGGTAATGGGATCGATGCCCTCTTCTGGTGTGTCTGAAGACAGCCACTCATATAAATGGAAAAATCTAGCTGTAGGCAAGCTGTAAGGCACTTTCTCAATTAGTGATTTATGAGGAAGGGCCCAGCCCACTGTGGTGGTGCTATCTCCACTATAAGAAAGCAACACGGACTAAGGCTAGACTTTAACAACAACAAAAACAACAGAAAGCCCACATACTCATGGAAACCGAACAACTCTCTGCTCAATGATAACTTCGTCAGGAAAGAAATAAAGGAAGGAAGGAAGGAAGGAAGGAAGGAAGGAAGGAAGGAAGGAAGGAAGGAAGGACTTTATAGAATTCAGTGAAAATTAAGACACCTCATACCCAAACTTATGGGACACAATGAAAGCAGTGTTAAGAGGAAAGTTCATAGCACTAAGTGCCTTTATAAAGAAATTGGAGAGATCACATACAAGCACCTTAACAGCATACTCTAGAAGAGAAAGAAGCAAATACACCCAAGAGGAGTAACTCAGGGCTGAAATCAACCAGTTAGAAACAAAGAGAATGATACAAAGAATCAATAAAACAAAAAGCTGTTTTTTTGTTTTTTTTTTTTTTAAATCAGCAAGGTAGATAAACTTTAGCAAAACTAACTAAAGGGAACATAGACAGTATCTAAAGTAACAAAATCAGAAATGAAAAGGGAAACACAACAGAGACTGAAGAAATTCAGAACCTATTTTAAAAAAAATCATCAGAACCTACCACAAAAGCCTATACTCTACAAAACTGGAAAAATCTAGATGAAATGGATGATTTCTAGACAGAGACCATGTACCAAAGTTAAGTCAAGATCAAGTAAACTATCTAAACAGTTCCATAACCCTTATGGAAATAGAAATAGTCATCAAAAGCCTCCTAAACAAACAAACAAACAAACAAACAAACAAACACCAGGGCCAGATTGTTTTTTGGTTGCAGAATTCTACCAGACTTTCAAAGAAGAGCTAATAACAATACTCTTCAAAATATTCCATGAAATAGAACCAGAAGGAGCACTACCTAATTCATTTTATGAAGCCACAGTTAATTTGATACCTAAAGAAAACAAAGATCACCACGTCCCAAAAAGGAAACTTCAGACAAATTTCATGTAGTAATATCGATGCAGAAATACTCAATAAAATTCTACCAAACAGAATCCAAGAACACATCAAAACCTCTATTCATCACAATCAAGTAGGCTTTATTTTAGTGATACAAGGATGGTTCAATATACAAAAATCGATCAACGTAATAAACTGTATGAACAAACTCAAGGAAAAAAGCCACATGATCATCTCATTAGATGCTGAACAAGTCTTTGACAACATACAACACCCCTTCATGTTAAAAGTCTTGGAGAGGTCAAGAATGTAAGGCCCATATCTAAACATAGTAAAAGCAATATACAGCAAACCAGTAGCCAACATCAAACTCAATGGAGAGAAACCAGAAGCAATTCCACTAAAATCCAGGACAAGACAAAGTTGCCCACTCTCTCCCTATCTATTCCCTATAGTACTTGAAGTTCTAGTAGAGCAATTAGACAACAAAAGGAGATCAAGGGGATATAAATTTGAAAGGAAGAATATGATGTGATAGTATACAAAAGTGACCTCCAAAACTCCAACAGAGAACACCTACAGCTGATAAACAACTTCAGCAAGGTGACAGGATATAAAACTAACTCAAACAAACCAGTAGCCTTCTTTTACATAAATGATAAATGGACTGAGAAAGAAATTAAGGAAACAATATCCTTCACAATAGACACAAATTGTATAAAGTATCTTGGTGTAACTCTTACCAAGCAAGTGAAAGATCTGTGTGTCAAGAACTTCAAGTATCTCAAGAAAGAAATCGAAGAAGACCTTAGAAAATGGAGAGATCTCCCATGCTCATGGATTGGTAGGATTAACATAGTGAAAATGGCCATCTTACCAAAAGCAATCTACAGATTCAATGCAATCCCTATCAAAATTCCAACTCAATTCTTCACAGACATGGAATGGGCAATTCTCAACTTCATACAGAAAAATAAAAAACCCAGAATAGCCAAAACAATTTTCAACAATAAAAGAACTTTCCAGAGGAATCCATGACCTCAAGCTGTGCTACAAAACAATAGTGATAAAAACGACATGATATTGGTACAGAAACAGACAGGTAGATCAATGGAATAGAATTGAAGATCCAGAAATAAACCCACATACCTATGGATACTTGATCTTTGAGAAAGAAATAAAAAAACATACAGTGGAAAAAAGAAGCATCTTCAATAAATGCTGCAGGTCTAACTGGCAGTCTGTATGTAGGAGAATGAAAATAGACCCATATTTATCACCCTATACAAAGCTCAAGTCCAAGTGGATCAAGGACCTCAACCTAAAACCAGATACACTGAATCTAATAGAAAAGAAAGTTGAGAAAGAGCCTTGAACTCATTGGCACAGGAGAAATTTCCTGAACAGAACACCAATGGCTGAGATTCTAAGATCAACAATTGATAAAAGGGACCTCAAGAAACTGAAAAGTTTCTGTAAGGCAAAAGACACCATTAATAGGACAAATTGGCAACCAACATGGGGGCCCTCTGTGACCGCAAGGATGGCAAGTACTTTGTGGGAACTTGCATGGTAAGTTCTACACAGCTCACTGGTTCTTGCTTACTGGGTTGGAAATCTTTGCGTATTTGGTGGGACTTCATAGATGGAAAGGGGTCCCAGGACAGAGGGAATGAGGGGTTGGAAGGACAAAGAATGATGGCATGTTAGTCCAGAAAAAGATCTTGTAAGACTATATCGATGTAGCTGAAGAGATAGCTGTTTATTAAGAGCGTGGTATGCTTGCAGAGGTTCCGGGTCAGGTCCCAGCACAAGCTTAGTGGCTCACACGACTCCTGTTCCAGGAGATTTAGTGCTCTCTTCTGGCCACTATGGGCACTGTATGCATATGGTATACTGACATAATTTATATTTTATGTATATGGGTGTTCTGTCTTCTCATTGTATCCTGGATATTCTGAATGTTTTGGGTTAGCTTTTTGCATTTTGTGTTTTCTTTGCTGTATCAATGTTTTCTATGGTATCTTCCACACCTGAGAGTCTCTCTTCTATCTCTTGTATTCTGTTGGTGATGCTTGCATCTATGACTCCTCATCTCTTTCCTAGGTTTTCTAACTCCAGGGTTGTCTCCCTTTGCTTTTCTGGTGTGTTTGGGTATCCAGGGCTTGCTGTGGTTGGAGAGCTGAGTTCTGATGATGCCAAGTAGCCTTGGTTTCTGTTCCTTATGTTCTTGCCCTTGCCCTTGCCATCTTGTTAACTCTGATGTTAGCTGATCTTACTCTGTCTGGCTGTGGCTTGTCCCTCCTGCAGGTGTCTGTATCAATACTCCTTGAAGACCAGCTCTCTCTGAGAGGTATTTGGGTTTGGAGAGCTGTGGCACAGGGTCAGCTGTGTGGTGCAGACAGAAACCAGAAGGATCTTTTCCCCAGCTGTCCCTTGGTTCCTGTGTCCTGATGGCCACAGTCAGAGAGAGTAAGACCAGCTAACACCAGAGATAACCAGATGGCAAAAGGCAAGGGCAAGAACATAAAGAACATAAACCAAGAGTACTCGGCACCATCAGAACCCAGCTCTCCCACCATAGCAAACCCTGGATACCCCAACACGCCAGAAAAGCAAGACTCAGATTTAAAATCAGTTCTCATGATGATGATAGAAGACTTTAAGAAGGAAATAAATAACTCCCTTAAAGAAATACAAGAGAACAGAGGTAAACAACTAGAAGCCCTTAAAGAGGAAACACAAAAATCCCTTAAAGAATTACAGGGAAACACAATCCAACAGATGAAGGAAATGAACAAAACCATCCAGGAACTAGAAATAGAAACAGAAACAATAAAGAAATCACACATTTAATGTTACTTGTTTTCAGTAGGCTTTGAAAACCTTACTACTGTCACATTCAACTAGAAATAAGTTGACAACTCCTGACTAAATTTGAGAAAATAAATACTAGTCTTCTAAAATACACAGGACTCACCTTCCTAATGTGACCATAAAATTCAAATACCTCCAGTGTTCTCCCTTGAAGATATGTTAGCTTCACTCTGAGCAAAGAGCAACATTCCTTTGCATTTCCCAAGGCCATTACGCTGAGACTCACCAGATACCTATAACACTTGCTGAAGTTAGCCCTTAAATATTTCTATTTGACTACTATGAAGTGTCCTTTCTTATCTTTTTTGATAACTTTTTGTTGAAAGTTGATTTTATTTGATATTGGAATGGGTACTCCAGCTTTTTTCTTGGGACCATTTGCTTGGAAAATTGTTTTCCAACCTTTTACACTGAGGTAGTGTCTGTGTTTGTCACTGAGATGCATTTTCTGTATGCAGCAAAATGCTGGGTTCTGTTTATGTATCCAGTCTGTTAGTCTATGTCTCTTTATTGGGGAATTGAGTCCATTGATGTTAAGAGATATTCAGGAAAAGTGATTGTTACTTCCTGTTATTTTTGTTGTTAGAAGTGGTATTATGTTTGTGTGGTTGTCTTCTTTTGGGTTTGCTGAAAGATTACTTTCTTGCTTTTTATAGGATGTAGTTTCCCTCCTTGTGTTGGTGTTTTCCATCTATTATTCTTTGTAGGGCTGGATTTGTGGAAACATACTGTGTAAATTTTGTTTTGTCATGGAATATCTTGTTTTGTCTGTCTATGGTAATTGAGAGTTTTGCTGGGTATAGAAACCTGGGCTGGCATTTGTGTTCTCTTAGGGTCTGTATGACATCTGCCTAGGATCAGTCTCTGGTGAGAAGTCTGGTGTAATTCTGATAGGTCTGCCTTTATATGTGACTTGACCTTTTCCCCTTACTGCTTTTAATATTCTTTCTTTGTTTTGTGTATTTGGTATTTTGATTATTATGCAAAGGGAGGAATTTCTTTTCTGGTCCAGACTATTTGGAGTTTTGTAGGCTTCTTGTATGTTTATGTGCATCTCTTTCTTCGGGTTAGCGAACATTTCTTCTATAATTTTGTTGAAGATATTTACTGGCTCTTTAAGTTGGGAATCTCTGCTCTCTTCTATACCTATTAACTTCAGGTTTTGTCTTCTCATTGTGAACTGGATTTCCTGGATGTTTGGGGTTAGGAGCTTTTTGCATTTTTGCATTTTCTTTGACTGTTGTGTCAATGTTTTCTATGGTATCTTCTGCACTTGAGATTCTCTATTCTATCTCTTGTATTCTGTTGGTGATGCTTGCATCAATGACTCCTGATCTCTTTCCTAGGTTTTCTAACCCACAGGTTGTCTCCCTTTGTGATTCCTTTATTGTTTCTGTTTCCAATTTTAGATCCTGGATGGTTTTGTTTAATTCCTTCACCTGTTTGGTTGTGTTTTTCTGTAATTCTTTAAGGGATTTTTGTGCTTCCTCTTTAAGACCTTCTAGCTGTTTACCTGTGTTCTCCTGTATTTCTTTAAGGGAGTCATTTATGTCCTTTTTAAAATCCTCTCTCATCATCATGAGAAGTGATCGTAGATCTGAATCTTACTTTTCTGGTGTGATGGTGTATCCAGGATGTGCTGTGGTAGGAGAATTGGGTTCTGACGATGCCAAATAACCTTGGTTTCTGTTGCTTATGTTCTTGCACTTGCCTCCTGCCATGTGGTTATCTCTAGAGCTACCTTCCCTCCCTTTATCTGACTGGAGCCTGTCCTTCCTGTGATCCTGGTTGTGTCAGAACTCCTCAGAGACCAGCTGTCTTTGGGATACTGTGATTCTGGGATCCTGTGATCCTGAGATCCTGGGTGTGACAGAGCTCCTGGGAGTCAAGCTGCCTCTGGGACCCTGAGATCCTGGTGTGACCAAGCTCCTGGGATCCTGGGATCCTGTGATCCTGCATGTGTTGGAGTGCCTGGAAGTGGAGCTTTCTCTGGGTGTTGTGGGACTGGCTGAGGAGTTTGTGCCCAAGGTCTACTCAGGCATTGGCCCAGACTGGAAGGAACCCTTGCCACTGGTCCAGCAGGGTTCCTGGGTCCGTGAGTCCTGCTGGCCCAGTTACTCCCAGTGTTGGGATAGAGGTTGAGTCCTCCTCACCTCTGATCCCTATGATCCTAGGTGTGTTAGAGTGCCTGGGAGTGGAGCTTCCTTTTGTTTTGTTTTGTTAAAAAAACAAACAAACAAACACCTATGTCTTGTTCAAAATCCATTATCGATTTCCTGGAGGCAGAAACCATCAGACTATGGCCTATCCCTTTGAGATGTCAACTATTCTAAGAGACCAGATACCACAGCCTGGAAAAAATTAGGATTTCTAGGACTTGACTCCTCTATGTTTCTTGTCATATAGGCTATCTCAGACTAAATTACATGGTGTGAAGCTTCCTATAACCCCCTGAAATGATACAGAAGGCAGATAATTTCCTTTGTGTAGTTCCTCTGAAGGCTGTACTCTGAGCATCCATGCATGCTGACCATAGTGGCTCTCTCTCTCTCTCTCTCTCTCTCTCTCTCTCTCTCTCTCATAAACAGTTGATTTTAATTATTTTGATACTTTATTTACATTTCAAATGTTTCCCCCCTTCCAGGCCTCACCTTTGAAACCCCTCTATCCCCTCCCACCTCCCCTGCCTCTTTGAGGGTATTCCCCCCCAACCACCCATCCACTCTTGTGTCCCTCCTTGGCATTCCCCTATACTGAGGCATCTAACACCCTCAGGCCCAAGGGCCTCTCCTACCCCTGATGGCCAAAAAGCCCTCCTCTGCCCTATATGTGGTGAGCACCATGGGTTACTCCATGTGTATTCTTTTTTTGTTTTGTTTTGTTTTGTTTTATTTTGTCTTTTGAGACAGGGTTTCTCTGTATAGCCCTCGCTGTCCTGGAAATCACTCTGTAGACCATGCTGGCCTCGAACTCAGAACTCCACCTGCCTCTGCCTCCCGAGTGCTGGGATTAAAGGCGTGCACCACCACTGCCCGGCCTCCATGTGTATTCTTTGGATGGTGATCCACTCTCTGGGAGCATCTAGGGGTCAGGTGAGTTGACACTGTTGCTCCCTCCATGGGGCTGCAAACTCCCTCAGCTCCTTCAGTCCCTTCTCCAACTCCTTCATCTGGGACCTCACTCTCGGTCCAGTGGTTACTATAAAGTGAAACTTGGGCATTCTGAACTTTTGAGCTAATAGCCACTTATCAGTGAGTACATACCGTGTTCGTTCTTTTGTGACTGAGTTACCTCGCTCAGGATAATATTTTCAAGTTCCATCCATTTGCCTGCGAATTTCATGAAGTCATTGTTTTTAATAGCTGAGTAGTATTTCATTGTGTAAATGTACCACATTTTCTGTATCCATTCCTCTGTTGAGGGACATCTGGGTTGTTTCCAGCTTCTGGCTATTATAAATATGGCTGCT
>CM052714.1:66433059-66450300 GCA_028551405.1 Uromys caudimaculatus
GTAATGTCAGATACCTAGTACTGTGTGTGGAGTGGCATGCTCAGGAATGAGATATTTAGGAAGGTCTAAGCACCTAAATGTTAAGTGAGAAGGTTAGGTGTCCATCCTTAGATGAAAATAACAGTGTGGGGGGGGGCATCCAGCAGGGAGTGATAACAGCTGTGTATTTAGCGCTGTGAGAATGGGGGAAGGCAAGTCCAACAGGACCAAGTACCTAGCTGTTAGGTGTGGTTGTGTAGGGTATGTCCTAGAGGGCTTTAACCTCAGTGTATGTGATGTGGATGGTAGAGAGTGTCCAGAATGATATAGGTCTTCGTGTCCCCTAACGAGGCCTTGCTGATGCCTCCCTCATAGATAAGCCATATACACTGGAAGCTATCAATGCCTGCTGCATAGCCCTGGGCACATACAACCTTCCAGAACTCATGTCATGCTTGGCCCTACCCCACATACACAGGTAGATTCCATACTCTGTTGTTCACCTCTGTACACTGTTATAAAACAGATGCTACTGGAACCCTAGCCATAATATTGGATAAGTGGTATGTATCAGAGCCTAATGGACACATTCCCTCACTGTCCTCATCACTCATAGAGATACTGCTATATTTCAGACTATGCTCAGGAAATGCACTGTGTCTCACCCCACATACAATGCTAGATACACACACTATGAGGCACCTCACCTCACAAACACTCCTAGGAATCAGGCCTTGCTCTTTCTAACTCACACTCTAGGTACAATGCTAAGATTTAGTCCTGTTAGACACTCGACTACCAACCTCAGGAAACTCTGAGGTATCAGGACACACAGGACACCCCTCCTCTTGCTACCACTGTGCTGTGTATAGAATCAGGTCTTACTGGTCCTACCTCATGCACACAGTGTGGAGGGACCTGCCCTAGGGATGCATGTTCCCCTTTCCCAGTCACGTCCATCTGCACACATTGTTAGTTCTCAAGCAGTGCTGGACACTGTCTTGCTGTTTCCACATATAAACGCCTAGGTATCAGGCCTTTCCGCAGCTGCCCAGGTTTTTGCACATATACTAAGGTATCAGACCCACTGCCAGTGGTCAGACACTACTGGGCATCTCACTGCAGACCTCCATCTTCTGACATGTAACAAACTTCTGTGTTTCAGGACTTGGTATGCATCCTCTGACAACAGTTCACTCCTTCACTCAAAGCCCCAGAGAGCCAGCAGCAGTTGGGTGGCATCCAGCAGGATATCATAGCTCACAGTGTGTGTGTGGGGGGGGGCAGGGTTTGCCTTGCTGGTCCTCATATCTAATGGATGCTGTTGGAGGTGTAGGAAAGGGGTGTTTTCCAGACATGACTTTTGGGAAGTAGAAAGGGGTAGGATGTCCACATAATCCTGTACAGGCAAACAGTTCTGTGACCAGGGGGAGGAAGCCACAGTTGCTGGCCTTTGCACAAAATGATCAATCCTTAACAATTTCTCATGCATGCTTAGATACTGGAGGAGAGTTTTGCCACCTCTTTTTGACCTGGCACATATGGATAATGGGCTTTTTCTGTTCCAGAATGCATTTACCACAAGGGTTTTTGATACTGCTCAGGACTACTCAGTACTGAGTAAATGTTGTATTTAACAGAGTCTCTTTCCTGTGCCTTTCAAACGATGAAGAAGAAAAGGCCCATCTTTGTGGTTGTTGAACCACGGGGAGCAGGGACCATCTTGGCAAGGACTGAGAAGTTCAAGAAGAAGCCAGGCCAGAGTTCTTGGGACTATGTGCCTGTAGACACATCAGACACCAATGAAACTCTGGGTATAGATGCCTGCACCCTTCCTCCAGTTTCTGGATCTGAGCTACTACCTAGTGTATGCTCTCTCCAGTTTCTTTTTGGAGGCACTCAAAGCTATGAGTTTTCCTCTTAGCACTGCTTTCATTGTGTCCCATAAGTTTGGGAATGTTGTACTTTCATTTTCATTAAATTCTAGGAAGTCTTAAATTTCTTTCTTTATTTCTTCCTTGACCAAGTTATCATTGAGTAGAGCATTGTTCAGCTTCCATGTGTATGCGGGCTTTCTGTTGTTATTGTTGCCACTGAAGACCAGCCTTAATCCGTAGTGATCTGATAAGAGGCATGGGATTATTTCAATCTTCTTGTATCTGTGGAGGTTTTTTTGTGACCAATTATATGGTCAATTTTGGAGAAGGTACCATGAGGTGCTGAGAAGAAAGTATATTCTTTTGATTTAGGATGAAACGTTCTATAGATATCTGTTAAATCCATTTGGTTCATAACATCTGTTAGTTTCACTGTGTCTCTGTTTAGTTTGTGATTCCAAGATCTGTCCATTGATGATAATGGGGTGTTGAAGTCTCCTACTGTTATTGTGTGAGGTGCAATGTGTGCTTTGAGCTTTAGTAAAGTTTCTTTTATGAATGTGGGTACCCTTGCATTTGGAGTATAGATGTTCAGAACTGAGAGTTCTTCTTGGTAGAGTTTTCCTTTGATAAGAATGAAGTGTCCTTCCTTACCTTTTTTGATGACTTTTGGATGAAAATCAATTTTATCCAATAGTAGAATGGCTACTCTAGCCTGTTTCTTGGGACCATTTGCCTGGAAACTTGTTTTCCAGCCCTTTACTCTAAGGTAGTGTTTGTCTTTATCACAGAGGTGTTTCCTGAATGCAGCACAATGCTGGGTCCTCTTTATGGATCCAATCTGTAAGTCTATGTCTTTTTATTAGGGAATTGAGTCCATTGATGTTAAGAGATATTAAGGAATAGTTCTTGTTGGTTCCTGTTATTTTCAATGTCACTTTTAGGTTTCTGTAGCTATCTTCTTTTCAGTTTGTTGAAAGTTTACTTGCCCTTGCCTTTTGCCATCTTGTAACTCTGATGTTAGCTGATCTTATTCTGTCTGGCTGTGGCTTATCCCTCCTGCAGTCCTCTGTATCAATACTCCTTGAAGACCAGCTCTCTCTGAGATGTGTTTGGGTTTGCAGAGCTGTGGCACAGGGTCATCTCTGGTGTGCAGACAGAAACCAGAAGGATCTTGTGCCCAGCTGTCCCTTGGTTCCTGTGTCCTGATGGCTCTGCAAGGTCCCTCTTGATCCAGTGAGTTTGAACAGAAATGGTGGTTTTGCCTATGGTCAAAGGTGTGTCAGTACTCCTGGGATAGCAGCTCTCTCCTGGAGCCCTGTGGCCCAGTCTGTGGTCCCCAGGTCCCAGTGAGCAATGGTGCTTGTCTTATCCCCACTCATGTCTTTTCCATGCTCCTAGGAGGGTAGCTTTCTTCCTGAGCAACTCGGCTATAGAAACCTGGTGGCCTAGGCCCATGTCTCTCTCCAGGGATGGAAACTGGAAGGTTCCTGCCCCTGACTTTTCCTCCTCATTCTCTGTCTCGTCAGGGCCTGGGAGGCTAGCTTTCTCCCAGCACTAATTGGCTATGGAGCCCTGTGGCCAAGCTGAGGTCCCCAGCCACAGATGGAAAATGGAAGTTTCTTGTGCCCGACTTTACCTCAGTCTCTGTGTCCCGAGGGTTTTGGGCGGATCCCGGTGTGCAGTAGTGCTTGTCCTGTCCCCACTCACAGCTTTTCCACACTCCTTTCTTCCAGAGCTGCTTGGCTAAGGAATACTGGTGGCTCAGGCACAGGTCTCCCTCCAGGGATGGAGACCAGAAGGTTCCTGTCCCTGACTTTTCCTCCTCAGTCTGTGTCCTGAGGGCCTGCGAGGCTAGCTTTCTCCCCCGCGCTAATTGGCTTTGGAGCTCTGTGGCCCAAGCTGAGGTCCCCAGCCACAGATGGAAAATGGAAGTTTCCTGTCCCTCAGACTCTGTGTCTCGCAGATTCCAGGCGGGTCCCGGTGAGCAGTGGTGCTTGTCTTGTCCCTACTCATGGCTTTTCCACGCTCCTGGGAGAGTAACTTTCTCCCAGCGCTGCGTGGCTATGGAATCCTGGTGGCCCGGGCAGAGGTCTCCTGCCACAGCTGGAAACTGGAAGGTTCCCATGCCCAACTACCTCAGTCGCTGTGTCCCGTGGGTTTTGGGCAGGTCCCGGTGAGCAGTGGTGCTCGCCTTAACCCCACTCATGTCTTTTCCACGTTCCTGTGAGGGTAGCTTTCACCTGGTGCTACTCGGCTATGGAACCCTAGTGGCCCAGGCACAGGTCTTCCGCCACAGATGGAAACCAGAAAATTCCTGTTCCAGACTTTTCCTCCTCAGTCTCTGTGTCCTGAGGGCCTGGGGGGCTAGCTTTCTCCTGGCGCTAATTGGCTATCATATTCTTTTTTTCAAACATAAACTGTACTTTATTAAAAAATAAAATTTTAACACAATAACTTAGTAATGACAAATCAAATAACATAACAAGATATGGATAAAACTAATGAGGAGGCATTGCTGCAGCTTGCATTAGTGATTTCCTTTAAACAGGAAAAACTGCTAGTCCAGTGGGTCTGGCCCCAACTGTACAATACAGGAATACAGAATCATGAATACAAAAACCAAAATAAAACAAAAACCTATGTGTAAATCCACTCTCAATAATTGAATGAGATCTCTGTAGGACCAGGGCTCAAGCCGAGATGGTTAAAGTGCCATCAGTGTTGAGAACTACAGGTCTTAAGTAATCAACAATACAAAAAATGTCCTCAAAATAAAAATCAGTAAACTGACCAGATCGTTTCTTTCATCTCAGAGAAGGGAGCAGGGGCAGGCATCTGTTTCCTACTGCTCTTTATCCATTGTTTGGCTATATTCGTTACCTATACTGTTTTAATAAACAGCAAATAGTAAAAGTTAAAGTAAGCTACCCAAATGGAAGTTCTGACTAGTTTAAATTTACACTCTTTTAAAACAAAGTTACCTTTCAGAAATGATCTCACATTTTAATTTTGCATAGATACTGAGTCTCCTAGTTGTTCAAGCAAGGGGGGCCAATAAGATGCACTAAAAAGTGAGAAGTCAGCTCAGGAACTTTGGAATATTCCACCAGGGCCCCCAGCACATGGGCACCCCTCCCCTCCTGGAAGAATCTGGTTAGAGAGCCTGTAGGCTAGAAGGAATGGGCTGATTAAGCCCCTGCTACCTCATTCCCTAAAGACCAATCAGCTTAAAAGTCACACTGTTCTGCCAATCACATTGAGCCTAATGGCTGCTGCTCTAAAACCTGTATAAAAGGTCCCTGAATGGGCTGTGTGTGGCTGTTCTCTCCTGCCCTGGTGTGCAGGATGACCACAGCATGCTGGATCAATAAATTCCTCTTGCATTTTGCATTGATCCCTGACTCCATGTGTTCACTGGGGGATGAGGAGGGTCCTCCGTAAGTTAAAGCTTGCCAGAGTCTTACAAAAGTATTTATTAGTATCATCTGTACAAATGTATTCATTCCATGTACCACAAGTAAGCTTTGTGGTGCAAAGGAACACTTGCAGGACAGGTGCGGAAAACCTGAGTGCTTCCTCTGAAACTGTCAAAACCTCCTTCTCCAAGATAAGCATCTTCAAAGTCAAGAGCTTGAACAAAACTTTTTTCATTAAAAATGCACACACAAAGTGTTTTTCTACAGCTGTACCACACCCTTGACAACTCTCCATTAGGAGATTCAGTAGTAATTAGGTATTCATCCCAAATTTCTTCCTCATTTTTCAGGTTTGAAAATAGTGTCATGTCAAGTATGGAAAAGAACATTTCCTTTAGGTCTCCTCAGATTCAGTGACTCCCATTTCTTCAGGTCAGGACTCCATGTCAATCTCAACTGACTCCTTCATTCTTGTCTTCAAGTGTTTTTGTCAGGCTGTTTGCACTCACATCTCCAAGAACTGCCAGATCAATTAGATCAATAGGCGGTAGAGGATTCCTCCAATACTGGAATGTATTATACTGCCAAAACTCTTCATTCTGGCTGTGCACCCAGTCAGCACCCTGTGAGGTGCCCTCACTCTCTACCCATGGGCCAGGGATGGGGATAGCATGGGCGGCAGCAGGAGGGTGGCACCGAGCTGGGAGCTGGGATCTTGGGGGAGCTGCAGTGCTGCACTGCTATTCGAACCTGCACTGTTAGGTGCGCACACCAGCCTCTTGTTGATGGAGGCTTGCGGCTCCTGTGCATGTTCTTGATACACACACTCACACACACACACACCATGTATTTATATTACATTTATATTACAAACACACACACACATATATAAAATACATATGATACAATTATATATAAACATTTAGACTTACTTCAGAGTAAAATGTGCTATTAAGAAAAGGAAATCGCTGTCCTTCATGTGCCCATTCTGAAGGAGGAACAGAAAAAGGTTACAGAGGCAGGAGAGATGAGAGCCCATTCTGCTAGATCCACTTGTTTATGAAATCTGCATTCTGCTTTCCTTGCTTACCACTAAATTCTGGCTGCTTGAGCTTACACTATCTCATCAGGATCACAAGAACCCAAACTTTTTACTGAATAACTACTCATCTAACTGTGATAAAATAGTAAAACTGCTAAGAAGCAAATCTTTTCTTTCCCTTCTTTGTGCCATAATGGCCATTATTCCATCTCGATAATGGAACCCCATCAACAATTTTTTATTACTTTTTCGGACACCAAGCCCTCTTGAATCTGTTCATTTCTACACAGGTCCTATTACTCCTATCATTTATCTGTTTGAATTGATTTACCATTTCTTACCATTTCCTTCCACACTGGGACTTGTAAGGAAGCCACAGCTCATTCCTTTCTTTGTACTTTGATGTGGGTCTACGTGCTGGTAGCTGTCAGGCCTGGAATGGGTAAAAGGGTGTCACAGAGCAGGAATCCGGTGTAGCTTTAATGACTGATGTCCTCTTGTTACCTCTCTAATCATAATGAAAGCTTGCTGATAACTTCTAAAAAGTCCTTAAAAAATTCCTTGCTCATTTCAAGGGGTAAAAACTGCTGGCTAAGGTGATGAACACCTATAGACTACTGGTAGGGTGTAAAGTAAAGTAGTCTTTGCTCTTTCTCTGCAGGAATCCAGCAGATCTAAATTCCAGCCTGCTAGTGAAAGTCACTGGGGAAAAACAGATGCTGTGAAGTGATTTTAATCTTTATTTCTAAGTTCTATGTCTAAAAGTTCTCTGACATCTGTACTCTCTAATAAGTTCTCCAAAAAAGTTCCCTAAGAAAGAAGATTCTCTGTCTTCTCTTTGTCCTCTACACTTACACATCTTTCAGAATACATGATTCCATGGTAAAAAGTTCACCACAAATCTGTACAAATTTAAATCACAAACTGAATAAGAAGTTTACAACAGAGAATGTTTACATGCATATCCAATAAGAGTAATTATTTAGCTAAACTTTCGTTTTATGTCACAAGCTCAACAGGCTCACTGAAAGTTAAAAACCATAATTTTGTCACTTAGATATTATTGAAGTGTTGTATAGATAAGCCCAGTCAATTGTTTATCTTCTGTCTTTGCACTTATACTAAATTGTTAGTTCTTTTTCTATGACCTTCGGTTAATTGTTTTAGATCCTCTTAGATTGTGCTCTAAGTTGTAAATGGCTGCTTTCTATCTCAGAAGTAATTAACTCGTGAAACTTGAAGGTGGCCAGAGTTCTCATTTCAGTTTTGACATCAGAAAGGACTTAATAGAAGTCCTATTATAAAAGATCATAGTAAAAAAATAAATTTTGGAAATTCTTATAGGATCATCATTAAAAATTAAGAAATCATCTATTTGCCTATATAGCATCACTACAAGACAGTATGTCTTCAGTGTTTTGCATAAATGTGCTCAAAAGTGTGGGCTAATACCTAGTGATTGTATATAAATTTAATAATCACAGAAAAAGTATCTTAATAACAGGAGTCTTTCCTTAAATGTAAACTTCTAGGACTTTCCTAAAGAAGGAAATCTGACAAACTTTAAAGTCCATGGTGGAACCATCTCAGGAAGTTCACCTGCTAGTTTTTAGCTTCACCAAGATGGCTCCTGGCATCAGTGGCTTTATGGACAAGGTCTGGCTGCTGTTGGTTTCCAATTTCTCTGTATCTGAATGAGTGGTTGTGCCCCTCAGGATTCTATGTGGACAGCTGCCCATTCCAATCTTTGTTTTAATTTGATCTCTGTCACAGGCTCTATGGTCAGGAAGACCTGGCTCCTGCTTGTCTCCAATTCCCCTGTACCAACATGGATTGTCATTTCCCTTTGGAGTGGGGAGTTGGTCAATGGCCATTCCTCTCTTCACTTGGTTTGATCACAGGCTCTCTGGGCATCAGTGTCTGTCTGTGGTTTGTCTCTGACTTACATGTATGGCAATGGATGGTTGTGTTCCTCCTTGGGGCTGGCATAGCCACAGCTCATTCTGCTTGCTGCTGTGCTATGGTTTGAGTCATAGAGACCTGGGAAGAATGGATGAGCCTCCCAGCTTGGATGCCAGTGATTCTAGTTTACACCCTTGTGCCGTTGATGGGCCTCCTACTTTAATCACCAGGATATGGACCAGAACATTCATGAGGGATTGCTGTTCAGTTCCCATCCTGTAGATGAGATTTTGAGTTTCTACTACCTCCCGTGTCTGCTGAGTAACTGGTATGGGCTTTCATTTTCAAAGAATCCCCCTGTCCCTTGTACTTTGTATTTTGTGCTGAGGTTCCTATATAGTACAGAATTCCTGTAATGTTCTTCAGAAACTTTTTGGAGGAGCCTCTTCTTTTCCTGGTATAACAGTGGAGTGCTTTTCTCCCAGTCTTGGCTGAATCTTTGAGCTGGTTGGCACTCGGGATAGAGTCCTTACTATGTCAAGCTTTTCTCCCTGGCTTATGCTTTTAGACCTCATAAAATTTGGTCTATGTACATGGGTATGAAAAATCTTGTGGTTCTTTGCTTCGATCTTTTATCCTTGGAGACCCTGGACCCCTGGGTCTCCATGCTCTGATGGCTTTTCATAAATACATTACCTAAGCCTAGAAAATCTTGAGGCATCTAGTCTGGAAGCTATCTAGTGGGTACTGTGAAGGCAAGCAGACCTTGGCAGGGTGTACTGTACTGAGGCCATCAGGTTGATGACTCATGACCCAGGTCTGTGGCTGCTTGCTTGATCTCATGTCGACCTTACTACATGCTTGTGTTTTTAGAGCTGAGCCCCCTGAGTGCTGTGGGGTAGGTGCTTAGAGATGGCCTGGGCTTCTGTTGACCTCTACAAACTCAAATTCCCAGGGGCTGATATTCATGGCTTGGCTAGTGGGAATCTAACTGGATCCCAGGCTTAGTTTCCATGCATAAGGTGGCTCTTCTTCTCCTCTGAGATATATATGCCACTGAATGTGGGATCCTTTCTTCAGGGCCCACCATTGTAGCACTACAGTAGTGATGTCCTGAGGCCACATCCTCAATCCTCATCCATGGTGCATACTTGGCCATTCTTGGAATGGTATTTGGTTGCAGGCTGCCTCTTCCAGTTCTGTGGATAGTTCTACTCTTCTGGGAATTTGCCTAGATCAAGGAAGCACAGGGCTCAGCACTCAGGTAGCTTTGCCATGGATCTAGATGGTTCTTTGATAGACCATGGCTGACAGAAGGTGGAGGGACTCTTTAGGTGTCCTGAACCTATGAAGGAAAGTGTATAAACACAGCACTCTCTAGCCTGGCAGCTGATGCACTTTCTATCTCTGTCCCTCCTGGATTTTAGTGATGAAGATTTTCCAGGATCATGGCAGCCCTGGAACAGTATTCAGCCTTGGAATCATGGATGGGTGAGGAGGGATACATAACCTGGGGAAACTTAGAGGTTAGAACCCCAGGGTGGTTGAGATCCCTTGCCTCAAGAATGTGAAGATAAGGCCCCCTGTGTTTCACAGAAAGCAGTGTGTTGTTGATTCCAGTTTCAATTCAGTCTTGGAGTCAAACAAGGAATGATGCTCAGCAGTGTTCTCACAGAACAACTGGTCTGTCCTCAGTACAGGGTTCCGAGGCTTAAGCCCCTTTATATATATATATATATATATATATATATTCTTTAAGGGCATGTCCGTGTACACAGCTTCCCAATCTTCTTTCTCCACTTGTAACTTTTGTTCTTGAGGCTTGGCAGGCCAGGAGAGTTCAGGCTTCTTCTTGGAATAACTATCTTTGTTTGCTGAATCCTGAGCTGCTTCAGTTCCCTGGATGGGAGGAAACTGGCAGGAATTCCTCATTGTTCTACAATATTAGTTGCCTGTCTTTATTCTGTGGCTCCTCATGATGCTGGTCCATCTGACCATTCTCAGGAAGCATGGAGGTTGATCTTTTAGCTTTACTCGGCAGGGTGCCCCTGGACAAGTTGCCAGTGGCCTGGCTAATGGCTGCTTGATGTTTTTGGATATCAGAACCTATAGAGTCTTTTCAATCAGTCCATGTTGCAAGGGCTGATTTTCATTTGGAAGAGATGCCTGTATCCTTTTCTCAGTGTTAGTACATGCTCTTCGATGGGCACTACTCTGTAAACAAGAAGGTGTTTGGTTTGGTGTAGAATTTGGGAGGTTTTCCAGTTCCTGGTCCCCTGTCATACCTACCAAGTGTGTTGTCACAAGTTGGTGAGGCAATGGATTTTGTATGCAAACAGCAGAGATTCATTCACAGTGACAGGGATTGTTTCTTACATGGGGTGTGTCTAATGTTGGGCTAGTCATTGGTTGACCATTTCTTCAATCTCTGTTTAATCTTCATCCCTCTGTATATTATAGGTAGGACAATTTTTGGTTGGAGAGTTTTTGTGTGGGTTGGTGTTCCCTCTCTCCAACTGAAGTCTTACCTGGCTATAGAAAGTAGCCACTTCAATCTCCATATTCCCAGCTGCTAGGATTCTCAGCTAGAGACACCTTCATAGACTCTAGGAAGCCTGCCACATTTCAGTTCTCTGACTTGTCCCAGAGATGCCACCTCCACACTAATATTTGTACACTCTCCCAGCCTTTTCATGCCCCCCTTCTCCTTACACCTGATCTCCATACCTGTTTTGTTCCTCATGCCCTCTCCCACCCACTTCCCTCTTTTCTTTGTTCATTCTTTAGTTGATGGACATCTAGTTTGTTTACACTTTCTGACTATTATGAATAAAGCTTCTATGAATATAGTTGAGCAGGTGTCTTACAGGTATGATGGGGCATCTTTTGAGTTATACCCAGGACATATATACCTGGATTGAAACATTTCCAATTTTTTGAAAACTTCCAAATTGATTTCCAAAGTGATTGTACAAGTTTATAGTATCACTGGCAATGGAAAATTGTTACCCTTCCTCCACACCCTTGCCAGTATGGATTGTCACTTAAGTTTTTCATTTTAGCCATCTTGACAAGTGTAAAATGGAATCTCAGAGCTGTTTTAATTTTTCATTTTCCCTATGATGATGGATGGTGAACATTTTTTTTATTGGCGTACACATGGAGGGACCCATGGCTCCAGCTGCATATGTAGCAGAGGATGGCTTTGTCAAGCATCAATGGGAGGAAAGGTCCTTGGCTCAATGGATGCCCCAGTGTAGGGGACATCAAGGGCTGGGAGGTGGGAGTGAGTGGGTGGGTAAGGGAACACCATCATAGAAGTAGGGGCAGGAGGAATGGGATATGGGGTTTTAGGGAGAACAGGGAAAGGGCATAACATTTGAAATGTAAATAAAGAAGATATCCAATAAACAAAATAAAATAAGATGCCCAAATAGCACTGGGAGAGAGCTAGCCTTCCAGAAGTGTGGACACGCCTGTGAGCAGAGGGAAGACCAGCACTTCTGCTCAGAGGAACCATCCCAGAACCCTCAGGACAAAGGGACCAAGGAGTGCCCTGGGATAGAGCCTTCCAGTTTTTGTCTGCAGCCAGGGAGCTGATCCTGTGCCACAGGTTCCACACACAAATAGTGCCAGGAGAGAGCTGGTCTTCCAGGAGTATTGACACATCTTCAAGCACAGGCAAGACCACCACTTCTGTTCAAATTCCTGGCCCAAGAGGGACCCTCACAGAGCCATCAGGTCCCAGGAACCAAGGAAAAGCTGGGGGCAGGATGCTTCTGTTTTCTGTTTGTACCCCAGAGTTGACCCTGTACCATAGCACCTCAAACCCTAATTCCAATCAGAGAGAGCTGGTCTCCCAGACACAGAGGATGGCAGGAGGGATGAGCCACAATCAGAGAGAGCCAGACCAGCTAACACCAGAAATAACCAGATAGAGAAAGGCAAGTGCAAGAACATTTGCAACAGAAAACAAGGCCACTTGGCATCATCAGAACACAGTTCTCCCACCACAGCAAGCCCTGGACAGCCCAACACACCAGAAAAGCAAGAATCATATTTAAAATCACATCTCATGATAATGATAGAAGACTTTAAGAAGGACATAAATAACTCCCTTAAAGAAATACAAGAGAATACTGGTAAACAGCTAGAAGCCCTTAAAGAGGAAACACAAAAATTCCTGAAAGAATTACAGGACAACACAATCAAACAGGTGAAGAAAAGGAACAAAACTATCCAGGATCTAAAAACAGAAATAGAAACAATAAAGAAATCACAAAGCAAGACAACCCTGGAGATAGAAAACCTAGGAAAGAGATCAGGAGTCATAGATGAAGCATCACCAACAGAATACAAGAGATAGAAGAGAGAATCTCAGGTGCAGAAGATACCATAAAAAACATTGACACAACAGTCAAAGAAAATGCAAAATGCCAAAAGCTCCTAACCAAAAACATCCGGGAAATCCAGGACACAAAGAGAAGATGAAACTTAAAAATAACAGGTATAGAAGAGAGGGAAGATTCCCAACTTTAATAGCCAGTAAATATCTTCAACAAAATTATAGAAGAAAACTTTCCTAACCTAAAGAAAGAGATGCCCATGAGCATACAAGAAGCCTATAGAACTCCAAATAGACTGGACCAGAAAAGAAATTCATTCTGTCACATAATAATCTAAACACCACATTCGCTAAACAAATGAAGAATGTTAAAAGCAGTAATGGAAAAAGGTCTAGTAACATATAAATCAGACCTATCATAATTATTCCAGTCTTCTCATCAGAGACTATGAACGCTAGAAGATCCTGAGCAGATGTTCTACAGACCCTAAGAGAACACAAATGCCAGCCCAACCTACTATACCCAGCAAACTCTCAATTACCAAAGATGGAGAAACCAAGATATTCCATGACAAAGCCAAATTTACACAATATCTTTCCACAAATCCAGCCCTACAAAGGATAATAGATGGAAAAACTCCAACACAAGGAGGGAAACTTCACCCTAGAAAAAGAAAGTAATCTTTCAACATACCCAAAAAGAACATAGCCACACAAGCATAAAATTAACATCAAAATAACAGGAAGCAACAATCACTTCTCCTTAATATCTCTTAACATCGATGGATTCAATTCTCCAATAAAAAGCCATAGACTAACACACTGGATACATAAACAGGACCCAGCATTTTGGTGCATACAGGAAACACACCTTAGTGACAAAAACAGACACTACCTCAGAGTAAAAGGTTGGAAAACAATTTTCCAAGCAAATGGTCCCAAGAAACAAACTGGAGTAGCCATTCTAATATCTTATAAAACCAACTTTCAACCAAAAATTATCAAAAAAAGATAAGGAAGGACACTTTGTACTGGTCAAATAGAAATATTTGAGGGATAACTTCAGCAAGTGTTATAGGTATATGATAAATCACAGTGTAATAGTCTTGGGAATGCAAAGGAATGTTGCTCTTTTCTCAGAGTGGAGCTAACATATCTTCAAGGGAGAAAATTGGAGTTATTTGAATTTTATGTTCACATTAGGGAGGTTGAGTCCTGTAAATTTTAGAAGACTAGTATTTTTTTTTCTCTGAATTTAGTCAGGAGTTGTCAACTTATTTCTAGCTGAAAATCTAGGAAGATTTTCAAGCCTACTGAAAACAAGTAACATTAAGCGTGTGATTGATGAGATTAGGTTATGTGCTATTTTGACTGAAGTCATTTTCTTTTGTTATTTCAAAGGAGAAAAAAATGAATGGCCTATAAAACTGTAAGAGTTGATCTTTCAGAAACAATTACCAATTGCATAATGATTTTACAAAGTGATTTAATTTATTTTAATGATATGATATAATGTGAAAGTATAAGATGATGATAATATTGGCTTCTAAAGTTTTAGCCAAAAAATAGGATTTTAATTATTATAGAAATGTCTACAAGTAATTTCATAATTTATTAATTCTGTATTTATTTTGATGTGTTTTTCACAATTCACCACTGCATATAATACTGTGATAGATATTCCACAGTATATACATATTTTTGTCAACATAAATTCCTAGAAATAAGTTTACTAGATAAAATTCAGTGCACAATTAAAAAAAATCCTTTCCCAAAGCCTCCTCTTCCATTCTGCATCTCATGTCCTCAGAATCAAGGCTCTCATCATGACTTTCATCAATAATGGGCAGACCAGATGGATTTCTCTCCATAGAAAAGTGGAAGCCTACCTTTTACAATAGCAGTGTTTTCCCAGGATTTGTTCTGGCCCTACTTCACCACCTGATAGTTGGAAACAAAAGAAATGAGCCTGGGTCCTTCCTCTCTCTGATAGACAAGCTGCTTGCTCTCTGTGCTCATGTATAAATGAAATTCACATTCTTCAGGGATCTCTCTCTCTCTCTCTCTCTCTCTCTCTCTCTCTCTCTCTCTCTCTCACAAACATCCTTGACTCATTCACCCTGTGCATAAACTCACTTCCTTTTGGCCTTGTCTGAAAAACAGCAGAAGGGCTGTCTATGCCACCCTTACCACAAATGTCCTCAGTCAGTGTTCCTCAGCAAGAATTCTACACAAGGCTGAGCTCTGCAGCTGCCTCTGGGCTATCAGGTGATATCTGCTTCCTCAGAGCAGGGGGAACTCAAGTCCTGATCTCAGGCCCTTGGTCTCATCACCTATTTCACATCAGCTCAACACAAACAAAAGCAAGTGCTGGAGCAGAGGACAGATGACCTTTCTCAGACCTTGTCCTGTGTCCCCACTAACTCGGAAATATAGTATGTGCACAGAGCCACAGTCATCCTTAGTGGCGTCTCTGCCACCCTGTACACATGGTCTGAGAGATTCAGGAAGACACCTAGGCCACTCTCACCTCTGTCCTGCCTGCCAACTCCAGCAGACTGAGGTGCTGCTCTTTCTGGAGATTTCTCCTCATATATCTAGAGCCAGACTTTAGCTACTTTGTAAGATCTTCTTTCTTCCACCCTTCTCCACTCCTTTTTTTCGTGCACCCTTTCAAGCCCCTAACCCTAGATAGGAAAGAAAAATGAATACAGGGGAAAGGGGGCATCTTATTGTTAGACAATTCCTGCTGAATAGGGGGGTTGAGTTCCTTGAGTCAAACTTGATCTTTACGGTCTGAATATCCAGTAGGGTATCCAATTTCTTCTTCTTTTTTCTTATGTGTACACAACTACTTAACAAACGACAAACACCAGCATCTGATAGCAACCAACAACAAGCAACAACCCCCCATAGACCATAAGGCCTTAGCATTTGTATAACCTCTGAAAAGTCCACAGAATTTGAAATGTCACAAAAATAAAGAAACTATCTTTTGCTGACAAAATCATGCCCCTGATAGACCATGAGGTAAATCATAGTCAGTTCTGTGGACAGTCTAAAACAGTCTTATATCTGAGTTTAAAATATACCTGAGTCATACCTGAGATTAAAACACAAATATATTCTTATATTTATGGTATTTTTTAATGTCAAAATTTGTCATTGTACATGTCTTTCTAGGGAACGTGACAGTAACAATCATGAACAACAGAATGTCTCTCTATTGTGTGTGAACCAAGGCTTACCTCAACTTCAAGATGTCCCTTTTGCTTCCAGTGGTGACATTGGGTACTTCTTCAGAAATGAGATTAATAGGAAAAAGAGCCCCACATCACATACAGTGTCAATGCTAATGTTCATTGCTATGTACATGGAGCTGGGACTCATCCATCAGTCAATAATGTTATTTATCAGAAAGAGAGAAATCTCCATCTTCTGAATCACAGTGCAATTCTCAGGCAACAGACTCCTGGAGTATAGCATGAGATGTGTCAGGAGGACCCAGGCTACCTGACACAGCTGTGACCTCCTCATCACAAAGGGCTCATGGCAGGAGAGAGGGTACCACGCCCCCTCCCCACCCTCCTTCTGCCTCCTTTCCCTGCTCCCTCCCAAATCCTCCTGCTGAATCAGTCAGAAATCTGTCCATGTTTTGTTCCTTCTCCCTGAGCCTCAGTATTCTTGCGTTAGGCATATATTTTGTGCAACCTATTTTTATAAGGTTTCATTCCTTCCTTCTAGCTCACCACCCACCAAAGGTAGTGGGAAAAAAAAGTTATTAGGATGTGGGGGAAGTGGACCTGTTTAGAAATTCTTCTTAGGGCAATTCCAATCTTCCTTGTTCTCAGTCCAGTCCCCTAACAAACACCAAACATGAATCAGCAGCTGCATTCCAGTCTACTTGGCAGACACCACACTTAGATCACCAAGGGCAGTTCAATTCAGGAGAAACTACAAGGCTAGCCAATAAGAACCAAGTCTACAGATGAGGCAAGAAGCTGCAGGAATCTCACTACAAGTTCTTTGGTGAATTTCTCTCTAAGAAGACACCACAAGGAATGCTCAGCAATGCAATGTAAGGTGAACCAATACATGCTTGTCGTCAGCCAAGCAGAGCAGTGTAGATTAAAGCTTGGACTCCCATAGTCTGTACACTCATACTCATATTCATTCTAAACATCACGTGTTCTTTCCCCTCCCCAACCCGCTTCTATGAGGGAATTCCACCTCCCACCCTCCCACCCACCCACCCACCCATCCCCATATTCCCGTCTTGACATTCCCCTTTACTGGGGCCTCTAGCATCCTCAGGCCCAAGGGCCTTTCCTCTCCCCCTGATGGCCATCGAGGTCATCCTCTGCCACATATGTGGTCCAAACCATAAGTCCATCAATGTGTATTCTTTGGTTGGTGGTCCAAACTCCAGGAGGACCGGGGAGGGGATCAGGCCCATTGACTCTCTTCCTCCCTCCATGGGGCTGCAAATTCCCTCAGCTCCTTCAGACCTTCCTCCAACTCCTCCATCTGGGACCTCACTCTCAGTCCAGCGGTTACTGTTAAGTGAAACTTGAGCGTTCTGAACTTTTGGGCTAATATCCACTTATCAGTGAGTACATACCATGTTCCTTCTTTTGTGACTGAGGTACCTCACTCAGGATGATATTTTCAAGTTCC
>CM052714.1:66450800-66486449 GCA_028551405.1 Uromys caudimaculatus
TGTCTCTGTGCCCTCTGGTTAGTCTGGCTAGGGCTTTATCTATCTTGTTGATTTTCTCAAAGAACCAACTCCTGGTTTTATTGATTCTTTGTATAGTTCTTTTTGTTTGTACTTGGTTGATTTCAGCCCTGAGTTTGATTATTTCCTGCCTTCTACTCCTCTTTGTAGTATTAGCTTCTTTTTGTTCTAGGGCTTTCAGGTGTGTTGTTAAGCTGCTAGTGTATGCTCTCTCCCGTTTCTTTTTGGAGGCACTCAAAGCTATGAGTTTTCCTCTTAGCACTGCTTTCAATGTGTCCCATAAGTTTGGGTATGTTGTACTTTCATTTTCATTAAATTCAAGGAAATCTATGATAATTTCAATGCTTAGTAGCATGTTCACTTTTTTAATTAGCAAACTCCAATACAATTTATTTAGGTATATTAAAATACTTAATTGTCTTGATATTGGGAGAAGTACCACAATCAACATGGATATGCAGGTATCTTCTTGGCAGGATGTAGACCACATCCTTTGAGTCTATGCTCAGAAATGGAAGAACTGCTCCTTTGTTAGTTCTTTTTTCAGAATCTCTATTCCGATTTCCACCATGCTGCTCCAGTTTACACACCCAATAGCAGTTCCTGATAGGACCTTTCCCCACATCTTTGCTGGAATTTCTCATTTGTTATGAATTCAGCCTTTGTCATTTAGATAAAACGGAATCTCAACCTGGCCCTAATTTGAATTTACCTGAAAGTTAAGAATGTTGAAGAATTTTCCATTGAGAACTCTCTGTTTAGCTCTATACCTTGTTATTTGATTGGGTTATTTGATTTGTTGGTGTCTAATTTCTTGAGTTCTTTACATATTCCTAAAATGAATTTACCTGAAGGCTCGAATGTTGAATAATGGGCAAAATAATCATTATCCTCTGTGTGTTTCTTTTTAAAACTGTTCATTAGACCATTTATTGATTGATTGCTTTTTGGTATGTAATAATCATAATTCTGAATCACAATATTTATATTCTGAATGCTAAAGTCCTACAGAAAATTTCACAGGTGATGTTCTTTCATCCTCTAGGTTTGTGATACAAGCATCTTTTTCTGCACAGAGCATTTTACTTTCATATAATCTTATTTTCAATTTATGGGGCTCTTTTCTGTGCTATGAAGTTCTTTTTCTCCATTAATTTTTAATTCTCTTTACATCATGATTACAGCCCCTGTTCCTAGTCCTACCCTCACAAATTGCTCCCCTGTTACTCCCTTTCCTTCTCCTCAAAGAAGGGAAAGATCCCCCTTGGGTGCCATCCCACCCCCAACAATAATGTCTCGGGAGAACTAAGTGCATCCTGTCTCACTGAGGCCCATACAAGCAGCCCATCTGGTGAAACGGAATCCAAAGGCAGGCAAAAGAATTGGAAACATCTCCCATTCCAATTTTAGGGGACCCATGTGAAGCCCAAGCTACATATCTGCTACAAATGTATAGGGGTCCTATGTCCAGCCTCTGCATGCTCTTTGGTATTGGGTTTAGTATCTGTGAGCCTCCATGGGTCCAGGTTAGTTGACTATGTAGGTCTTCTTGTGTTGTCCCTTACCCATCTGGTTCCCTCAATCCTTATTCCCAATTCTTCCACAAGACTCTCCAACACCTACCTAAGGTTTGGCTATGAGACTGCATCTGTTTCCATCTATGGCAGAATGAAGCCTCCCGGGAGACAGTTATGATAGACTCCTGTCTGTAAGCATATCAGAGTATCATTAATAGTGTCAGGGATTGGATCTCTTACATAGAGTGTGTCTCAACTTGAGCTAGTCATTGGTTGACACTTCTCTCAATCTCTGCTTCATTTTCAAGCCTGTGTATCCTGTAGGAAGGACAAATTTTGGTTGGAAGGTTTGGTGCATGGTTTGGAAGTCCCACCTGGCTATTGGAAGTGGCCACTTCAGTCTCCATATCCCCAGGTACTAGGAGTCTCAGCTGGTAGGATCACCCCCATAGACTGGGGAAGACTCCTGAATTCCAGGTGTCTTGCTTGTCACACACACACACACACACACACACACACACACACACACACACACACACACACACACACACACTGAATTTTGTTCTGTCTCCCAGCTTTCTTCTGCCCCTCCTCCCCATACCTGATCCTGATTCTTTTCTCCTCCTCACCTCTTCTCCCATCCTGTTCCTTCCCTCCATCCACCACATATGACTATTTTATTTCCCCTTCTGAATTATATTCATGCATACTCTTTAGGGCCCTCCTTATTACTTAGTTTCTTGAGTCTGCGTATTGAGGAATGGTTATTCTGTACTTTATGGCTAATGTTTACTCATAAGTACATACCATGCATGTCTTTCTGGGTCTGGGTTACCTCACTCAGAATTTTTTAGAGTTTCATCTATTTGCCTGCATGTTTAATGATGTTCTTGTTTTTAATACCTGAATAGTATTCCATTGTATAAATATACCACATTTTCTTTATCCATTTTTGTCAGTAGAGAAACATCTAGGTTGTTTCCAACTCCTGCCTATTACAAATAAAGCTGCTATGGATACAGTTGAGCAAGTGTCCTTTTGATATGGTGGGGCATCTTTTGGGTATATACCCAGGGGAGATATAGCTAGGCAGAACTATTCCCAAATTTCTGAAAAACTTCCAAAATGATTTCCAAAGTGGTTGTGCAAGTTTGGACTCCCACCAGCAATGGGGGAATGTTCCCCTTGTTCCACATCCTTGCCAGAATGTACTGTCACTTGAGTTCTTGTTCTTAGCCATTTGTTACAAGTGTAAGATGAAATCTTTGAGTCATTTTGATTCTCATTTCCCTATTGACTAAAAATGCTGAACATTTCTTTAAGTGCTTCTCATCTATTAGAGATTCCTCTGTTGAGAATTCTCTATTTAGCTCCATACTCCATTATTTGACTAAGGTATTTGGTTTGTTGATCTCTTATGTCTTAAGTTCTTTATACATTTTGTATATTAGTAATCTGACAGATGCAGGTTTAGTGAAGATCTTTTCCCAATCTGTAAACTGCCATTTTGTTCTATTGGTGGTGTTCTTAGCCTAGCAAAACCTTTCAGTTTCATGAGGTCCCATTATTTAATTGTTGATCTTACGGCCTGAGGAATTGGTGTTCAGTTAAGGAAGTTGTCTCCTCTGCCAATGTGTTCAAGGCAGTTCCTTACTTTCACTTCTATTACATTTAGCATGTCTGGTTTTATGATGAGGTCTTTGATCCCTGTGGATTTGAATTTTGTTCAGGGTGATAAATACAGATATATTTGCATTCTTCTACTTGCAGATATCCAATTAGACCAGCAGCATTTGTTGAAGATCCATTTTTCCATTTAATGGTTTTGGCTTGTCAAAAATCAAGAGTCTGTAGGTATATAGGTTTATTTCTGAGTCTTTAATTCTATTCCACTGACAACTCTGTCTGTTTTTTATGTCCATACCACACAGTTTTCACTACTATTGCTTTGTAACAGCTTGAGGTCAGAGATGGTGATACCTATAGAATTTCTTTAATTGTTCCAGATTGTTTTAGCTATCCTGTGTTTTTTATTCTCCATGTGAAGTTGAGATTGTTCCTTCAAGGTTTGTAAAGAATTGTGTTGGAGTTTTGATGGAGATTGCATTGAATCTGTAGATTGCTTTTGGTAAGATGGCGATTTATATTATGTTAATCCTACCAATCAAGGAGCATGGAAGATCTTTCTGTGTTCTGATATCTTCCTTAAATTCTTTATAAACTTGAAGTTCTTGTCACAGAGTTCACCAAGATATCTCATATTATTTGTGGCTATTGTAAAGGGCATTGTTTCCCTAATTTCTTTGATTATTTTGTACTGTCTACTTCTCTTGGTTGTATTTGCTTCTTTTGGTTCTACAGCTTTCAGGTGTACTTTTAAGTTGCTAGTAGGACATCTCTCCAATTCTCCTATGAAGGCACTTAGTGCTATGAACTTTCCTCTTAATACTGCTTTCATTGTGTACTATAAGTTTAACTATGTTGTGCCTTCATTTTCATTGAATTCTAGAAAGTCTTTTCTTGCTTGCTTGCTTGCTTGCTTTCCTGACCCAGTTGTCATTCAGTAAAGAATTGTTCAGTTTCCATGAGTTTGTAGACTTTCTGGCATTTCTGTTGATAATTTTCATGTTTAATCCATGGTGGTTTGATAAGATATGAAGGGTTATTTCAATTTTGTTTTCTCTATTTAGGCTTGCTTTGTGACCAAGTATATGGCCAATTTTAGAAAGGTTCCCTGAGGTTCTGAGAAGAAGGTCTATCCTTTTTTGTGAGTGAAATGTTCATTAGATATTCGTTAAGTCCATTTGATTCATAACATCTATTAATTTTATTATTTCTCTGTTTAATTTCTGTCTCAATGACCTGTTCATTGGTGAGAGTTGAATGTTGAAGTCTCACAGTAGTAACTTACAGGTTTTGATGTGTGATTTAAGCTTTAGTAATGTTTCTTTTAAGAATGTGTGTACCCTTACGTTTGGGGCATAGATGTTCAAAATTGAGAAGTAATCTTTGTAGATATTTTCTCATGATGAATATGAAGTGTCCTTTCCCATCTCTTTTGATATTTTTGGTTGAAATTCTATTTTATCAGATATTAGAGTTGCTACTTCAGCTTGCTTCTTGGGTCTGCTTGCTTGGAAAACCTTCCTCCAACACCTTACTCCTTCATAATGTCTATGTTTGTTGCTGAGGTGTGTTTTTGGTATGCACCAGTGTAATAGATCCTATTTTCACATCCATTGTGTTAGCCTGTGTGTTTTTACTGGAGAATTGAGTCCATTGATGTTTAGAGATATTAATAAACAGTGTCTGTTAATTCCTGTTATTTAGATGTTGGTGGTGATAGTGTGTGTGTGTGTGTGTGTGTGTGTGTGTGTGTGTGTGTGTGTGTGTGTTTGCTTCCATTGTTATGGTTTCTTGTGTGGGGTTATGTATTTCCTGTGTATTCTTGGCTGTTTTTAGCCTCTTTTGGGTTATAGTTTCTATTGGCTGGTTTTGTGTGTCAACTTGACAAAAACTGGAGTTATCACAGAGAAGGAGATTCAGGTGAGGAAATGCTTTCATGGAATTCAGTTGTAAGGCATTTTCTCAATTAGTGATCAAGGGGGGAGAGCCCTTTGTGGGTGGTACCATACATGGGCTGGTACTCTTGGGTTCTATAAGAGAGCAGGCATGGCAAGCCAGTAAGTAACTTCCCTCCATGGTCTCTGCATCAGCTCCTGCTTCTTGACCTGTTCCAGTCCTGACTTCCTTTGGTGATAAACAGCAATGTGGAAATGTAAGCTAAATAAACCCTTTCTTCCCCAACTTTCCTCTTGGTCATGATATTTATGCAGGAATAGAAACCCTAACTAAGACAGTTTTTCTTCTAGTATCTTCTGTAGGGCTGGCTTTGTGGACTGCTATTGTTTAAATGTGGTTTGTCATGGAATATCTTGTTTTCTCCATCTATGGTGATTGAAAGTTTTACTGGGTATAGTACTCTGGGATGACAACTTTGCTTTCTTAAATCCTGCAAGACATCTGCTAAGACTATTCTGGCTTTTAGAGTTTCTATTGAGAAATCGGGTATAATTCTGATAGGTCTGCCTTTGAATGTTACTTGATCTTTTCTTCTTGTAACTTTTAATATTCTTTTTAAAATTCTGGACATTTAGTGCTGAGTAAATTTTCTTTTCTGGACCAATCTGTTTGGTGTTCTATAAGATTTTTGTATGTTTATAGGCATATCATTTTAAGTTGATGAAATTTTCTTCTATGATTTTGGTGAAAATATTTTCTGTGCTGGGAATCTTTTCCTTCTTCTATTCCTCTTATTCTTAGGTTTTGTCTTTTCATACTGTCCCAGATTCTTTGATGCTTTCTGTCATGAACTTTTTAGATATAGCATTTTCTTTAATCTATCAATTTCTTCAGTTGTGTCTTGTATGCCTGAGGTTCTCTCTTCCATCTCTTATATTCTCTTGGTGATCTATAGCTCCTGTTCTCTTCCCTAGAAAGAGCCTAGAAGACAAGGTGTCTTCAAAGTTCTACAAAGGGCAGAGCTGGAGAAGTGACTCAAGCCCTGGAGGAGCCCAGAAGATCGTGAGTGGATCCCAGACATTGGACAATTAGTGTTTGACTTTGTTTTTGATTGTGACTGTGCCCTAATATTTTTCCCTCTTGAAGGAAGAAAGTATTTTAGTTGAGCCCACAGTTAAGAGACTTTGAATTTTTAAAAGACTTTAAATTTTAAAAGATATTGGATATTTTAAAGGGATTGAACTTTTAATATGTAAAGACTGTGGGACTTTTAAAGTTATTTAGATCTTGGGGATGAATAAGAAAGTAAGGTTTGAGACTTAATAGTGATATGTTTATGTGTCAGGTTGACAAGGGGTCAATTTTACTGGCTGGTTTTGTGTGTGAACTTAACACAAGATGGAGTTATCACAGAGAAAGGAGCTTCAGGTGAAGAAACGCCTCCATGAGATCCCAGCTGTAAGGCATTTTCTCAATTAGTGTTCAAGGGGGGAGGGCCCCTTGTGGGTGGTGCCGTCCTTGGGCTGGTAGTCTTGAGTTCTATAAAAAAGCAAACTGAGCAAGCCAGGGGAAGCAAGCCAGTAAGAAATGCCCATCCATGGCCTCTGCATCAGCTCCTGCTTCCTGACCTGCTTGAGTTCCAGTCCTGACTTCCTTTGGTGATGAACAGCAACATGGAAGTGTAAGCTGAATAAACCCTTTCCTCCCCAACTTGCTTATTGGTCATGATGTTTGTGCAGGAATAGAAACTCTAAGACAGTTGGTATGTGGTGCTCATATGGAGGTCTCCATCAGAGTTTGATAAATCACCCAGGTTGCTGGGTGCCCATAGATGTGTGTGTAACAGGGCCTGATTTCTAGCATGTTATATGGGATGGAGGAAATGTGGACACATAGCACTGTATATGCAGCTACAGGAAGACAGGACCCATCGGGGCCTGATTATGTAGACTGCATGCTAAGCTGGGGTTTTTCTACTAATGATTAGGAAGTGGAAAAGGAATTTTGTGAAGGGCAGGATGGAGAAGTTAATTGTTTTCTTTAGATAACTTGTTTTTGAAAGTATGGGATCTGTTGTCTCTTTTTGCAACTACCATGTTTCTGGGATGGGGTCAGGGGCTTTTCTTTTGCAATTCCTAAATGGCTAGCTTCCTGGATCTCTGAGATCAGTTTAGGGAATCAGCTTTTAGGGAGGTTCTTTTATACATGATATATCCTTGTGTTCTGTCTGTATAACACTAAGACTCATACTGGAGTATTTTTTTGAATTAGGGAAGAACAATCCTGCTGGAAGTGGCTGACCAATGCTATGCATGTGGTTTCAGGAGTGGATGCTGGGTTATTGTGTGGTGGTAATGCTGAATGACTTTTCCTGGATGGACCTCAACCTGTTACCCCAGAAAGGCATTGAGGAGTGATCAAAGACAATATTCCACCCAATTGTAGCTTGATGAATCAATAAGTTTACTGGGACCCCATACAGAAGCATGGGGGATGTTACCTACATGAGCATGGTAAGTTCTGCAAGCGCATTACCAAAAACTCCACCCAGCATGGGTCACAACTCATGAGAGCTGCATCTTCAGCAGTACCACAGAAGAGTTCCCTCTCCCATAGCAATTATTTGTTGCTCATATGACTTTGGAGTAAGTTCCATGAGCTCCCTAGTTTAGTGAGAGCCCCCTCCCTGCATCTCCTCTTCTTCCTCCTTCTCCTCCTGCAGGGCATAGTGTTTCAACCTGGAGAACAGAAATGTTGCCGTCAGTCCACAGTCTCAGTACATTTAGCCACAACCTGAAGCTGGTGTGGCTAAGTGTGACCAAGGAGATCCAGATTATTCAATCTTGGTAATGTGAGATGCAAGCATTTGCAGGTGACTTTTTGAAACACTGTCACAGGACATCAAGGGCATCTTTTCTGACCTCATTTTCAGTGTTAGGATAAAACAAAGGTATAGAAGCTGAAGGATCTAACATTTCTCAAGTATTCTGGGTGAAGCTAGAAATGTCCCTCCACCTAATCATCCCCGTGTTTACAGAAGAAAAACGTCGATGCATGTGAATATTTAAGAAATCATGTTCTATGAGCTAGGAGATAGTTCAGTGTGTAAGAGCATTTATGCAAGCTTTAGGGACCCGAGTTTGAATGCCTGACACTCATGCCAAAAGCTAATTGTGGCCATACATGTCTTATATATCCAGCACCGGGAGCAATAGAGTTTTCTGGGGCTTTCTATTGCCAGTTTAGCTATAGGTTCCATACAGACCTGTCTCTAAGGAAAAGGGTGGAGAAATACAGAACAAATGCCTGATGTTCTCACATGCACACAGGAGCACACACACCTGCAAGTGCTGCTGTGTGCCTCTACTCTGTTTGGAGATGATGTAACTGAACAACAGGGGCTGTTGTGTTAGTGAGTACAAGACCAAAATAACAGAGATGGGGCATAGAGAGTGAAGACTCATGATCTATCACAGGTAAGCAAAGCATGCACATCGTTTGGAAAGCAACGTGTTCCCTGAGCAGAGGAAGCATGGGTATTTTATCCATTGGTAAAATGGGAGAGTCTGATCTTGAGCATGCTCAGTGAAGGAGGGCCGATCATCCTGAATGTGCTCAGCTTAAGGCCATGGAACCAAAGCTCCACAGATATAAGTTGTGGGGCAGATGTTGAGATGGCTCAGCAGGTAAAAGCACCCACTTCAAAGACTGGCAACCCAATTAGGCCCCAGATCCAAACAATGGAAGAAGACTGATGCCTCAAGTTGTCTAACCAACCACTCAAGTGCACACACACACACACACACACACACACACACACACACACACACACACACATACACACACACACACTGACAAATATTAAAAGCAAATTTTCTCTTCCTGGAAGTTAGTAGAGGAGATAGGCTGTGAACAGTCCCTGTGGTTTGGCTGAAGGAGGTCTGAAAGGGGCAAGGAAGGCAGTATATTCCCATTTTAGCCTATCAACATATAGTTTGGTCATGACAGAAGGTTTAAACTTTTCCCACTGATTAGCAACAGGGACAGTAAGCACACTCTGTGGTAGCTTTACAACATAGTAGTCATAGATGTCTGGGAGTCGGTAAACCAACAACTGATAAAATTCAGGAATTTCAGCTTTCATGGTCAAACCCAGGTTGTTCCTAAGTGCTACTCTGCTGACAGGTAACCCCAGGCCCCAAACACACACACACACACACACACACACACACACACACACACACACACACACACACACACACACACCACCAGTGCCCCATGGACAGGTACCTCCCTTAGGTTCCTTGGGTCAAACTGTGGCAATCCTGCTGACTCTAGTGAGAGGTGAGCAGAGATGAGACAGCAGTTGGGGCCACGAGTGGCTTTGCTAGATTCTATGGGCAGGTTTCTGTGACAGAGGCAAGTAACTGTCTGGCTCGCCTAGTTATTTTCACCATTAAAAAGTGAGACAGGTGATTCACCAGTGAACATCTAAAATGTTTGAGGTCCTGAGGGAACAGGAAAGATGCTGAGAACTCAGTGAGGTTGTTATTAAGTTTTCTGCATAACCACAAGATGGCGCCAACCTTCCATTATAAACATTTCACGGCTTCGGTTTTCAATTTCCACAAGGTTATAATCTGTTGGATGATTTGATTAGTCTTCCCTGGAATATAGACATGTAGATTACAGCAATTAATTTCACTAATAAATCAGAGTGTCATACTCAAAACCAGAGATAAGAAAATTCTGAGGAGTTGTCCTAATTTGGCATCTGTTGCTGTGATAAACACCATGACCAAGACAACTTGGGAAGGAAAAGGCTTAATTCATCTTAAAGGTTACAGTGTATTATCTAGAGAAGTTAGGATAAGAGCTCAAGGCAAGCACTGGTGTCAGAAACTGAGTCAGAGTTGGGTCGGAGAGGAACAAAAAAAGAAAAAGAAAAAAGAAAAGAAAAAAAAGAAAAATTTGAGGCTTTCTCGTGCCATACAATTCGTCAGGTTAATTTTATTTGTACAGAAAGAAGTCACCTGATGGCAATTCTCAGCCAACCAGTGAGCAAAGGCAGTAGCTCCTCCCGTCATGGTCTTCCTGTGATTTTTCAAGCATTTGTAAGTTCCGATTCCAAGATCAACGACCGCCGCAAGTTGTTTCTAATTACCCTTGTATTTTTTTCTTCATTATTCCATAAACAGAATTCGGATTTCTGAGTGCATCTACAAAATGAAAATTTGCTGACCATTCTCTGATCACATTGTAATGTCGGTTTTAAAGAGACTTGAGATGGTCAAAACCCTGCTGTGTGCAAGTCTCGGCCTCAAGGCTCAAACCCCTGCTGAGTTTGGGATGAGGCCTGGAATCAGAGAGATAGATGGCTTTGGATTAAACATGTCTGCTATTTTCCCCGTTGTGTTAATTTACAAGCATTAGAACATCTGCTCAAATGACTAGGGCTGAAGATGAGCTTTTTTTTTTTTTTAACTCCGCTGCAAACATCTACACGTATCCTAGCATCTGGCAGAGTGGGGCTCTGGGCTCAATACCATTATGACTTGATGATCTTTCCCTGTGTCTCTCCTGTCCTTCTCCCACTGCCTTGGCTTTGTGTTCAAGCACTCATTAGATCTTCCAGGACTTCAAAGCTCTTTCTTTCAGGCCAGCAAATGACTAAAGAAGTTCTAGTCTTTGAGGAGACCAATCGCTGATGCCAGGAGAACCTGCAAGTACTCAGATGCACACTCATGAGCCCAGCTCTTGGGTCAGGAGGATGTGCAGTTGCTTGGTCCACGCCTATGTGGCTTGGTCAACCCTTGGAGTGGTGAGAGAGTTCACCAAGCACGTAAAAGGAGTATTCTTCAAGTTAAAATGGGGGGGGGTGGACATGCTTTGAATACTGGGGTAACAACCAGCCTACCCCCAGTGACACACTTCCTCCAACAAGTCCACACATATTCATTCCAACAAGGTCATACCTCCTGATCTCTGTCAAGTAGTACCCCTTTACTAATGACTTAGCATAACCCTGACTTGACCCCAAGGCAAAACCAAGGCCAAAATAAAAAATAAAATAAAATAAAAACCAAAACATCCCCGAACTTGCCATAGAATCCCACCAATCCATGATCACAAAAAAAAAAAAAAAAAAAAATCTACGAATCCCTTAACAGGAAAACCCACTAATCCCAGAACTCACCCAAGCTCAGGAAAATCCCACCAACCCTCACCCTAGAAATCTCCACCCTTGAAAGCTCCACACACTGCCTCCCACCCCAAGAAATCCTATCTAAACCCTGCTTTTTTCTCAGTTCCCTGCTGCTTCTCCCAAGAGCTAAGGCAGCCACTCTCCTGGGCTGTTCCCTCCCAGTAAATCTCTTGTGTAAAGTTTATTGTGCAGTGTGACTTTGTGGTATTCTTTGGCTGTAACAAGTAAGCAGAGTTTTCACTGAGGAAACCCTCCCCATGCCAGAACAAAACTGTTAGCACTCTGAGGAAAACTTTGCCACCTGGAACAGACCTGTTACACTTGCACTGGGCAGACCTGCTACACTTGCACTGGGCAGACCTGTTACACTTGCACTGGGCAGACCTGTTACACTTGCACTGGGCAGAGCTGTTACACTTGCACTGGGCAGACATGCTACACTTGCACTAGGCAGACCTGTTACACTTGCACTGGGCAGACCTGTTACACTTGCACTGGGCAGAGCTGTTACACTTGCACTGGGCAGACATGCTACACTTGCACTGGGCAGAGCTGTTACACTTGCACAGGGCAAAGTCTTCCTTGCAGCAGCTGAAACAGAGCTGGAACACTTCTGTAGAAGCCTTTTTCTTCAGAGCTGCAACACTTACAATTCCAACATCTATAGTCAAGAACAGGGATTCAAACTCATGATTTTTCTTGCTTGCTGCTCATGCTCAGCAAGTTTTATTCACTCTTACAAAGGCAAGAGCCCGCCGGCGGAATGACACTACCCCTAATCAGGGTGATTTTTCCCATCTCAATCAACAGTTGATACAATCCTCTATAGAGATTCCCACAGTCAATCTTTTGTAGAAAATGTATCAGCAAGATGCTCTTCCTAGGATGTTCTAGGTTCTGTCAAGTTGAGTGTTAAACTGACTACCATACCAAAGTATTTGTTTATAGGAGGTCAACTGATTATTAACCTTAGTTTATCTGCACCTTTATTTCCTTAGGTCATGTAGCATACAGAAGTCCTGATTCCAGAAATGAAGATGTAAACATTATGGAAGGACCATCGTTTTGTCTAATGCAGATACAGTTGTGGCCTTCAGTTAAGAAGCTGACTATTCAAAAATATCTTTTATGAAATTCACAGTTGTGGCATTTGGATCTAAAACATAAGCAATTTATGTACCTTAAGTGGAAATACTGGACTTCCACTTAGCTCTTCTTTATGTGTAGGCACAAACATACTTCATACTGCTCCTATTTTCATTTTTGTTGCTGTGATAAAATACACTCACATAAAGCAACATAGGGGAGAGAGTTTATCTGCTTACAATTCCAAGTGACAGTCTATTACCAGGGGAAGTCGGGGCAGAAACTTGAAGCAGTTGGTCACATCCATAGTGAAAAACAGAGAGAAATTCACACATGGATGCTGACTTGTGCTCAGCTCCCTATCTACATGTATACAGGTCAGGATCATCTGTCTAGAGAATGGTGCCACCCACAAGGGGTAAATCTTCCCAAATCAATTAATGCAGTCTCCCACAGGCTAACCTGATCTAGACAGTCCCTCATTGAGACTCTCTTCCCCGGTGATTCTAGACTATATCAAGTTGACAATTAGAAGTGACTACCACACCATCCAACTCCACATCAAAGATAGATCCAATTGCTCACATTACGGGAAAACCAGGATAAGTATGTTAAAGCACATGCAGGATAGAAGATGTTTCCATTAGCTTGGGTTTAACACATATATTCTTCTTTCTTACTAATGACCCTGACTTGAAGATTTCTTATTTGGCTAGTTTGACTTAGCCAAGTGAAAGCAAATAGCTATTGTCAACTGGTACCTTTCAAATTTTACTCTTTTCTTCTAGCCAATAGCAACAAGGACAGAGTGAGAAAAACACATGTTAAAGTTGGGGCTTTGCCCAGGAAATGAGCTGCTAAAAAGGATTTACTCTCAGACACTATCATGAGAATGATTTCATTGGGAATAGAATTTGGATAAGGAAACAATGCAGTTTTTTCTGAGGGAACAGAGGTGCCTTTGAACATCCCTCAAACTCACCAGAGACTATAATCCCGTTATCACATTACAGCAAGAGGATGGAAGTGTTGGACTGTGGCTTGTTTTGAAAACATTTATATGTGGACCTTGTGAGATGGGTCCACAGTGAAGGCACTTGCCACAGAGCCTGATAAAGCTGAGTTCAATTCCTGGGACTCACACAGAGGATGGAAAGAGCTGATAGCCTTAAGTTGTCTTCTGACATATAGAATATGTCTCTACATAGTCTATGAACTATACACACACACTAAAGAAAGAAAGAAATGTAATAAACATATTTGAATGTAAATTATAGATGATGTTTGTTATTTACCAGCAAAGAAAAATTATACTCCATTAGTTTTTACACATGTTATTATTAGGAAAATTTTGGCATTCCACCAGGTTGTAAAATAAGCCATTGTTTCCTATTCAATTTGTCATAATTCTGTTTCAGAAATATCATGAGATTCATTTCAAATGACATTGATAAAGAAGGAAATAAACTCTATTTCTGGGTCAGCAGTCTGAAAGATTCCTAACAGCCTGTCCCCTCCTTTGCTTTTGAGTTGCATTGCAGGAGATGGCTCACATGTCATGTCATTTCCATAAACATTGATGAAAGATGAAGTTGTACCTGTACAGGGAGGGCCATTCGGGGCTTGCTACTGAATAACAAACGTACAATAAGAAGGTTTTGTAGAAAGAGCCAGTGTCAGCCGAAGCCAGGAGCGAGGGAAGAAGGCACTGTGTTTGCCGATGTGGAGCTGTGTCCATAGGATGCCATCAGGTATCTGGTTCACTGAGAGGTCACAATGTGAAAAGCAACCCAATAGAAAGAGGAAGATGAGGGCAGGAGGGAAATGTGTAAAGTGAAATTCTCCAGTGCTCACAAATCACGGTAAGGTTGGTACTGCGATATTGTGTGGTAGGTGTAACCACTGGTTGCTACCTCCACTGGTAACATTTGAAAATCATGCATACCTACTAAGAGCTTCCCAGGCTCACTGAATTTTACTCTAAAAGTCTGTTTCTTCAATAAATGATTTCAAACAACAAAAACTCTTCTTAATAGCTTCATCAGAGCAATTGATTCTTGGCTCAACATTTCACTGGCTTTAGGTTTTTATTGACTAGCTGTCTGTTTTTCCTATTAACATTTCTTTTATGATTTCCATTGCAGTTTAATACCTAGCCTGCAGTCCCACTGCAGAGGAGGAAGACTTGGTCATTATCTCATCTCACTCATTTCTGCATCTTTTAAGATTGGGCCTTGATGATATTCCTGCTCACGTCCTAGAGGGCAGGGTTCTTTGAGTGATTGGACAGTCTTGCAGTCTTCCTCCTGAATCTGTATGCAACCTTTATTCTGTTGGACCAACATCTTTGGGGAGAAATGACATGTAATTCCTGGATCCATTTGGGATGCTTCTGGATGTCTGGCATTCCAGTATAATCCCATACTTTTTACTACAGCTTCCTGTTGCTAGATATTGCATTTTGTATATCCCCAAAGCCAGTCTATCTGCCAGTGATGTGTCTGGTGCAAATATTCCTCAAGAGAGAACACAATCCACAGAAGTTAAGGAAAATACACCTTTGGGTGGATTTTGGTGTCACAAAACAGAATTCTTTTATTTTTCTCCTCTGTTTTCTTTTTTCTTTCTTTTTTTTTTTCTTTTTAAAAAAATTAACATTAGTCTTTTTTTTTTTTTTTTTTTTTTTTTACAGTTCAGTTGTTATCCCCCTCCTGGTCCACCCTCCAACAGTTTCTCATCCCATTCCTCCTCCCCCATCTCCAAAAGGATGTTCCCACTCCACCACCCCACCCCACCAGGCCTCCCCACTCCCAGGGGCCTCACTCTCGAGGGTTAGGTGCATCTTCTCTCACTGAGACCAAACCAGGCAGTCCTCTGCTGTATATGTTTCAGGGGCCATGTACCAGCAAGTGTAGGCTGCCTTGTTGGTAGCTCAGTGTCTAAGAGAACTTGGCGGTCCAAGTTAGTTGAGACTGCTGGTCTTCCTATGGGGTCACCCTCCTCCTTATTTTCTTCCAGCTTTTCCCTAATTCAACCACAGGGGTCCACAACTTCAGTCTACTGGTCAGGTGTACATATCTGCATCTGTCTCAGTCAGCAACTTGTTGGCCCTCTGGTGTGGAGGCAGCTGGACTAGGCTCCTGTCTGAAAGCACACCATAGCATCAGTAATAGTGTCAGGCCTTGGAGCCTCCCCTTGAGATGGGTCCCAAGTTGAACCTGTCACTGGACCACCTTTCCCTCAGACTCTTCTCCATTTTTGTCCCTGCAGTTCTTTTAGACAGGAATAATTTTGGGTCAGAGATTTTGACTGTGGGACAGCAATCCCATCCCTCCACTTGATACCTTGTCTTTCTGCTGGAGGTGGACTCTACAAGCTCCCTCTCCCCACTGTTGGGCATTTCATCTAAGGTCCCTCCCTTTGAGTCCTGAGACTTCTTTACCTCACAGGTCTCTGGTACATTATGGGGGTCCCCCCCACCTCCCACCTCCCAAGGTTGCCTGTTTCCATTCATTCTGCTGGCCCTCAGGGCTTCACTCCTGCCTCCCCCCAATACCTGATCATGTTCCCCTTTTACACTCCCCCTCTGTTTTCCCACCAAGGTCCCTCCCTTCCTCTGCCCCCCATGATGGTTTTCTTCCCCCTCCCATGTGAATTGAAGCATCCTCACTTGGGCCCTTAGGCTTGTTAACTTTCTTGAGTACTGTGGGATTGTATTCTGAGTATTCTGTTTTTGTTTTTGTTTTTTGGCTAATATCTATTTATTAGTGAGTACATACCATACATGTCCTTTTGGGTCTGAGTTACCTCAGGATGATAGTTTCTAGTTCCATCCATTTGCCTACAAAACTCATGATGTCCTCATTCTTAATAGCTGAATAGTATTCCATTGTGTAAATGAACCACATTTTCTGTATCTATTCTTCCATGTTAAACATCTGGGTTGTTTACAGCTTCTGGCTATCACAAATGAGGCCACTATGAAAATAATAGAGCATGTGTCCTAGTGACATGGTGGGGCATCTTCGGGTATATTCCCAGGAGTGGTATAGCTGGGTCTTCCAGTAGAACTATTTCGAGTTTTCTGAGGAACCTCCAGATTGATTTCCAGAGTGGTTGAACCAGTTTGCAATCCCACCAGCAATGGAGGAATGTTCCTCTTTCTCCACATTCTCAAGAACACATGCTGTCATCTGAGTTTTTGACCTTAGCCATTCTTATTTGTATAAGGTGGAATCTCAGGGTCATTTTGATATGCATTTCCCTGATCACTAAGGACTTTGAACATTTCTTTAAGTGCTTCTCAGCCATTTGATATTCCTCTGTTGTGAATTGTCTGTTTAGTTTTATACACCACTTTTGCAATTGAGTTGTTTGGTTTTTTGAAGCTTAGCTTCTTGGCTTCTTTATTTATTTTGGATATTAGCCCTCTATCAGATGTGGGGTTAGTAAAGGGTTTTTCCCAATCAGTAGGTTGCCAATTTGTCATATCAACTATGTCCTTTGCCTTGGAGAAGATTTTTAGTTTCGTGAGATCTCATTTATCAATTCTTGATCTTAGAGCCTGAGCCATTAGAGTTTTGTTTAGGAAATTCCCCCCACCTCCATGCCAATGAGTTCAAGGCTCTTTTCCACTTTCTCTTCTATTAGATTCAGTGTATCTGGTTTTATGTTGAGGCTCAAATCTTGAGCTTTGCGCAAGGTGACAAATATGGATCTATTTTCATTTTTCTACATACTGACTACAAGTTAGATCACCACCATTTATTGAAGATGCTTTCTTTTGTCCATTGCATAGTTTTGGCTTCTTTCTTTGTCAAAGGTCAAGTGTCCATAAGTGTGTGGTTTTATTTTGGGGTCATCAATTCTATTTAATTGATCAACCTGTTTCTGTACTAATACCATGCAGTTTTTATCACTATTGCTCTATAGAACAGCTTGAGGTCAGGGATGGAGATTCCCCCAGAAGTTCTATTATTGTTAAGAATTGTTTTCATTATCCTGAGGTTTTTGTTTTTCCATATGAAGTCGAGAATAGCTATTCCCATGTCTTTGATGAATTATGTTGAATTTTTGATGGGTATTGCACTGAATCTGTAGATTGCTTTTGGTAGGATGGCTATTTTTACTATGTTGATCCTACCAAATCATGAGCATGGGAGACTTTTCTATTTTCTTAGGTCATCTTTGATTTCTTTCTTGAGAGACTTGAAGTTCTTATCATACTGACCTTTCACTTGTTTGGTTTCAGTTACCTCAAGATATTTTATATTATTTGTGACTATTGTGAAGGGTGTTGTTTCCCTAATTCCTTTCTCAGCCCATTTATCATTTGTATAAAGGAAGATTACTGATTTGTTTAAGTTAATTTTGTAGCCAGCCATTCTGCTCAAGTTGTTTATCAGCTGTAGAAGTTCTCTCATAAAATTTTTGGGGTTGCTTATGTATACTATCATCTGAAAATACTGATACCTTGACTTCTTTTTTACCAATTTGTATCCCCTTGATCTCCTTTTGTTGTCTTATTGCTCTAGCTAGAACTTTGAGTATTATATTGAATAGATATGGGGAGAGTGGGCAGTCTTGTCTTGTCCCTGAATTTAGTGGGATTGCTTCAAGTATCTCTCCATTTAATTTGATATTGGCTGTTAGTTTGCTGTATATTGCTTTTATTATGTTTAGATATGAGCTTTGAATTCCTGATCTCCCCAATACTTTTAACATGAAGGGGTGTTGTATTTTGTCAAATGCTTTTTCAGCATCTAAAGAGATGATCATGTGGGGTTTTTTTTTAGTTTGTTTATATAGTGGATTACATTAATAGATTTTTGTATATTGACCCAACCTTGCATCCCTAGGAAGAAGTCTACTTGAATGCAGTGAATGATGGTTTTGATGTGTTCTTGGATTTGGTTTGCTAGAATTATATTGAGTATTTTTGTATTGATATTCATAAGTGAAATTGGTCTGAAGTTCTCTTTCTTAATTGGGTTTCTGTATGATTTTGGTATCAGAGTAATTGTGGCTTCATAGAATGAATTAGGTAGTGTCCCTTTTGTTTCTATTTTATGGGATAATTTGAGTAATGCTGGTATTATCTTTGAAGGTCTGGTAGAATTCTGCACTAAAGCCATCTGGCCCTGGACTTTTTTTGGTTGGGAGGTTTTTAATGACTTCTATTTCCTTAGGGGACATGGGCCTGTTTAGAAAGTTTACCTGCTCTTGATTTAACTCTGGCATGTGATATCTGTCTAGAAAATTATCCATTTTGTCTAGATTTTCAAGTTTTGTTGAGTAAAGGCTTTTGTGGTAGGACCTGATGATTTTTTTTTAACTTCCTCAGTTTCTGTTATCTCATTTTCATTCTGATTTTGTTGATTTGGATACTGTCTCTGTGCCTTTTAGTTAGTTTGGGTAGGGGTTTACTTATCCTGTTGATTTTCTCAAAGAACCAGCCTTTGGTTTTGTTGATTCTTTGTATCATTCTCTTTGTTTCTTTTTGGCTGACTTCTGCCCTGAGTTTGACTATTTCCTGAGTCCCTAGATATTGAGAGATATTAAAGACGTATGATTGTTAATTCCTGTTATGTTTGTTGTAAGTGGCATTATGTGCATGTGATTCTCTCCTTTTGGTTTTGTTGTAAGATTATTAATATCTTATTTTTTCTTTGTGTTGGAGTTTTCCTTCTAGAATCCTCCATAGGGCTGGATTCGTAGATAGATATTGTTTAAATTTGGTTTTGTCATAGAATATTTTGGTTTCTCCATCTACAGTGATTGAGAATTTTGCCAGGTATAATATCCTGAGATGGCATTTGTTTTCTCTTAGGGTCTGCATGACCTGTGTCCAGGCTCTTCTAGCTTTTAAGGTCTCTGTTGTGAAGTCTGGTATAATTCTGATAGGTCTGCCTTTATATGTTACTTGGCCTTTTCCCCTCACACCTTTTAATATTCTTTCTTTTTTCTGTGCATTTAGTGTTTTTGATTATTATGCGACGAGACAATTTTCTTTTCTGGTCCAGTATATTTGGTGTTCTATAGGCTTTTTGTACATTTATGGCCATCTCTTTCTTTAGGTTGGGGAAGTTTTCTTCTACGATTTTATTGAAGATGTTTTGGGTCCTTTGAGCTGGGAATCTTCATTCTCTTCTATTCTTATTATTCTTAGATTTGGTCTTTTCATTGTGTCCTGGATTTCCTGGACATTTTAGGTTGGGAGTATTTTATGTTTTGAATTTTCTTTGATCTTTGTTTCACTATCTTCTAAGCTATCTAAGGAATCTAAGGTACACTTGAGATTCTCTCTTCTGTCTCTTGTATTCTGTTGTTGATGCTTGTGTCTGTAGTTCCTGACTTCTTTCCTAGATTTTCTATTTCCAGGGTTGCCTCTATTTGTGATTTCTTTATTGTTTCTACTTCCATTTTTAGGTCTTGGACTACTTTGTTCAATTCCTTTACCTGCTTGATTGTGTTTTCCTATATTTCTTTAAGGGATTTATGTTTTCTCTTTAAGGACTCTACCTGTTTATCTATGCTTTCCTGTATTTCTTTCAGTGAGTTATTTATATCCTCTTTAAAGGACTCTATTATCTTCATGAGATAGGATTTTAGGTCAACATCCCTGGTTTTCAGGTGTGTTGGGATATCCAGGTCTTGCTCTGGTGGAAGAATGTATATTTGCTTCTGTTGCTTATGGTCTTGCACTTGTCTCTCATCATCTGGTTATCTCTGGTGTTAGCTGGCCTGGGTTTCTCTGTCTGGTGCCTAATTCCTGTGTCCCTTGGTTGCTGCAGGTCTCCTGGAAGGCCTATTGCCCTGGCTGCAGCAGATCTCCTGGGAGGCCTTCAGACTCTGGGGTCTTCAGAGGAACAGACAAGCTGATAATCTTCTCCTCTGTTTTCTTTAAAGAAAGAAAAAAGTTCTCTATAAAACAAGTTTGATGATGTCATAAAAACATATCTTCCATCACTGCCCTACACACCCAAGGTCTGAAGCACTTGAGTGTGTGCCTAGGGAAGACTTGTCAGAGTATAATAATGAGCTACAGGCTGCTTCGAAGGAAGTATCTTCTGGTATATCAGCTGGCTTTTATTATTTTCTACTTCCTAAAAAATAAATGCCAAAAGTGAGCCATTTGATATAATAAATCATCTTAAAGCAATTCAATATGGAACTTATCATCCAAAATTCAATAAACAATTGAATTGTAAACAAAATTGAGGCAGACTCCAACTGACTTCAGAAATGAGAACTATGAAAGATATCTTTGGGACAGCTGTCCTGGGACTAGCTCTGTAGATCAGGCTGGCCTCGAACTCACAGCAGACTCTATCTGCCTCTGTCTCCCAAGTGCTAGAATTAAAGGTAAGCACCACCACTCCCTTCTCTGATCTACTCTCTAGGCTAAAATATAATGCTATGATTGCACGAATAAATTCACTTGTCCCCAGTTTGCTCCTATCACTATAATGGCAATGCCTTGTTCTTCTACCAATCGGTTCGGTGTGCAAAACTGATGCCCTAGTCCTCTTCCTTTCAGGAGAGAGGGAACTTGCACTGTCCTGCTGGCTATATGGTATGCTGTTGCATTCTACTAAGATAATTATCATCTTCTAACATGCTGGGCATTTGCTTCTTACCTTGTGCATTTTCTGTATGGGTCTGCCATCATGCAGAAGCCTGAGAAATACCTGTGAGATGAATGACCAGCACACTTTCAGTGCTAGCCATTTAACCTCAGAATTTAGCCCCAGGAAGGTAATACTACTGAGTCTAAAGACAAAGGAATGTTGGGGCCAGAGGGGTGGCTTCATAGTTAAGAGCATGTACTGTTCTTGCAGAGGACCTGAGTTTGGTTATAGTCCATTACCCAGGGAAGCCAGGATATGAACTAGAGGCAGGAATTAAAGCAGAGACCATGAAAAACTGCTTACTGACTTGCCCTCCATGGCTTAACTCAATCTGTCTTCCCATATGAGCCAGGACCATGTTCCCAGGGGTGGCATCAATCACAGTTGACTGGGCCTTCCCCCATCAGTCACCTCAAGAAAATGCCCCACAAACTTGCCTCCAGGCTACCATGATGGAGGCATTTTCTCAAATGAGGTTCCCCTTTCCTGATGACTCTAAATTGTGTCAAGTTGACACAAACAAACAAACCCGGCACAGTCCCCTCACCTCTCAGGCTTCCATCATAAGAGGGCAGATTTAAAGTCACATGTCATGAGGATGATAGAAGATTTTAAGAAAGAAATAATTCCCTTAAAGAAACAAAAGAGAACTCATGTAAACAGCTAGAAGCCCTTAAAGAGGAAATACAAGAATACACAATCAAACAGGCAAAGGAAATGAACAAAACCATCCAGGATCTAAAAATGGAAATAGAAACAATAAAGAAATCACAAACAGAGACAACCCTGGACATAGAAACCCTAGGAAAGAGATCAGGAGTCATAGATGCAAGCATCACCAACAGAATACAAGAGATAGAAGAGCAAATCTCAGGTGCAGAAGATACCATAGACAACATTGACACAACAGTCAAAAAAAAATGCAAAATGCAAAAAGCTCCTAACCCAAAACATCCAGGAAATCCAGGACACAATGACAAGACCAAACCTAAGGATAATAGGTATAGAAGAGAGTGGAGATTCGCAACTTAAAGGGACAGTAAATATCTTCAACAAAATCATAGAAGAAAACTTCCCTACCCTCAAGAAAGAGATGAACATAAACATTCAAAAAGCCTACAGAACTCCAAATAGATTGGACCAGAAAAGAAATTACTCCCGTCACATAATAGTCAAAACACCAAATGCACAAAATAAGGAAAGAATATTAAAAGCAGTAAGGGAAAAAGGTCAAGTAACATATAAAGGCAGACCTATCAGAATTACACCAGATTTCACACCAGAGACTATGAAAGCTAGAAGATTCTGGAAAGATCTCATACAGACCCTAAGAGAACACAACTGCCAGCCCAGGCTGCTATGCCCAGCAAAACTCTCACTTACCATAGATGGTGAAAGCAAGAGATTCCATGACAAAACCAAATTTACACAATATCTTTCCACAAACCCAGCCTTACAAAGGATAATAGATGGAAAATGCCAACACAAGGAGGGAAACTACAGCCTAGAGAAAGCAAGAAAGTAATCTTTCAACAAACTCAAAAGAAGATAGCCACAAAAACATAAAAATAACATTGAAATAACAGGAAGCAACAATCACTATTCCTTAATACCTCTTAACATCAATGGACTCAATTCCCCAATAAAAAGAAATAGACTAACAGACTGGATACATAAACAGGACCTAGCATTTTGCTGCATGTAGGAAATTTATCTCAGAGTTAAAGACAAACACTACCTCAGAGTAAAGGGCAGGAAAACAATTTTCCAGGCAAATGGTCCCAAGAAACAGGCAGGAGTAGCCATTCTCATATCGGATAAAATTGACTTCCATCCAGAAGTCATCATAAAAGATAAGGAAGGACACTTCATCCTCATCAAAGGAAAAATCTACCAAGAAGAACATCTATGCAACAAATGCAAGGGCACCCACATTCATGAAAGAAACTTTACTAAATCTCAAAGCACACATTGCACCTCACACAGTAATAGTGGGAGACTTCAACACCCCACTATCATCAATGGAAAGATCTTGGAAACACAAACTAAACAGAGACACAATGAAAATAACAGAAGTTATGGACCAAATGGATTTAACAGATATCTATAGAACATTTTATTCTAAATCCAAAGAATATACCTTCTTCTTAGCACCTCATGATACCTTCTCCAAAATTGACCATATAATTGGTCACAAAACAAATCTCAACAGATACAGGAAGACTGAAATACTCCCATGCCTCCTATCAGATCACTATGGATTAAGGCTGGTCTTCAATGGCAACAACAACAAAGGAAAGTCCACTTACACATGGAAGCTGAACAACACTCTACATGGTCAAGGAAGAAAAAAAGAAAGAAATCAAAGACTTCCTAGAATTTAATGAAAACAAAAGTACAACAAACCCAAACTTCTGGGGCACAATGAAAGCAGTGTTAAGAGGAAAACTCATAACTCTGAGTGCCTCCAAAAGGAAACTGGAGAGAGCATACACTAGCAGCTTAACAGCACACCTGAAAGCTCTAGAACAAAAAGAAACTAATACACCCAAGAGGAGTAGAAGGCAAGAAATAATCAAACTCAGGGCTGAAATCAACCCGGTAGAAACAAAAGAACTAAACAAAGAATCAACAAAACCAGGAGCTGGTTCTTTGAGAAAATCAACAAGATAGATAAACCCAGACTAACCAGAGGAAACAGAGACAGTGTCCAAATTAACAAAATCAGAAATGAAAAGGGAGATATAACAACAGATTCTGAGGAAATTAAAAAAATCAACAGATCCTACTACAAAAGCATATACTCAACAAAATTGGAAAATCTGGATGAAATGGACAATTTTCTAGACAGATACCAAATATCAAAGTTAAGTGAGGATCAGATAAACCATCTAAACAGTCCAAAAGAAATAGAAGAACAGCCTAAAGAAATAGAAGCAGTAATTAAAATTCTCCCAATCAAAAAAGAAAGAAAGAAAGAAAGAAAGAGAGAGAGAGAGAGAGAGAGAGAGAGGGAGGGAGGGAGGGAGGGAGGAAGGAAGGAAGGAAGGAAGGAAGGAAGGAAGGAAGGAAGGAAGGAAGGAAGGAAGGGAAGGAAGAAAGAAAATATAAAAGAAAGAAAAGCCCAGGACCAGATGGGTTTAGTGCAGAATTCTATTGGACCTTCAAAAAAGACCTAATACCAATACTCTTCAAACTATTCCACAAAATAGAAACAGAAGGAACACTACCTAATTCATTCTATGAGGCCACAGTTACACTGATACCAAAACCTCACAAAGACCCAACAAAGAGAGAAAACTACAGACCAATTTCCCTTATGAATATCAATGCAAAAATACACAATAAAATTCTCACAAACAGAATCCAAGAACACATCAAAATAATCATTCACCACGATCAAGTAGGCTTCATCCCAGGGATGCAGGGATGGTTCAGTACCCCAAAATCCATCAATGTAATCCACTACATAAACAAACTCAAGAAAAAAAAAAACACATGGTCATTAAATCAGATGCTGAAAAAGCATTTGACAAAATTCAACATCCCTTGATGATAAAAGTCTTGGAAAGATCAGGAATTCAAGGACCATACCTAACATAGTAAAAGCAATATACAGCAAACCAATAGTCAACATCAAAATGGGGAGAAACTTGAAACATTCCCACTAAAATTAGGGACTAGATAAGGCCGTCCACTCTCTCCCTATCTATTCCATATAGTACTTGAAGTTCTAGCTAAAGCAATTAGGCAACAAAATGAGATCAAAGGGATACAAATTGGAAAGGAAGAAATCAAAATATCACTATTTGCAGATGATATGATCATCTACTTAAGTGACCCAAAAATCTCCACCAGAGAACTGCTACAGCTGACAAACAACTTCAGCATAGTGGCCGGATACAAAATTAACTCGAACAAATCAGTAGCCTTCTTATACTGGAAGGATAAACAGGCTGAGAAAGAAATGAGGGAAATGACACCCTTCACAATTGTCACAAACAATATAAAGTATCTTGGTGTGACTCTAACCAAACAAGTGAAAGACCTATATGACAAGAACTTCAAGTCTTTGAAGAAAGAAATCGAAGAAGACCCCGGAAGATGGAAAGACCTCCCATGCTCATGGATTGGCAGGATTAATATAGTAAAAATGGACATCTTGGTAAAAGCAATCTCCAGATTCAATGCAATCCTCATCAAAATTCCAACTCAGTTCTTCATAGACTTAGAGCAATTCTCAAATTCATTCAGAATAACAAAAAACTCAGGATAGCAAAAACTATTCTCAACAATAAAAGGACTTCTGGGGGAATCAGCATCCCTAATCTCAAACTGTACTACAGAAGAGTAGTGATAAAACTGCATGGTATTGGTACAGTGACAGGCAGGTAGATCAATGGAATAGAATTGAAGACCCAGAAATGAACCCACACACCTAGGGTCACTTGATCTTTGACAAAGGAGCTAAAACCATCCAGTGGAAAAAGACAGCATTTTCAACAAGTGGTGCTGGCTCAACTGGTTGTCAACATGTAGAAGAATGCAAATTGATCATTCCTATCTCTCTGTACAAAGCTCAAGTCCAAGTGGATCAAGGACCTCCACATAAAACCAGATACACTGAATCTAATAGAAGAGAAAGTGGGGAAAAGTCTTGAACACATGGGCACAGGGAAAAGTTCTTCAACAGAACACCAATGGCTTATGCTCTAAGATCAAGAATTGACAAATGGGACCTCATAAAATTGCAAAGCTTCTGTAAGGCAAAGGACACTGTCAATAGGACAAAACAGCAACCAACAGATTGGGAAAAGATCTTTACCAATCATACATCTGATAGAGGGCTAATATCCAATATATAGAAAAAAGTCAAGAAGTTAGACTCTAGAGAACCAAATAACCCTATCAAAAAATGGGGATCAGAGCTAAACAGAGAATTCTCAACTGAGGAATCTGGAATGGCTGAGAATCACCTAAAGAAATGTTCAACATCCTTAGTCATCAGGGAAATGCAAATCAAAACAACCCTGAGATTCTATCGCATACCAGTCAGAATGGCTAAGATCAAAAATTCAGGTGACAGTAGATGCTGGCCAGGATGTGGAGAAAGAGGAACACTCCTCTATTGCTGGTGGGACTGCAAGCTGGTACAACCACTCTGGAAATCAGTTTGGCGGACCCTCAGAAAAATGGACACAATATTCCTGAGGACCCAGCTATACCACTCCTGAGCATATACCCAAAAGATGTTCCAACATCTAATAAGGACACATGTTCCACTATGTTCATAACAGCCATATTTATAATAGCCAGAAGCTGGAAACAACCCAGATGTCCCTCACCAGAGGAATGGATACAAAAAATGTGGTACATTTACACAATGGAATACTACTCAGCTATTAAAAACAATGACTTCATGAAATTCACAGGCAAATGGATGAATCTTGAAAATATCCTGCATGAGGTAGCTCAGTCACAAAAGAACAAACACGGTGTGTGCTCACTGATAAGTGGATATTAGCCCAAAAGTTCAGAACACCCATGATTCAATTCACAGCAACTGTTGTACTGAGTGTGGGGTCCTAGATGGAAGAATTGGAGAAGGGACAGAAGGAACTGAGGGAGTTTGCAGCCCCAATGGGAGGGAGCAACAGTGTCAACTGTTCAGGGCCCCCAGTGCTACCAGAGACTGAACCACCAACCAATGAATTCATATGGAGGGGCCCATGGTGCTGGCCACATAAGTGGCTAAGGAGGACCTTGCTCACCATCAGTGGAAGGAGAGGCCTTTGGGCCTGAGGGTGTTAGATGCCCCAGTATCAGCGAATGTCAAGGAGCGAAGACAGGATTGGGTAAGTAGGTGGGGGAATACCCTCATAGAGGCAGGGGAAGGGGGATGGAGTAGGGGTTTCCAAAGGAGAGATCTGGAAAGAGGAAAACATTTGAAATATAAATAAAGTATTTTTTTAAAAAAATCTAAAGTGATTTCAGAATCCACTACTCCCAGGACAAATATAATTAGAGCATTATTTTTGTTGAGCTATGAAGAGAAAACAAAATTCCCACACATACAGAATCTGATATTTACTTTAAATCTTACTTTAAGGGGATAGACAGGAAGATAGAACTACAAATAACAATGTGGAAGTGGCCACCCTACAGGTGTTAGTGAATACTCTTACAACTCATGACTTAGACTGAGTGAACTCCTCCCCCGGTGCAGGGGAGAAAATTTAGAGCCTTGTACTTTTATAAACCAGCACCAGTTAGCATCATGCCCACTCTGACAAGAATTTCAAAACATACAAACCACTAAAAGAAACAGGTAGCTATGTATTAATAGATAGCTGAATAACTCCGTACATACTAAAGAAATTGAAACATCACCAACAGTACTATTTGAAGTACAATTTTAAGGAAAAATAATGCCAGTTATCCACAGGTGTTTTAAAGACTAAGAAGAGAAGAAAGTCTCTCAGTTCAGCCTATGAGGCCAGAACCACTCTCACACTGAAAACATAAATTGCAAGAAGCAAAAAGTACAGACAGACTAACATCTCACATGGATGCTGATGTAGTATCTGAGGCAAAATAATGGCAACTGTAATCAATCAAATTAAAAAATGACTAGGCACTGGTCACGGCCCACAGGCTGGCCCCTGGGAGTGCTGCTTAAAGCACAAACATCAACCCGTGCAGGCCTCTGTCGAATTTAGTATACAACTAATAATAAAAAAATAAATCAGCAACCAGGGAGGAAGTAGAGTTTCCACAAATAAGAAAAAACAGTTCGACAGAACTGAAGGGTCAACAGCAAATGACCAAAGGCCTTCTTGAGAAGGCCAGAGAAGACAGAACCATGCTAGAAACCCTTTATGTGCAGCAAAATGTGTACATGGGAAATGAAAATGAGAAAAAAGAAGAAAGGTGGTTCCGCAGAAGAACCTATGAGAAAGTGAGGGTGAGCAGCAGATGCAGCAATGTGGGCTGTTTACAAAAGTCATTTCTGCCCCATCCATATGTAATTAGTGACGACTGTTTCAAACCAAAGTTAAAAATTCACTGCCATTCAGCATCATGCCACAAAATATTACATACTTAGGTAAGACCAAAGAAAGCATGTTTAAGGTCTACAAACTTTAGCTACGAAATTTACATGAAAGAAATAGAAGCGGGTAAGAAGAGCTATGGGCTGTGTCTGCAGATTGTGACACTCAATGTTAAAACTCAATGTAACTAGCAAAATGGCCCTTGGAGTTCTTGTGAAAACTCACAAACTCAATGTAAAATATACACAGAGGGGCTAGAGAGATCGGTCTGTGGTTAAGGATGTGTACTGCTCTTGCAGAAAACCTGAGTTCAGCTTTAAGCGCCCAAGTGGGGTGAGTCACAACTGCCTGTAGCTTCTGCTCCACGGAATCTTCTACCATCTTCTGGCCTTTGTCAGCACCTACACTCATGTGCACACAACCACCCACCCTCACAAATACATATAATAAAAAATAAATCTTTAAATTATTTATAGAAAGGAAAAGGGCGTAGGAAAACAATTGGAAACCAGAAAAAGTTGAATGACTCATTTTAAACCTTTCTAGCTCATTACAAAGCACAATGTTTAAGATGGTGATAATGTGGAAAGGATGCACAAAAGCCAATAAAATGGGGGCGGTGGGGATGTCTAGAAGTAACACTTGGGTATCTGCAAGTGGGTTTGGGTGATATACTGAGGCTAATCATTGAGGAATGTATAATCTATTGAAAGAATTGGAATGACCAGACATCCATATTCCAAAACTGACTTTGATTCTCAACATATTCTATATACAAAATTTATCTTAAAAGGAGCCATTAGTTTAAAGGTAAAATCTAAAATTGTAAAACATTTGAAAAGTTGTCTATCAGCACATTATACACAATAGCGGTTTCATTAAGATGGTTTTGTGCATGAACATAGTGCATCTTGATCATAACCAGTCCCGTGGCCCTCTTGTCCTGCTCCCACTCTTGCTGACCTCCCACCCCATCCCCAAATAAATCTCCCCTCTACTGTAGTGGGTTTGCTCTAATATTGTTTGTATTATGTTAATTTGGGTCTCCAAAATTGCACAAGAATCCACACATCCGAATCCAAGACATGTTTTGATTGGTAAATAGAGTTGCCAACAGCCAATGGCTGGGCAGGACAGACAGAGGCAGAACTTTTAGGATTCCCTGGCAAGGGACTGAGGAAGGAGAAAGGAGATCTGCCGTGCTGGAAGAAGGTAGAGGAGAGGACATGCCACCTCTGAGTAGATTCGGGTCAGAGAACTTAGCCACTATGTAGAAGCCAGAGCGGCCCCAAGAGGGCTGCCTGACTGGGTCCGGGCAGCAAAGATAGAATATAGATTTTAGTAAGTAATCACTTGGGAATATTGAAGGGAGGTGGATTAGCCATATGACGATTAGGAAGTGGTCCAGCCATTGAGCTACTTAAGATATATAAAAATATAAAGGCTGAATACACACACACACACACACACACACACACACACACACACACACACACACACACACACACACTCCTTTCATTCAGGAGCCCAGAACATTGGGGTGGATAGTCAGAGATGGCCACTGCCGTTTGGATCAATTTGACTATTTAATTGGATACTGCCACATTCTACTGTTCTATTTTTCTGTGTGAGTGATCTACTATGTTCAATCGGGGTTGGTTACAGCAACATGACTGAGAGGTTTTTTTACAAGAGTATTGGCACCTTACCAGAGGCTATACTTCTAAAAGAAAAAAATGTCTTTTCCCCACCCACAGGCACCACTATGTGCCTAGGACAGAATGTTGATGGCTCAACCCCATAAGTGTCTTGTGCAGATAATCCTAGCCTTGGAGAGTTCTAGAGTGCAGTGGGCAGTGTCCCACCCCTTCCTCTACCTGCTGCATCCCTGCTGCCAGCTCTTTCGTGATATTCCTGGCATCACAAAAGGAGCTCAAATAGAAGTACTGTTTAGGGACGAGCACTCAACAGTCAGTCGCTCTCCGCATTTTGACATTGTGAGTTTTAGCATTTTGACGTTGTGAGTTTTTACAGTAGGCATTGCCCACTGTGGGTGGAGCTTCTTTGACCAAAGCTGCCAGGATTACTGATCTATAGGAATAATCATAAATATTTACAAGGAAATTTTACTGGGGCATCTTCTCCATGTAGCAAGGGAACAGCTACAGCTTCCCAACTAGGGCTTATGAGCATCACCCCAATGGGCTTTTGGAGAGATTTACAGCTTATTTTTAAATTCATATCTGTGTGGCAAGCTGAACTACTCCTAGGTTTTGGGGCCATGTGCAAATAAGATATGGGAAACAGGAACACAGCAAGCAATCTGATCTGATAACTGAGACAGATGCTCTGAGAATGGGGAAGGCACAAGATACAGGCAGGATACCTGGACAAAGGCACTATTCACACCCAGAGCGGGATGGACTGCGGCGTTCAGATCCTTTGGTCTTGGTTAGCCTTCTTCCGTCAACACTTAGTTGATAACCAGTTCTTGGTACTACACATACACCACTTGTCACTTCTTCCGTGATTGGCAGCCACACAGCATCAATTGTTTAACGGCAATTGTGTTTTCATGTGGGTAGATGTAGGGAGTTCATGAAGTCTCCAGATTATCTATCGGAGCAGCAACACTAAGAATCTGGAAAATAAATGTAATGAACCTTAGAGGAAGATACTTAGTGTTGGTTACCCAAAATGAGGTTCTCAATTCTGCCTCAAGGTGGCAGCAACATTCTAATTTTAAAGCTATCATGAACTAGCAAGAGGGTTCAGTTTGGTTTCCTTCAGCCTCCAGACCTGCAAGTCCATCCTTCCTGGCCTAGTGAACTGTATCCACAGAGGGAGCTGCTGACCAGGGAACTCCATTGGCTTAGCTGTATCTTCCTTAAGTTGATACTGGCTCTGCTTCGTGGGAATTTGCAGCAAAAGGTCAGAACCACATAGCACAGCAAATCTACCAGGCTGCCCAGCGACAGTATTTGTGTTATCATTGATTACAATGTCAGTTCCTCCTCAAAACACAGCTATGAAATATCTAAACTGTTCACAACTCAGCAGCGGCACACCACTAATTTTGTAGAAAAAACTGTGTGTTTCCTGATCTAGCTCCATCTGGTCTCATGATTCTAGATGATGTAACTTAGACAGGTCCATTTTAGGAATCCAGGTAACCAAGGGCTGGAGAGGTGGCTCAGCAGATAAGAATACTTGCTACTCTTATATCGGACTTGAATGAAGTTCCCAGAATTTATCTTAGATGGCTCACAATCACCTGTAATCCAGCTTATTAACATAGCTACATTTTCCAAAGTAGCCATGTGTGTGCATTTCTGTGTGAATGTATGCACACTATGTGTTTCTGTACAGGTACATGTCGATTCCAGAGGGGACCAGAAGAGAGTATAGGATCCCCTAAAGCTGGATTCCTAGCTCTTGGGTATCAATAATTTTCCCCCATTAATTGCTGTCCTTGTAATATTTTAAAGCAGAATTTGGCTTTCTTATGATGTCTAGGAATAAAACAAGGCCAAATATTTTGTGTTTCCCTTCTTCTGTTGGAGTTGTGAGAGCCAGTGTCTCCCAGGCTGGTGCCAGGACTGAGACCCTGATGCAGCAAATGCAACTGTAACAAGGCACAATCAACTCCAATTAAGCCATTCTTGGGAGTTTCCTTTAACTTTAGCCAATTCTTCTGGCTTTTAAACCAAAGTATTCACTTTTCAGAATGGGATCGTTTTTAACACCTGATCATGAGTTACTCAGAGTCAGGGACTTTATTTATCTGGATATTTAGTGCTTACTAGGAGGAAAGTACTGCCTGGTAGTATAAATCTAGCCACTTACCCATTGCTGGTGAGGCCATGAATTCCACAGGAAAACCTACAACTGCCACTTTCCATACCATTACAATCTCCATCTGCATCCCAAATACTTTGTATTTTCTTTTGAAGCAGATGGAAATCAGTTACAACACTATCCAACTGGCCAAAATGCAGAGAACTGACCTTGCAATGCCCAATGCCAAGTGATACATCTACAATACAACCCTACAGGGCTCAGGGAGCATTGTGGAAGAGGGGAAGGGAAATCTGTAAGAGTCTGCTGCCAACTGTATCCACTACATAGGACAGGGAAACTGGGCTCAAGAAATCTCAACAGTGTAGCTGCCTAAACAAGACCTGAACAATGACATCACCAGTTGACATGCCAACGTGGAAGGGGAAATCTCACAAGACTCACATCTAGATGAAGAACACTACACAGTTACTGACTATGGAGAGAGAGGGAGCCAGTCTTCTGGAGGGTTATTCAATACCAAGCGGTCACCTATACTATGAGCAACACTAGATAGATCCAGTTGGTTGTATTTGTGTAACTCTGTACAACGTAACACTAATAATCAAAGAGAATAATGAAGATAATGCATGAAAGTGGAAGGAAGGGCTTGTGGGTAGAGGAAGGAGGAGCAGTGATGGAAGGGAGCAGGGTATAACAAACTGGAGATGATCGTGTCGAAAGGTCATAATAAAACCTTCCTTTGTATAATTAATAAATGCTAATAAAAACAAGGAACAGACTATTCTGATGTTATTCAAACAGGAGGGTGCAAAGACCCAATGCTTTCAGCCATGCACCTGCCTGGTCTTAGGTGTTCCTGCCTGTCTGCCCTAGTTCCTTGATCCATGTAATTCTGATATGGCAGGCATGATGGCTGAAAGAGGCTATGTGGATGGCCAATGCTACAGGCTCTGTCCTAGCTGAGATATAATGGAGCTTTCTGCTCTTTCTCCCCTGGCTCAGCTTCTGCCTTCTGATTCCCCCATATTCCCTGGTAGGCATTGAGATGAATATGTGAGCCTCTTACCTGGCACAGTGATCAGCCACAGAACATCATGACTCCTTTTCTTTTGGGAGTTAAAGATTGAAAGAGTTCACAAACTGCATAAAGAATAGGCTTCAAAACTGAAGGATGAGTACTTAAGAAGGAAACCTGGCAAGTGGCACAAAACTGGAAAGCAGCACGGGCCGCCATTGAATGTGATCCCTGAATCTAGGGCTCATACTGCTGAGACATATGTGAGTGCTATACAGAGGCTCATAGTGCTAACACATGTGAGCATGACAAACTCACATGACTGACATGCCCGTGAGTGCTATAGCAGCTGCAGGCCCTACACATGACCTTAATTGAATCATGGCTCCGCAAACTGATGATCTTCTGTGGTCCTTTGCCATGCTGACTGGATGGAGAAAAGACATAACTGTACTGCACATTGGAACAAAAGCATTTGGGGGTTGTTGTTCACTTTGGGGGAAGCACAAGTGGGCCAGTTCCTACTGACATGACAGAGGCTAAGAGTAAAACTCAGGAAAGGTGACTTTGTTCTAGACTTTGATTAAATTCCTTTTCTCCAATAAAGTGAATAGCTCATTTCCTGTAGCACCGTGATGCCAAAGAGAGATGGGCCAGGGAGCAAGAGACAAATTGGAGCTTAGGGCAGAGAAGACGGGTTTCTTTTAGAGAATTAGAATTCTGGTTGGCACGTGGGGCAGAAATGAAAGTGAGATCTTTTAAACATCCCTTCAAGATAGGAAAGGGCAGGAACAAACCAGGCCTGCTGCTCTGAGATGGAACTACACAAAGGCAAAATGGTGTCATAACCACTCGGACTGGAGAGGACGGTCACATCTGCAGAAATCTCTCCTGAAGAGAAACTTGGAGTCCTGCTTCCCTGGAGCCAGTCTGATTCCCACAGTTTGAGAGCCACAGTGCCATCTTGGATGCCTGGGCAGACTTGAGACAAAAATATCTGGGTTCAGATCTCAGCTCCACCACTTAGCAGGTGTGAATTAGGGTGAGCTAATTAACTTCTCTGGGTCAAACTTTCTTTGTCTATCAAATGCATAAAGTAATCCTTAGTACATAGTATTCTTCTGCTGATGAAATTATTTTAAATGAGACTTTGTTAATTATGCATGGAACCCAATAAAGACAACATGATCCTTAATTACTATATTTAGAAACAGTTTTACCATTGGCTTTTATTCTTTTATTATTTTAAGGAACACTTGCTACAAAGTATTTATGCCCCACCCCAACCCCAATGCACACAACAGGGTCTCAGGAGTCCCTGATTTGCCTTGAATTCATTTTATGCCTGAGTAGATGATGCCTTTGAATTTCTTATCCTCCTGCCTCTACCTCCCATGTGCTGGTATTACAGGCATACATATATGTACATATGTCATGCCGGGGTTCAAGCTCAAGGCTCGATGCATGCTTGCCTACATCCCTAACCCCAGATTTTCATTCATATAAGCATTAATGAATTAAATGTTATCAAACTGTCTCTATGAGAGATTTAAAAGAGGTTGTGGATTTTCCTTGAAATCTATCTACCTAGAAAATGGCATCACTGTGCTAGAGGACCCTGCCCGTGGAGGCGTGGTGTGGATTTGGCTGCTTGCAGAGGGGACCGGCCAATGGTTTTGTTTACTATTTAATTCAGATAACAACATACTAGTCTCACTAAAGTGTTAGGTGCCTTCCACTTCCTGGCCTCTGCAGGAGGTTTATAGGATAAGGAAAGTCTATTACTTAGAGGGTGACAGACTCTCTTCTGGAACTTACTTGGATTTTGTGCTTTCACGGAGTAAAAATTACAACCAACCAATATCATTTATAGTATATAGGGCTTGGTTTTAAAATTCTTCAGTTGAATTTGGTAATTAAAAATTTCCCCAATAGTTTTTATATCCTTTATTCTTAAATCACTAATTCATTTTTAATTTTGTTGTTGGTTTTTTTTTTATATACTTTATTTACATTCCAATGTTTCCCCTTTTCTAGGTCTCCTCTTTGGAAACTCCCTATCCCTTCCCCCTCCCTGCCTCTATGAGGAAATTCCACCTCCCACCCACCCACCCACCCATTCCCATATTCCCACCTTGACATTCCCCTTTACTGGGGCCTCTAACACCCTCAGGCCCAAGGGCCTACCCTCTCCCTGATGGCCAACGAGACCATCCTCTGCCACATATGTGGTCCGAGCCATGGGTCCATAGATGTGCATTCTTTGGTTGGTGGTCCAAACTCCAGGACGCTGGGGGGGGGGGGGCAGAGTCAGACCAGTTGACGCTGTTGCTCCCTCCATGGGGCTGCAAACTCCCTCAGCTCCTTCAGTCCTTTCTCCAAATCCTCCATCTGGGACCTCACTCTCAGTCCAGTGGTTACTGTAAAGTGAAACTTGGGCATTCTAAACTTTTGGGCTAATATCCGCTTATCAGTGAGTACATACCATGTTCGTTCTTTTGTGACTGAGTTACCTCGCTCAGGATGATATTTTCAAGTTCCATCCATTTGCCTACAAATTTCATTAAGTCATTGTTTTTAATAGCTGAGTAGTTCTCCGTTGTGTAGATGTACCACATTTTCTGTATCCATTCCTCTGATGAGGGACATCTGGGTTGTTTCCAGCTTCTGGCTATTATAAATATGGCTGCTATGAACATAGTGGAGCATGTGTCTTTATTGCATGATGGAGCATCTTCTAGGTATATGCCCAGGAGTGGTATAGCTGGGTCCTCAGGTAGTATTATGTCCATTTTTCTGAGGG
>CM052714.1:66486949-66498574 GCA_028551405.1 Uromys caudimaculatus
CTTTATGTTATTTCCCTTGCCTTTTGCCATCTTGTTGACTCTGATGTTAGCTGATCTTACTCTGTCTGGTTGTGGCTTACCCCTCCTGCAGGTCTCTGTGTCAGTACTCCTTGAAGACCAGCTCTCTCTGAGAGGTGTTTGGGTTTGGAGAGCTGTCGCACAGGGTCAGCTCTGGGGTGCAGAATGGAATCAGAAGGATCTTGTCCCCAGCTGTCCCTTGGTTCCTATGCCCTGAAGGCTCTGTAAGGGTCCCTCTTGATCCAGTGAATTTGAACAGAAGTGGTGGTTTTGCCTGTGCTAAAGGTGTGTCAGCACTCCTGGGATTCCCCGATCTCTTGTGGAGCCTTGTAGCTCAGGCTGAGGTCCCCAGGCACAGGCCCCTGGTGGCCCAGGCAGAGGTCTCCACCCACAGGTGAAAACCGGAAGTTTTGGGGTTTTTCTGTCCCCAGGTTCTCAGGCCCTGGATCCTGGCAGATCCATGCAGGTCTGGGTGAGAGGTATTGCTCCCTTTAACCCTACTCACTGCCTTTCCAAGCTCCTGGGAGGTCACCCCTCTCCGGTGCTCGTTGGCTATGGACTCCTGGCAACCCAGGTAGAGGACTCGACCCACAGGTAAAAACCGGACGGTTCACAGTTTTTCTGTCCCCGGGTTCTCAGGCCCCGGATCCCTGCAGATCTGGGCAGGTCTGGGTGGAAGGTGTTGCTCCCCTTAACCCCACTCACAGCCTTTCCAAGCTCCTGGGAGGCCACCCCTCTCCGGCGCTCTGGCAGCCCAGGCAGAGGTCTTGACCCACAGGTGAAAACTGGAAGGTTCACGGTTTTTCTGTCCCCGGGTTCTCAGGCCCCAGATCCCGGCAGATCCGGGCGGGTCTGGGTGAGAGGTGTTGCTCCCCTTAATCCCACTCACAGTCTTTCCAAGCTCCTGGGAGGCCACCCCTCTCCGGTGCTCGTTGGGTATGGACTCCTGGCGGCCCAGACAGAGTGAAGTGAGACTTATGTTCCTATAATTCAAACTGTTTTTCAAATCAACAGACATTACCTTCTGAGAACTACCTCAATATGACTTGAGAAACAGGACTTTCTGAAACTGGACACCCTCAATTGTGTCAACAACCTTTAACAATGAGTTTGTGCTAAATGCTAACTGCCAACATTATGGTGTTGTGTTAGGCTTTGCTTGCCTTCAAAGGTCATAAAGGACCTATAAACGAGTCCCCCTGCTGCAGCTGAGGGTCGCTTCCTTCTCCTCCAGTAGAAAGCAAAGTGGCCCAGCTGTAATAAACTTTTTGTTTTGCAACATTGCTGCCTCTAAGAGTGTTTGGATCTCAACTCCGACACTACAACAGAAGCCACTAGTTATATTTCAAAAGTTCATTGTATTTCATTTTGTTGCACAATAAATATTAAATGTACATTAGGAATTAGTGTTCCTTTTGTGTTGAGTATGGACAGCCATGAGTTCCTTTCTCTTCTGCAAATCACTTCCAGGTTAAAGACATTACAAAAGCAGCTTAACTGAACGTCTTATAGATGTTATTCAATCCCCTGGAGTGAATTGACAGTTTAACGTCAGACTTTCCCACTACTCACTGTTGATGTAACATGACTGAATTCACAGGCTAGTAAGATGGAGAGAATGAGCTGACTCCCATAGGTTGTCCTCTGGCCTCTAAGAGCACATTGTGGCATGTGTATGACCCCAATCCCAATATTACATAAAAATAGATATGATTAAATTTACTTATGTGCGTAGGTATTTTGCCTGCATGTATGTCTGTGTACTACTTTCATGACTGGTTCCCACAGAGAACAGAGGAAGGCACCTAGACTAAAGTTACAGATAGCTGTGATCTGTCATAGAAATGCTGCAAATCAAAGCCATGTCCTTTAGAAGAGCATCCAGTTCTCTTAACTGCTGAGCTGTCTAACTCCTTATTTATTTATTTATTTATTTATTTATTTATTTATTTATTTATTTATTTATTTATTTATTAAGGCTAGTTTTTTATGTATTGTTTCTTGCCTCATGTTTGTTAGAACAGTATTAAATTTTGAAATCTGTTCAACATGCAAATCAATGGGGGTGCTTAGTGCAAAAGCTGTTTGTGTCACAGTGAGACATGCTTACTTGCTCTGTAAACAAGGAGACAAACCGAGATTAGTAAAGGGTAAGCTTATTGAAGGTCTTTTATCTGGAATGTCTTATGCTAATTTATGCACAGATTTACAAACAGCAAGCAGTCCATGGCCTTTCTTGCAGATTGGCCACTCCCCATGCAATAATTTTGTCATCTTCCCATTCCACCTTGCCACTTGATTCAAGTTATTTGTAGTGACCCTGGTGACTAATTGCTTTTTTATTAAGTAATTCTGGTGACACTTTCACATTATGAACTCACAGCTGAGCTGTGTAAATCTTGTGCTGAACTCAAACACAGAAACTGAACAAGATAGTCTCAGTGACTTGATTGAGGGTGTGAGCCTCATAGGATGTAGCTTTTACACAGAACCTACCCAGCTGCTTTTTCTCTTAGAGGATGAAGGGAGAAATGGATTGTCAGGGATTCTAGCATGTGTATCATTAATAATTAAATTTACATCAACTTAATGTAGTCATGTATACAACATTAAGCTTATTGCAAACATTTCCCCCCAAGTTTGCGTTTGAACCAGTGGACTGAACAATAGTACTGTATTTTACTTTGCTCTAAGAAATATTACAAGTAAACTAGGCCTGCTGTATGAATTAATGTTCATCCCACATCTTAGAGCTATTTGTAAAATCTCAGATTTTATATTTTTAAAGATTTTATTGTAGTGATTCTTCATGCTTGTGTATGTAAATATTTAATGGGAGCTGCATGACTGTTCCTCAGGTAAATGTCTGTATGTGCCTGTGTGCAGTTTTTCCCCAGATGTCAGTACTACATGGGCCACATACATAATAATAAACGTATCTATTTACATTTGGTCATTCAGGAAGTGTCATTGTAGCACTGGAGCGATGGGTCAGTGAGTGGGAGTGCTTGCTTTACGAATGTCCTCTTGACAGAGTCTTGAGTCACTTGGAAGATGGACCTTTGGGCATGTTTGTGCATGATTGTTTTGATTGTGTGAATTGCTAGGGGAAGACTCAACTTAATTGAGGGTGGTGCCATTCCCTGGCAGGGCACCCTGGACTGTATAATGTGGGGAAAGCAAGCTGATCTCTAGCACACATTCACTCATTGTTTTCCTCCATAGACTGGCATTTTCCCCTCTCTTAATTTGGTTCAGTCAGAGTATTTAATCACAGCACCAGGAAAAGAAATGAATGCCCAGTGCAAACGTGATGTCATAGTCACTGTCTTACTGTTGTGAAGAGACCAGAACCACGGCAACTCTTATAAAACAGAGCATTTAATTGGGGCTGGCCTACAGTTTTAGAGGTTTAGTTCATTCTCATCCTGGTGGAAAGCACGGCAGTGTGCAGGCAGACATGATGCTGGAGGAGTTGAGAGCTGCATCCTGATCCACAGGCAGAAAGAAAGACTGGGCTTGGTATAAGCTTTTGAAATCCCAAAGCCCACCCCAAGTGACATACTTCCTCCTCCAACAAGACCATATCTCTGAATCCTTCTAATCTTATCTTAAAAATTTCACTCCCTGGGACTGGATCAGTGGTTAAGAGTATTGGTTGCTCTTGTAAACGTCCTGAGTTTAATTCCCAGCAACCCCAAGGTGGCTCACAGCCATCATTAATGAGATCTGATGCCCTCTTCTGGCATGAAGGTGTACATGCACATAGAGCACTCATAAAATAAATTAATTAATTAAAAAAATACACTCCCTGGTGACAAAGCATTCAAATATACAAGCCTAATTTGGTCACCTTACTCACACCACCACAGATGAGGATATAAATTCCAATCGCATTACTCATGGAAAAGCCAAGGTACCCCAGGTGTGCCTGCAGTACCAGTGATGTCTCTGAGTAAAAGACAGAAGATTTCTGGAGCTGTCAGCCTGACTTCAGGTTCACTGGGAGCCTCTGATTCATGAGGTTGAGTGATATAGCTAGAGCAGGGTCTTTGATGTCCCCCTCTGCATCTGTGTGTGCACACTCCAACAAACATGCATAGATCTGCCCCTCCAACACACACACAAAACATTCAAAAACATTTAAAGACCTGCCATTGTGTGCTAGACAGAGCACAGGCTGTCAAGCCAGATGCAGCTAAGTATGCTCCAAACACTAGTCATTGCTTTTAACCAGCAAATCAGGTCAGTGGGTTACTATGTAGAATAGTGGCTCTAGCTATGGGAACCTTTTCTGATCATCACTCTTGTTCCCGGCTGGTAAATAGACTCATCTCAGAGTTTTGAGGCTTCTCTGTTCTGTCCTTTTTTTTTTTTGGATAAAGACAAAGGAGACACAGGGATCCAGCATAGAGCTCTTACCTCAGAGACAGGCTGCAGTGCAGTGCCCATCCCCACTCTGCTTCCACTCCTACTGCAACCCACCCGCCCCGCCCATCCCACATTTCTTCTGCAATGTGAAGCCTGGCTTTGTGGTCATTAGACACCTTTCTTGGTTTTGATTCTTTTAGAGAACTTGTCTAGCAAACAAAACACTTTGCAACAACTCCATTAAAACTAATTAAAGATGGAGACTTCAAAACCCCCAGCTTAATCTTAGAAATCAGACTTTTGGAAGGATACTGTTAGCTAAGGCAGTAGTTTCAATTTCCCCGGTGACGGTACATTTTCTATTAAATAAATTAAAATGATTACAGGCTTTGATAAAACTTTTTGGAGTGAAGCTTTGGAATTGACAACAGCCAGGCATTAATTGTGATAATGGGCAGTGTGGAAGCATATGGTAGGTTTTACAAAGCACAGGGTCCAGATGGACTCATTAGACATTCACATTTCTGCCTTGTGCGTGTGGAGTCACTGAGCCAATGGTTCTTTTGGGGACAGATCATGTTGCAGATGGAAAACATTATCCGTTATTTTCTGTTCCTGTTGAAAATGTTTTGCAATCATACCCATATACATTATGAAACCATAGCAAGGAAAATATTCATAATAAAACAAACTATTGGTATGGAATGAGGTTGACATTAAAACAAAAATAAATAAGTGCTGGATCTTGACCCAAGTAGCAATTTTAAATTTTAAATTGTTCAGAAATAGCTGACAGATTCCATCTGCCTTCTTGGGTACTTCCTAGACAATTCTATATTCTTTTAGCCTCTAACAAGGAGAGACTCTCTCTTACTCTAAGGAATCACCCCTGAGTGATGCTAATATGCTTTTACCAACACAAACTTGTTAACTCACCAACAATGATTATTCTGACCTGGTCAGTCTGATTATGTCACTGGAGCTGTGTCAGCTTTAAGAACAACATTCTCTTTATTGTTTGAGAATTTCATATGTGTATGTAATGTATTTTAATCAAATTTAAATTTTAGACCCCTCCACCTTCAAGCATTTTTCCCCCTGGTTTTCAAGACAGGGTATCTCTGTGTAGCCTTGGCTATCCTGGAACTTGCTCTATAGACCAGGATGGTCTTGAACTCACAGAGATCTGCCTGTCTCTGCCTCTCGAGTGCTGGGATTAAAGTCCTGTGCCACCAGCTTAAAAAAAAAAAAATCCACAGCACTTTGGGCTAGCTGTATGAGCATGGGTGTGGCAACTTCTGAGGAACTACATCCCTGAAGAAAATCGATTCTCCATCTTCCCCCACAGTCAGCAATCACCAAAAGCTCCTCAGCGAGAGGTGGATTTTCTTGTGGAAGTGGGTTCTTCTCCTTCTCCTTCTCTTTCTCCTTCTCCTTCTCCTTCTCCTTCTCCTTCTCCTTCTCCTTCTCCTTCTCCTTCTCCTTCTCCTTCTCCTTCTCCTCCTTCTACTTCTTCTCCTCCTCCTCCTCCTTCTTCTTCTTCAAGAATTATTTATTTTATGTATATGAGTGCATTGTAACTGTCTTCAAACACACCAGAAGAAGGCATGGGGTTCCATTACAGATGGTTGTGAGCCAGCATGTGGTTGCTGGGAATTGAACTCAGGACCTCTGGAAGAGCAGTCAGTGCTTTTAACCACTGAGCTATCTCTCCAGCCCTAGAGGTGGAATTTCTTAGTCCCACTCTCCCACGACACTGGGATTTGGGCTGTTTGCTCTTCTGCAGGTTAAGGCCTCCAGTTTTGAAAGTTAAATTCAATATGAAAATAATGTTTGTTCTAGTCACAGTTTTATTACTTAAAAAATTGTGAATTACAATTGATTGTTTTACCATCAGGAAGTTGGTAAGGGCTGGTTTATTTCAGGCTCTGAAAGGTTAGATGTCTTTAATTTTTTAAAAATCATATTTATTTACTTTTGTATGGATATGTGTACATTCACACTACAGTGAATATGTGGAAACCAGAGGACTTTCAAGGAAATAGGTTGTCTCCTTCCACCCCATGGATTCTGGGGATTGAACTCAGGCTGTCAGATTTGACTGCAAGGCCCTCTACCTGCTGAACCACCTCACAGGCCCTCAGTTGGATCTCAATGGACTATCAAAGGTTGAATACTAGCAGCAACTACAGCTTCTCTTTGGGCACGACATTAAAAATGGAGTGGGAACAAGCTGAACATTGACGTTCCCTCTCTTGCAATGCAGAATACAGATTCCTAAATTAGAAACTTATCTAAATGGAGAAAAATCACACACCATACAGTATGACAGCACATAGTATTTTATTTTCTGTAATCATATTTTAAAAATTCCAAAAGAAAGTTTCCAAGTTTTCTTTCTTGGAAAGGGCTGTCCTGGTTTTCTCATAGATCATGAAGTTTCTGCTTGGGCAGAAAAAAATGCCATTTCTCTTATGCAATTAGTTGAAAATGGTGTAATTTGCAAGAAATTGCTCTGTCTTACTAAGTTAACACAGAGAGTTTCTAAATGCAGGGCAAAATCTCCAGAATGAAAGATAAATATGCAATCCAAAGCCACTCATGATTACAGCTGAGGAGGTGTGAAGACAGCTTGGCGTCTGTAAAGACCAATCCCAGTACCCTCAGCTATTATTTGCTATTCAACACTATATACAGTTGGAGCATACTGAGAGCTAGGTGTCACCTGGGAAAAGTCTGTGTTGCCAGCTACAGAAGAAAGTTTGGGCTCTGTATTTTGAGGCGTTTTGGGGTGTGTCCAGTAACCACTAGCCCTCAGAATCACTGGTTAGAGAAACAATGGGCAGAATTTTGGTAGGCAGTGAAAGTCCTTTTGAGTAGGTAACAGAGAGAAACCTACAGAAAGAGAATGAGGCCAGAGCTTACATGAACTGCCTTCCAGGTAGATGGACCATATCGGTGAGGTCCTGGGTCCAGCAGAGGCTTGATTGGCACTGGGATAGGACTGGAAGGTAGGTAAGAGCAACCACAGGAAGAAGGAAAGTTTTGTTGGAGCAAAATGGAGGGTGAGGACAAAACTGCATCCTGTTGGAAAGGTGGGCACGTGCCAGGACACCGGAAAGGCATGGGAGCAGTGCCAGGACACTGGAAAAGCATGGGGGAGGGGGGCAGAAGTAAGAACTATAAATAGGTATCATATGCACAAGCAGAAGTGGACTCAGGTAGGGCCTTGGTACAGTCAATCAGGATAGAGGAAATGGTAGTCTAGGATGCTGGCAATGCTGGTGATGGAAAGAGGATACCTTGGAGACTGGTTGTGAAGAAGGTAGAGCCAAAGACTCGCCTTTCATGCCAAATGTTGGATGTGAGAGAAAGAAGGGAAGGAGTCAGGAGTGACTACCAAAACTCTGGCTTGATTACACACTTTTGGGTGACTGATGGGGCCATCTGCTAAATCGATACCTGGCTTAGACAGTCAGGACAGAGGTGAGTGCTGTTTGGGGGCATGTTTACATCTGAGGTGAAATTATGTTGGAATAATAAATAGGCACCAGACTTCAGAGGACAAGGTATGGAGGCTTTAACATGGGAGTGAGGATGTCTTCCTTATTTCTCTGGGAATACAAGTAAAAATGGAGATTTTTCTTTTTTTATTTATTCAATACTTTATTTACATTTAAAATGTTTTCCCCTTTCCAGGTCTCCCCTTTGGAACCCCCCATCCCATCCCTCCTCCCCCTGCCTCTATGAGAGTATTCCCCCACCCACCCACCCATTCCCATCCTCCCTCCCTAACATTCCCGTACACTGGATCATCTAACAACCTCAGGCCCAAGGGCCTCTCTTCCCACTGATAGCTAACAAGGCCCTCCTCTGCCACATATGTGGGCCCCTCCGTATACATTCTTTGGTGGGTGGTCCAGTCTCTGAGAGCACCTGGAGCCTGAGCAGTTGACATTGTTGCTCCCTCCATGGGGCTGCAACTCCCTCAGTTGCTTCAGTCCCTTCTTCAACTCCTCCATCTGGGACCCCACGCTCAGTCCAACAGTTGCTGTGAAGTGAATCTTGGGAATTCTGAACTTTTGGGCTAATATCCACTTATCAGTGAGTACATACCCTGTTTGATCTTTTGTGACTGAGTTACCTCACTCAGGATGATATTTTCAAGTTTCATCCATTTGGCTGCAAATTTCATTAAGTCATTGTTTTTAATAGCTGACTAGTATTCCATTGTGTAAATGTACCACATTTTCTGTATCGGTTTCTCTGTTGAGGGATCCGTGGGTTGTTTCCAGCTTCTGGCCATTATAAATATGGCTGCTATGAACATAGTGGAGCATGTATCCTTATTATACATTGGAGCATCTTCTAGGTATATGCCCAGGAGTGGTATAGCTGGGTCCTCAGGAAGTATTATGTCCAATTTTCTGAGGGTCCGCCAAACTGATTTCCAGAGTGGTTGTACCAGTTTGCAATCCCACCAGCAATGGAGAAGTGTTCCTCTTTTTCCACATCCTGGCCAGCATCTGCTGTCACCTGAGTTTTTGATCTTAGCCATTCTCACTGGTGTCAGGTGGAATCTCAGGGTTGTTTTGATTTGCATTTCCCTGATGACTAAGGATGTTGAACATTTCTTTAGGTGCTTCTCAGCCATTCCAGTTTCCTCAGTTGAGAATTCTCTGTTTAGCTCTGATCCCCATTTTTTGATAGGGTTATTTGGTTCTCTGAAGTCTAACTTCTTGAGTTCCTGTATATATTGGATATTAGCCCTCTATCAGACGTAGGATTGGTAAAAATCTTCTCCCAATCTGTTGGTTGCCGATTTGTCCTATTGATAGTGTACTTTGCCTTACAGAAGCTTTGCAATTTTATGAGGTCCCATTTGTCAATTCTTGATCTTAGAGCATAAGCCATTGGTGTTCTGTTCAGGAACTTTTCCTCTGTACCTACATATTCAAGAGATTTCCTCACTTTCACTTCTATTAGATTCCGTGTATCTGGTTTTATGTGGAGGTCCTTGAACCACTTGGACTTGAACTTTGTACAGGGAGATAGGAATGATCAATTTGCATACTTCTACATGTTGACAACCAGTTGAGCCAGCACCATTTGTTGAAAATGCTGTCTTGTTTCCATTGGATGGTTTTAGCTCCTTTGTCAAAGATCAAGTGACCCTAGGTGTGTGAGTTCATTTCTGGGTCTTCATTTCTATTCCATTGATCTACCTACTTGTCACTCTACTAATACCATGCAGTTTTTATCACTACTGCTCTGTAGTACAGCTTGAGGTCAGAAATGCTGATTCCCCCAGAAGTCCTTTCATTGTTGAGAATAGTTTTTGCTATCCTGGGTTTTTTGTTATTCCAAATGAATTTGAGAATTGCTCTAAGTCTATGAAGAACTGAGTTGGAATTTTGATGGGGATTGCATTGAATCTGTAGATTGCTTTTACCAAGATGTCCATTTTTACTATATTAATCCTGACAATCAATGAGCATTGGACATCTTTCCATCTCCTGAAGTCTTCTTCCAGTTCTTTCTTCAGAGACTTAAAGTTCTTGTCATATAGATCTTTCACTTGTTTGGTTAGAGTCACACCAAGATACTTTATATTGTTTGTGACTATTGTGAACTGTGTCATTTCCCTAAATTCTTTCTCAGCCTGTTTATCCTTCCAGTATAGGAAGGCTACTGATTCGTTTTGAGTTAATTTTGTATCCGGCCACTATGCTGAAGTTGTTTGTCAGCTGTAGCAGTTCTCTGGTGGAGTTTTTCAGGTCACTTAAGTATATCATCATATCATCTTCAAATAGTGTTATTTTGATTTCTTCATTTCCAAATTGTATCCCTTTGATCTCGTTTGTTGTCTAATTGCTCTAGCTAGAACTTCAAGTACTATATCGAATAGATAGGGAAAGAGAGGGCAGCCTTGTTTAGTCCCTGATTTTAGTGGGATTGTTTCAAGTTTCTCTCCATTTAGTTTGATTGTGGTCACGGGTTTGCTGTATATTGCTTTTACTATGTTTAGGTATGGTCCTTGAATTCCTGATCTTCCTAAGACTTTTATCATGAAGGGATGTTGAATTTTGTCAAATGCTTGTTCAGCATCTAATGAAATGACCATGTGGCTTTTTTCTTTGAGTTTGTTTATGTAGTGGGTTACATTGATGGATTTTGGGGTACTGAACCATCCCTGCATCCCTGCGATGAAGCCTAGTTGATCATGATGAGTGATCATTTTGATGTGTTCTTGGATTCGGTTTGTGAGAATTTTATTGAGTATTTTTGCATCAATATTCATAAGGGAATTTGGTATGTAGTTTTCTTTCTTGGTTTTTGTCAGGTTTTGGTATCAGTGTAATTGTGGCCTCATAGAATGAATTAGGTAGTGTTCCTTCTGTTTCTATTTTGTGGAATAGTTTGAAGAGTATTGGTATTAGGTCTTCTTTGAAGGTCTGATAGAATTTGGCACTAAACCCATCTGGTCCTGGGTTTTTTGTGGTTGAGATACTTTTAATGACTGCTTCTATTTCTTTAGGGGTTATGGGACTGTTTAGATGGTTTATCTGATCCTGACGTAATTTTGGTATTTGGTATCTGTCTAGAAAATTGCCCATTTTATCCAGATTTTCCAATTTTGTTGAGTATATGCTTTTGTAGTAGGATCTGATGATTTTTTTTAATTTCCTCAGATTCTGCAGTAGTATGAACCTTTTCATTTCTGATTTTGATAATTTAGATACTGTCTCTGGGTCCTCTGATTAGTCTGACTAGGGGTTTATCTATCTTGTTGATTTTCTCAAAGAACCAGCTCCTGGTTTTGTTGATTCTTTGTATAGTTCTTTTTGTTACTACTTGGTTGATTTCAGCCCTGATTATTTCCTGCCTTCTACTCCTCTTGGGTGCATTAGCTTCTTTTTGTTCTAGGGCTTTCAGGTGTGTTGTTAAGCTGCTAGTGTATGCGCTCTCCTATTTCTTTTTGGAGGCACTCAAAGCTATGAGTTTTCCCTTTAACACTGCTTTCAATGTGTCCCATAAGTGTGGGTATGTTGTACTTTCATTTTCATTAAATTCTAGGAAGCCTTTAATTTCTTTCTTTATTTCTTCCTTGACCAAGTTGTCACTGAGTAGAGCATCGTTCAGCTTCCATGTGTATGTGGGCTTTCTGTTGTTATTGTTGCCATTGAAGACCAGCCTTAAACTGTAGTGATCTGATAGGAGGCATGGGATTATTTC
>CM052714.1:66498674-66569831 GCA_028551405.1 Uromys caudimaculatus
CTTGGTAGATTTTTTCTTTGATGAGTATGAAGTGTCCTTCCTTATCTTTTTTTATGACTTTTGGGTGAAAGTCAATTTTATCCGATATTAGAATGGCTACTCCAGCCTGTTTCTTGGGACCATTTGCCTGGAAAATTGTTTTCCAGCCCATTACTCTGAGGTAGTGTTTGTCTTTATTCCGGAGGTGTGTTTCCTGAGTGCAGCAAAATGCTAGGTCCTCTTTATGGATCCAGTCTGTGAGTCTATGTCTTTTTTATTGGGGAATTGAGTCTATTGATGTTAAGAGATATTATGGAATAGAGATTGTTGGTTCCAGTTATTTTGGATGTAACTTTTAGGCTTGTGTGGCTATCTTCTTTTCAGTTTGTTGAAAGATTACTTTCTTGTGTTTTCTAGAGTGTGGTTTCCCTCCTTGAGTTGACGTTTACCATTTATTATCCTTTGTAGGTCAGGGTTTGTGGAAGCATATTGTATAAATTTGGTTTTGTCATAGAACATTTTGTTTTCACCATCTATGTTAATGGAGAGTTTTTCTGGGTATAGCAGCCTGGGCTGTCAGTTGTGTTCTCTTAGGGTCTGTATGAGTTCTGCCCAGGATCTTCTAGCTTTCACAGTCTCTGGTGAGAAGTGTGGTGTAATTCTTATAGGTCTGCCTTTATATGTTACTTGACCTTTTTCCCCTACTGCTTTTAATATTCTTTCCTTGTTTTGTGTATTTGGTGTTTTCACTATAATGTGACAGGACGAATTTCTGTTCTGGTCCAATCTATTTGGAGTTCTGTAAGTTTCTTGTATATTTATGTTCATCACTTTCTTTAAGTTAGGGAAGTTTTCTTCTATGATTTTGCTGAAGATATTTACTTGTCCTTTAAGTTGGGAATCTTCACTCTCTTTTTTACCTATTATCCTTAGGTTCTGTCTTCTCATTGTGTCCTGGATTTCATGGATGTTTTGGGTTTGGAGCTTTTTGCATTTTGTATGTTCTTTTACTGTTGTGTCGATGTTGTCTATGGTATCTTCTGCTCCTGAGATTCTCTCTTCTATATCTTGCCATCTGTTGGTTATGCTTGCATCTATGACTCCTGATTTCTTTCCTAGGTTTTCTAACTCCATGGTTGTCTCTTTTTGTGATTTCTTTATTGTTTCTATTTCTATTTTTAGCTCCTGGATAGTTTTGTTCTTTTCCTTGTCTGTTTGATTGTGTTTTCCTGTAATTCTTTAATGGATTTCTGTGTTTCCTCTTTAAGGGCTTCTAGTTCTTTACCTCTGTTCTCTTACGTTTCTTTAAGGGTGTTAATTTCTAAAGTCTTCTATCATCATCATGAGAAATGATTTTAAATCTGAGTTTTGCTTTTCTGGTGTGTTGGGGAATCCAGGGCTTGCTGTGGTGGGAGAGCTGGTTTCTGATGTTGCCAAGTAGCCTTGGTTTCTGTTCCTTAGGTTCTTGCCCTTGTCTTTTGCCATCTTGTTAACTCCGATGTTAGCTGATCTTACTCTGTCTGGCTATGGCTTGTCCCTCCTGCAGGCCTCTGTATCAATACTCCTTGAAGACCAGCTCTCTCTGAGAGGTGTTTGGGTTTGGAGTGCTGTGGCACCTGGTCAGATCTCAGGTACAGACAGAAACCAGAAGGATCTTGTCCCTAGTTGTCCCTTGGTTCATATGTCCTGTTGGCTCTGCAAGGGTCTCTCTTGATTCAGTGAGTTTGAATGGAAGTGGTGGTTTTGCCTATGCTCAAAGGTTTGTCAGCACTCCTGAAATACCAGCTCTCTCCTGGAGCCCTGTGGCTCAGGCTGAGGTCTCCAGGTCCCGGTGAGCAGTGGTGCTTATCTTATCCCCACTCACGGCTTTTCCACCCTCCTGGGAAGGTGACTTTCTCCTAGCACTGCTTGTCTATGTAACCCTGGTTGCCTAGACACAGGTCTCCTGCCACAGATAGAAACGAGAACGTTCCCGTCCCTTACTTTTCCTCCTAAGTCTCTGTGTCCTGAGGGCCTGGGAGAGTAATTTTCTTGCGTCGCTGCTTGGCTATGGGACCCTAGTGGCCCAGGCAGAGGTCTCCTGCCACAGATGGGAACCAGAGGGTTCTTATGCCCATCTACCTCAGTCCCTGTGTCCTGCAGGTTCGGGTGGTTCCTGGTGAGCAGTGGTGCTCGTCTTGGCCCCACTCCTGGCTTTTCCAAGCTCCTGGAAGGGTAGTTTTCTCCCAGCGCTAATTGGCTATGGAGCCCTTTGGCCCAAGCTGAGGTCCCCAGCCACAGATGGAGACCGGAAGTTTCCTGTCCCTTAGTGTCTGTGGCGCATGGTTTCCAGGCAGAGTCCGTTGAGCACTGGTACTTGTTTTGTCCCCACTCTTGGCTTTTCCACACTTCTGGGAGAGTAACTTTCTCCTGGCACTGCTTGGCTATGGAACCCTGGTGGCCCGGGCAGATTTGTTGAAGATATTAACTGTCCCTTTAAGTTGTGAATTTTCACTCTCTTCTATACCTATTATCCTTAGGTTTGATCTTCTATTGTGTCCTGAATTTCCTGGATGTTTTGGGTCAGGAGCTTTTTGCATTGTGCATTTCGTTTGACTGTTGTGTCAATGTTTTGTATGGTATCTTCTACACCTGAGATTCTCTCTTCTATCTCTTGTATTCTGTTGGTGATTCTTGCATCTATGATTCCTGATCTCTTTCCTAGGGTTTCTATTTTAGGGTTTCCAGAGTTGTCTCCCTTTGTGATTTCTTTATTGTTTCTATTTCCGTTTTTAGATCCTGGATGGTTTTGTTCATTTCCTTTGCCTGTTTGACTGTTTTCCTGTATTTCCTCTTTAAGGGCTTCTAGATTTTTACATGTCTTCTCTTGTATTTCTTTAAGGGAATTATTCATTTCCTTCTTAAAGTCTTCTATCATCATCATGAGAAGTGATTTTAAATCTGAGCCTTCCTTTTCTGGCGTGTTGCGGTATCCAGGGCTTGCTGTGGTGGTAGAATTGGGTTCTGATGATGCCAAGTTTTCCTGGTTTCTGTTCCTTATATTCTTGCTCTTGCCTTTCGCCATGTGGTTATCTATGATGTTAGGGGGTCTTGCTCTCTCTGACTGTGGCTTGTCCCTCCTGCAAGCCTTTTTGTCAGTACTCCTTCGAGACCAGCTCTCTCTGAAAGGAATTTGGGTTTGGAGAGCTGTGGTACAGGGTCAGCTGTGGGGTGCAAACAGAAACCAGAAGGATCCTGCTCCCAGCTATTCCTTGGTTCCTGTGTCCTGATGGCTCTGTGAAGGTCTCTCTTGATTGAGGAATTTGAACAGAAGTGGTGGTCTTCCTGTGCTCAAAGGTATGTCGGCACTCCGGGGAGACCAGCTCTCTCCTGGGCCTGAGTATGGAGCCCTGTGTCACGGGATCAGCTCCCCGACCTCAGAAGGACACCAGAAGGCCACTCCTCAATTCCTGTGTCCTGAGAGTTGTGGATGGGTCTCTCTGAGCAGAGGTGATGACCTTACCCCTGATCATAGGTTTGTCCACACTCCTGGTAGGGTAGCTCTTTCCCTGCACTATTTGGGTATGGAGCCTCATGGCACAGACCACAGGTGTAAACCGGAAGGCTTCTGTCCCAGGCTGTTTCTCTGTCCCAGTGTCCTGCAGATTTTGGATGGGTCCTGCTGAGCAGTGGCCAACATTTTTCTTATATAAAAAGAAACAATGAAAGAAAGAAGTGAACTTAAAATTCCAAATAATCAGGCAGGGTGTGGTTGCACACACTCATAGCCCCAGTGCTGCAAAGTCAGATGTAGGTCTCTGAGTTTGAGACCAGCCTGGTGTACACAGTAAGTGCCAGAATAACCAGGGCTTAATATAGAGATCCTATCTCAAATACATACATACATACATACATACATACATACATACATACATTAATTCATACATGCATTCATACATATATACATACATTCGTACATACATACATACTCAAATACATACATACATATATACATACATACATACATTCATACTAAGAAGTCCCAAGAATCTAAATATGTTTCAGTGTAGCTCATTTCCAATGCACAGTGATGTATTTGTAATCAGTAGGAATTCTGGTCCCATGTTAAGTATGTACAGAGAGCAACAAAACTGCCTAGTGCCTAATTTTCATTTATTGATAATTTATTTGAAATTAAACTATAGCTAAGTGTCCTGCAGGTAATGCAGCAATTTAAAGCATTTTGGGTTGTGAGTGTTTCAGTCTTTTTGTTGCTCTTGATAATTTTAACTATCTACAATCTTTTCAGGCTCATTACATCTCTTTCTGCTGATTTCTCTCAGTGGCCCATAGCATGTGCTGGCTCTATTTGTTAAGAAACTATGTTAAATCATGAAAAGTCTACTCTCTAGGCCTTCCAAGAGTACTTCCTCCTGGACTAACACAAAGCAGCTTTTGATGGGCATGGGCTCCGTGTCCACCAGAACAATTCCTGGGTGTCCTGTTCTGCCTCAGTCTCAGTTATCAGATCACCTCTCCGTATTCTTCTTCCTCTTCCTCCTTCATCTTTTCACAGTTATGAAAGTAGCTTAAAATAGGATGTTTCCAGTGAACACTTGAACACGGACAGTGAAGTCTTGCTAACATAGACAAGTAAGCATCCATGCATTTACATGACTGGCTTCCCCATGTAACCATGGCGAGCACGGTGCTTGGCACTGACCTTGTTTGTTTTCCTCCAAATGCACCATTTAATGTTAAAATAGAGTTACAGTGTAGATATTACTATCAGCCCTGTTTTACAGATGAATAAATGTGCCTTCGAGATGAATCAATTGTTCCTATGTCTCCCGCCAGAGTAAAACAGCTGGAAGTTCCATGTAGGTAAAGTGCATAGACTTCATCTGCAGTAGCGTTAGGGAAGACTCTTAGTACATGATCTTGGGCAGTATCGCAAAGAGTCAAGAAACAAAACTTTCTAGGTCCAGGACTTAACCAGAACTTACCCCCACAAAATCTGATCTGTGAGACAGAGGAAATAATAACTAGCTAATAAAACTACCTTCCCTGCCTACCTTTTTGTGATATTTGGCTTAAGTGAGGATCGAACATCTGTAATAACCTAGATGTGAATGGAGTCTCTAGAAGCAAACAGATCAAGCCACTTGGTGTGTGTGGTACAAGTAAGTCATTGTCTTTGTCTTAGTATTTTTATGTACTGTAAATAATAATAATAATAATAATAATAATAATAATAATAATAATAACAATAATAATAATAGCTTTTCAGGCTGTAAGCTTCTCCAGTAGAAACAGTCTGCCTTGTCTTGAAAGCGATTCTAGCTGAAAAACATCTACAAGCTCTGGCAAGTTTTTGGAGTCACAAGCAACCTTGTTCTTTCTCAAGCTATTCTGTTCAAAAGACATTTCTTTCTTTCTTACTCCTTGCCAAGGCTTAGGTCCTCTGAACCCACTGCCTCCCACAATTGCTCTCCAGCCAAATTCTCTTTGTCACTTCTCCCAGCTAATCTTGGTTCTCTGCACCTGAGCAGGGGACAGACACCCCGGAGGCTGTAATGCATTTAGGCAGAACTTTCCCTTTGGACTGCCAGTCCCAGACAGGCCCAGGTGTCTAGTGATTGAAAGTGAAATGAACTTTGGCTCTGTTCAAGCTTTCGGTTTGGATCTGCAGGAAAACGTCTTTGTAATATGTGCCAGGGAAATACAATTTTATAAAATAATCATCTGCAGGGAATTGTGTAAGAGTCAGGCTGCTCTGTGGCCCCTCCACTGGGATACCTCAAATGCAATATTACAAGGGGAAGGTAAAGCAGAAGGACAAGACCTACACAGTTTTCATGTGAAACACATGCTTACGGAGGCTGGAATGTAAGCATACCTTTTCAAGGCCTTGGAAACCATGCTCCCCAAGGAGCAGACGCACTTGGAGTTACTGCTTCAGCCATCGTGACTTCCTCCCAGGTCATAAAAACATTGAAAAGGTTGCACTAAGAAACAGAATGTGGTCTTATAGATCCTATCACCCAGCATGAGACTACAGGGCTGTGTAACTTCTTTAAAATCTATCTACAAGAGGTAGAGATTTTTCACAGGATGTGGGAGGGCCTGAGATTGATCCCTGGCATCTAGGGTCATCTAGACAGCCTAGCATGTAATAGCACTTGCCATACTAGGCTGACAATCTTGATCCTGGAACTCACACCAAGAGCCTGATGTTGGGGAGGCATCTGTAATCCAAGCATTCCAGAGGCTAGGTGGTAGCTAGAGATGGAAGAGTTGCCCAAAAGTGTGCCAGCCAGCTAGCCTTGGGTGCTCGGTGCAGCTAGCTAGCCTCAGGTACTCGGTGCAGCAGGAAAAAAAAAAGCAAAAAGAGAGAAGTAACTCTCCAAATCTGTCCTTTTATCTACATATGTGTTCAAGGGCACCACACTCACACATCATATACACATACACAATAATATTATAGTAATGCTTTTAAAGTCTATAAAAGGTGGCCCTTTGAATTGTAAAACTAAATATTATTTATAGAACTCAACAGAAGTCTAGTTAAAACCCAGAGCGTGTTCTCTCTTTTTAATTCATATGATCAATTTTGTCTACAAAATGGAGTTATTAATTTGAAAAACTATTTCAACTAACTGTAGCAAGCTGTAAAAAATATCACATATGTTTCTATTTTTATTTCTCTGATTATTTTTATCATTACTACTATGTCCATAACAATTTACTGAACTAAACTGAAATATATTGTAATGAGTAACTAAAGTTAACATTAGTAAGTAAATTCACCACTTTGGGAGAATCTAGATGATGAGTATGCGGATAGACATTGCCTTCAAAAATCTTTGGATTTTCCTGACTGAATGAAAATGTAAGTAATAAGATATTAGACAAAAATATAATGTGAGAGTAGGCATGCCTGATATGACTATTTCAACTAAACCTCATTAAACTACCAGAGAAGATACACAGACAAAACCCTAAAACAATAAGAGAAACCAATGGTATAGGGAACTGCACAATTAAGCATCAGTCTCACAGTTCTGGTATGGGTAAAGGCCTATATACGCTCTGAATTCTAAACATGAGTAGGAGCAATAACCTCTATAAAGGGTGCCCTGGCTCACCTCCACTGCCCATGAAGAAAAGTTCCCTCTCCTCAGCATAGTAGAAGGAGGTAGCCACCTCCAAAGGTTGTGCATACTTCAGAGATCACATGAGGCCCACTGAGTCAGGTTATAACCAAAGTGTAAAAAGAACTTTGCCTGACCCAGAAAAGAAGTAGAAAATCTGAAAAACAGAAGGACAGGCCAATGGTTTATAAAACAAAATCTGTCTTGCACCAACTATCCCGGATAATAGGAGTAAGAATAATAAAGCTATGCCCCGCAGTCAGTATAACTTGCTGTGGTGAGTATGTATGGCCCCCATAGACTTGTGTTTGAAAGCTTGGGCCATTATTAGGAGGCGTGGCCTTGTTGGAGTAGATGTGGCCTTCTTGGAGGAGGTGTGTCATAGTGGAGGAGGTATTTGAGATCTATATTCAAGCTATACCCAGAGTGGTACACAGTCTCCTCTGCCTGAGAACCAAGATGCAGAACTCTCAGCTTCTTCTCCAGCACCTTGTCTGCCTGGACACTGCCATGCTTCCCACCATAATGATAATGGACTAAACCTCTGAACTGTAAGCCAGCCTCAATTAAATATAATCTTTTATAAGAGTTGCCCTGGTCATGGCATCTCTTTACAACAATAAAACCTTAACTAAAACCTTTCTTACAGAAACTTGACAAGGATGAAAAATCAGGAGGGAAAATCACTAGCAAACAAAATCAAGGATAACCTGTGACTTCTGAGGGATGGGGTGAAAAACACAACTCATACATGGACAAATTAATTAGAAAAACCTATTGACGATGGATATAAGTTACGGTGTAATTACAATTTTGGAAGGATTCAGATGATGGAGTTCATCAATTCTGCTACCATTTACAATGGAAAAATTCTCAGCAATTGCAGAATGCAAGAAAAAAATATCTGCAGCTTTCCAAAAACACCTTCCAAAGGCTTCGTGTGCATCTGGCGATCGCTGGGCTTCAGGAGAAAATCACATGTGCAGCATGTTCTTGCACATCATGCTAGTGATCCCAGGCAAAGCAACACAAGAAGAAAGACATAATGTGCAGGACCGTAGAGACAGAAGAGAAGCTGCTGGGCTTCGGGTATGGTCTGGATGTTTTTGCAGATGAGGTGATATCCAGATCAAACTAATGACTGAAGTTCACTTGTGTTTCTGAAAATCCGGAAAGAGCTAGAAACTAAAGCTTTTAAAAATGTGATCTACAATAGCATTGAAGTTAATTATCTATGAATAGTTCCTACTAAAAGCATATGGGATCTTTGTGGGGAAAATCACAAAGGACTGAGGGAAAGAAAACAAAAACGGGAATGAATTACCACTGATCATGGGTCAAAAGCCTCAATAATGCAAAGCTTAACTTGTTCAAAAACTAGTTTATCGACTCCAGGCAATCTCATAACATATCTTCAGTGAAATCTCAAGACCAAATGTACTTGTGGACCATGAAATTTGTTTCCAAAATGTGTGCAAAAAGACAAACTCTAAATTTACCATTTGTATGCAAACCAAAGGCTATGGTAAGCCAAGCTATTCTGAAATACCTTCAAGTGGATTGAAGGTGCTTCCCAAAGCTCTGGGATGATGGCAGCAAGGTATTAGCAGAGCAAGTGGATTAGGGCAGACATCTCATAAGTGTCCCCTCTATATATGGATCTTATTATATATAGCTCAAGGGTCAGGATTGTGGGAAAGCAAAGCTTTGCACTCAGAGTGTGGGAGCTACTGGATGCCCAGAGTACCTGAGTCAAGTGAAACTAAGCCTCTAGTTTCACCTCATGCACAGAAATGAAATCCAGTCAGATTCTGGTAGAAAGAGGCATATCAAAATGATTGCATTTATAAGATAACAGAGGTGACTTCCTTGGTTTTTTAAAAGAAGGGTTTATTGTACCTTAAAATCTCCAAAATCTCATAACAGAAAGTGTACAAAAAGTTAACTACATTGCAATTGAGTTCCATTTAAAAAATAAAAGCAGTGAAAATAAACACTAACTATGGAGTGGGTGTTTTCCAGAACTGACAGGGAAATAGTATTCAAAATGCTTATAATTTTAGAATAAAATAACATCAATGTTTAAAACTGGCAAAGGAGAGCCTGGCATGGTGGTACATGCCTTTGGGAGGCAGAGGCATGCAGATCTCTGTGACTTTTAAGCTAGCCTAGTCTATATATCAAGTTCTAGGACAGCCAGGGCCTCATAGTGTGCTCCCATCTCCAGGAAAGGAAAAGGGGGAGGAAAAAAACAAAACAAAACGATAGAGCCTTCCTCTTTAGTTTCACTCAAGAGTTTGTCACACTGACTAAAGCTAGCTGCCACAATGATTACCAGGATAATTTAAGCCCTGCCATACTGAGAATTGGCAAGGAAACCTAACTGCAAGAGCCAACATGTACATGGGATGAGATTGAAACTGGTGTCATCACTTGACTTTGGGAGGTGTCTGAACTTTATGGTAATGTTCAAGATAAGGTCGCTCCATGATTCACAAGTTTCACTTTTTCTTTTTGTATATAGATATGAAGTTCTCCCCCCCACACACACACACATTCCCAGCACAGTTTTCCCCTCCCTGCTCTCCTCTGATCCCTCCCCTCTTCCTTCTCTCTTCTCCTCTCTTTCCACCCACTCCCCCTCCATTTCTTTTCAGAAAAGTGTAGGCTTCCCATACAAGAAGACCAAGCTACACAATTGTTTCATTCTTAGGTACATTCTAGACACATATACTGGAATCCTCTTAGAAAATTTACTGATAAGATTGATCAAAACTAGAAACAAAATGGCCTGAAAAAGTAGACAAGAAGGAAAAAAAGAGGAGGATGAGAAGAGGAGAAGGAGGAGAAGGAAGAGCAGGAAGAAGAGGAAGAAGAGGAAGAAGAGGAGGAAGAGAAGGAAGAGGAGAAAGAGGAGGAAGACGGAGAGGAGGAGGAGGAGGAGGAAGAGGAAGAAGAAGAAGAAGAAAAAGAAGAAGAAGAAGAAGAAGAAGAAGAAGAAGAAGAAGAAGAAGAAGAAGAAGAAGAAGAAGAAGAAGAAGAAGAAGAAGGAGAAGGAGAAGAAGAAGAAGAGGAGTTATGTTTCATACAGGAATAAAATAAGCACCTGAAATCTAGATGTATCTTATGGAAAAGTTAAGAAAATAGTATAGATAGTAAAACTATAAAAGCCAGAAATTTTTATCATAGAAGTTGGAACTGCAGTGACCTCTAATAGAGAGGTAGGGTGGGTTAGGAGCAACGCTACAGGGTGCTCAGGAGAGACGCTACAGGGTAAGCAAGTGAAAGTTCCTATCTTTTAACATTCATGATACATGGGTGTACATTTTTAGCTACTGACTAAGCATGAATATGCACTTTATGCATGGATAATATTTGCAATTAAAATGTATATTTATGTGACTGTGAGAGACAAAGACAAAAAAACAAAAACAAAGACAAAAACAAAAACAACCCAGAGATTGATTGATTGTTGGCTTGATTTGTTGGGTACCAATAAACTTACTCACCAAAGCAAGGATTTGCTTAGAAAAACAGGTTAAAGATGAGAAAATATACACTATTATAAGAAGAGAAGCCTTTACTACATAGTTCAATCCTAGACAAGGTTTGCAGTGCTACAGCACAGTTGAGCTGCAGCATCTTCATCAAGTAACTGACTTGTTCAGCTGCATTCATGCTGAACCCCCCTGGGTCCATAATGACTTCTGAACCAACAACTTCCCTGTTTTCTCTGAGATGTAGAAGGTTCCAGAACAACATATTTCTGGAGATCTCTTCCAGCTGTATCTTCTAGTGGTAGAGAAGAGAATGACTCTTAACTATGTCTTCGAGGTCAAGAACTTCTGAACCACAATAGTGAGAGGGAATGGTAATCTAACTTTGGTTACGTTTGTAAATGTTAGAGATATGCGTTTGCTCTACACTGCTGCAGGCATACTATCTTGGCTTTGTCCTCCATAGTTACAAGACAAGCTGTAATTTTACAGCTATATATAACTGTAAATAGTACTGAGTTATTTGAGGAACCTTTAAAGTCCTCCAAAGACAAGTAAAAATAAAACTTAAGATTACTGCTGAGTGCACACAGAGGGGAGGGACAGGGAGAGGGAGGGGGACAGAGAGACTGACTATACTAGAATTATTTCCTTTAATAGGAATAAGCACATCTCTACAGTCCCAGCCAAACAAAAGGATCTATGTGTTCTAGGAGCATAATTACAGTGAAAATTCAAGTAAAAGGAGTTAAGGGAAATTAAGGAGCATTTCTGGGAAACATGTGTTACTGAGTGCATACCTGGCGTGAATACGTGTGTTCTGGTCACAGCATGGCTGATTTGGAATAAACTACCTTCAGTTCTGTAATCATCCTCAGGACAAGCACGTTAGATCACAGCAGTTGAGTTTAGATACGACTAACAGGTGAAGATAGGCAAGAAGAAGTAGAGACTGTGAAAAGACCACCAGAGAGGATAGAATTATGTGATAAAACAACATTTTAGGAAGTGAATGATTCCATAAAAGCATTTTAAACTTTTTTAAAGTGTCTTCTTTCACAATTTCACAAATATGTAATGTGCATTCTGATTGCTACAAACACCTCTAAGATCAACACTCCCTAATCTCAATACCTCCTCTAATTTCTACACCCCACTAAGCTCCCGCTGCCTCTACTCCTCTCCTGCCTCTTCCTCCTCACTACAAGTCTCCTTCCTGCACTCATGACAATTTTCTTGTTGTTTTGTTGTTACTGATGTTTTGAGGCCCACTGAGTTAAACCAAGGTCACTTGTGTGACCATGGGCTTGGTACTGTCCACAAGGGTCTGACTGGTTCCTCAGTGGGTATACAGCCTAAAACAATGACAACCTCACAATCTACCCGGAGTCTAGAGTTGAGCAGAAAGCAAACAATTTTTTGCTTCGGAAAACTTCAAGATGCTCAGATGCTGTGCTCTGGTGAGGGATGCTGGCCACCTCTGTGGTGTGCAGGTCACACCATGCCAGGTCAGTAGCTCCAGTTCTCTTTATGATCCTGAAACTGAGAGAAGTGAATCAAGCTCAAAGCAGAGGAGGGAGAGCAGCATGCATGCACTTGATTTTTCTGTACTATAGGATAGAGAACTCTTAAAAGTTGGAAGTACTTTTGTTGTTGTTATTGTTGTTGTACAATATAGAATGAGACTCTCACACTTTATAGATCTGGGGGAGGGATCTTTTTCATCTATAAACTAAGGGCTGGCAATATGTATTTTGCCTGTGGGTTACTTGAAAGATCAAATAAGTAGTAAGTTGTGAAAATACACAGTAAATCACAGACAAACTATGAGTCTGCTGTTGACTGCACCCTGTTTTCCCAGCATCCTTTGTTGTGGACACAGTTCTAACGTGTTGGTGGATCACGTGGCCCTATAATCATTAGTAGTAGGAGGCACAATGGGAGGTGAAGAAGCTGAACAGGAACATACCCATGGCTTAGTGTGCACAATTTGCTAGCCACACCCTCTGTTAGATTCATAACTGGGAAGATGTTCTCAGCATCATTGTGCAAACAGAAAGTTTCTAAGCAGCCCTGACACTAGCTCTGAGTTCTCTCATCATAACTTTAAGATTTCGATGCAAGACTAGTACAAAGGAGGACTCTTATTCAGAAGCAACCACTGTCTTTACAGTGAAGCAACTGTTCTTGTATTGAGTCATTGATGAGTTGGATACTGCTCAATTTGGTTTATTTCTAGAGACCAGAATGACTGAATAGGCCTTCCAAAATATGGTAATATTTTGCAAAACATAATATATCTTTGAACAGAGTGTGGATATGATTCTCTAGAGAGAGAGAAAATCTTTAGACCTTTCCAGGGCAGAAAACACATCTTTCATGAATATAAAAAGCATGTGATCTGAACCTGTGAGCATGTAAGCACAAGGTTGCAGTTAAAGGGAATTTTCCCATTTCTATTTTGAGGCTCCCGAGGCTAAGGAAGGGAATCTTTGATGCTTAGGAATATTAATATGTGTGTAGGCACTCTGCAGAACAGCAACCAACGATGACCAGACTAACTTGTCTTACCACCAAAGGATTCCAAGCGAACATATGAGTTGGGATATCTCTTTGTTGTGGGAAACTATCCTGCTCATTGAACATTGCTTAGCAGCATCTTAACCTCTGCTTGTAGATGGCAGAATTGTTCTACAAGCTGTGATAACACAAACTGTCTGCAGACTTTGCTGAACAATCCTTGAAAGACAAAATTGCTTTGGGTTAAAAAAGTATTGCACGAAAGCCACTCATTTAATTAGCTGTTCAAAGGTGTTCTGTCTGCTCCTTTAAAATGTATGGCTATGAAGGAATGTGGTTTGCCATAGAATTGGCTAGAAAATTTGAAATATCAGTAATATTTGATGACACTTGACAATTTATAACATATTCCCGTATATTCTGTGTAGAAGGAAAAGAAAAAATATTGAGTATTTATTACCTGTTATCTGCTAAAAGACTTACTCCAAATACATTCTCACTCTGCACCCCAGCAGGTCTTTTCATGGAGTCACCTGCTCGACTTTTTGTAGAAGAAACAAATTTAGAGACATTAAGTAGCTTCCCTATTGAGTCAGCTGTGCTCATCTGTCTTGAAGATTTACTGCTCTTGATTTCACACCCCTAGTTCCCAGGACACACTGATCTTTTACACTGAAGGTGAGAATAGTGGTCAACTACCTATGAGTAGTAGAATTAGGCATACTGTAATATCCAGTCATTTTTATGGCAAAATTGTACTTTTCTATTTTACTGTTTAAGAGTCTATTCATAAATTACCAACTTAGAACATATGCTATTATAGTTTCAGGGCCTTGTGAAGGTTCTCATGGAGCTAGGTCTTCAGGGTAGCAGCATTGACTTCTGGTGTCTGACTTTTAAAGGTGGTATGCGGTGTGCATTACTGTAGTCATCAAAGACATAGCACTAGAAAGAAATTGATTTTGTTCTCATGGAACCCTGGTTAACTTCTGGAAGAGAGATGTGGCAAACGCCCAAATTTGAGGGCTAATAAGTGACAGGATTTCATTGTTTTTTTACAGCTGCATAAAACTCCACTGAACACAATCATTTTCCTAGAAGACCTGTGGCCAGGACATCTTCAGGATGTATTCTCAGTTCTGAACATCTTGCTCCTTGGCTCAAATTCACCACCAGCACTTTCATCCTCCAACTCTTTTGGTAACCCATTTTCTTCCCTGATGCCTGAGTCCTTTCCCCTTTAGGAGGTATAGGACAGGGGAGTAGCTTGCCACTTTCTCCTTGCTGGATCTACATCTGCACAGTGGAAGGCCTGTTTGTCACTTTACCAGACAAGAACCTATCTGCTCCCACTCACATAGCTCTGAAGAGCTGCCAAAGGGTCTGCAATTTCTCTCTTTTTTTTACCCATCTTCATGACTCCTCCAAAGCTCTCTACATAGAATTCAGTATACACAGTTGTTTTTCCATTAATAAGATTTTATAACCAACATTATATATATATATATATATGTTGAAAGAAAAAATTGCAAAATTATTTGAAGTTTTCAGAAACTGCAACACAAAATACATGTTGAAAAGCACAAATTCCCAGGTGTGCATGGCTATTAATGTTTATTAACTGGGTATACTCGTGTAACCAGTTTCCAGAACAAGAAATAGAAACTTATAAGCATTACAAGCTCTGCTCCTTTAGCAGTCAGTGTAATGTTTTTAATAACAAAGAGCTTTGTGTTGAGTAATACGGTTTTATGACTCTTGCATCTAGTCTCAAGCTCCAGCATACCCTGGGCTACATAGTGAGAATCATGTCAAAATAAAACGCATATCCACATGGCACAATTGCTTGTATGAGTCTGGAAATACAGCTGCTATACTGATATTGTTGGTTAAGGGTTCGAGAGGGAAAAAGAGAGGCTTGGTTCTGGGGTCTTTTAGCATGCCCTCACATTGGTCTCCGGTAGGCTTATTCCCCAGGGCACTAAGGAAGCTCCAATTCTTTTCTGGTTCTGTCAGTCAGTTCCCCATCACTGTGGCACCCCAGGAGGGAAGGTTTTTCTGACTTATGGTTCTGTGTCATCCAATATCATCTGGCTTGTAAGCATTCATTTGAAACTCTCTTGTTCCTTCTCTCTCTTCATATTTTTATCTTGGCCTCTCCCTAATCATTTGTGCTAAAAGAAGTCCTTCCTGTATTCTAGTTAACTAGCCACAGGAGGTCAAAGCCCATCAAGGTGTGCCTGCTAGGAAGAGAGAGCAAGCCCTTCTTAGTGAGGAATGACTTCCTCTCTACACAGCACAACTCCTTCTACACTGGAAGTCCTGAAGCTGGAGATTTTAATGAGAAAGTCTTTTCTGTTTTCTCCAAGGCTACCTTTAATAAATCTATTTCCTTCCACCAACTTCAGTCTGCCATGTTTTTGGTAGAGCAGGAAGCCATGCAAATCTTAAGCTCCTGTAACAGTAACAGGTCTATTACTTTTGGGCCTGTGATGAGTAAAGTGGGGCATTCTGGTGAGGATATCAACTCATGAAAGCCAGGAAAAGAGAGAAAGAGGAGAAGAAAGAGGAGGAGTAGAGGATGAAGAGGAGGAGGAGGAGGAGGAGGAGGAGGAGGAGGAGGAGATGGGGAACAAGAGACAGTTTCAAATGAATGCTTAAAACCAGATGATATTGGATGACACACTGAACCATAGTCAGAAAAAACCTTCCTTCCTGGGGTGATCTCAGCATTGTGCCACAGTGATGGAGAATTGACTGACAGAACCAGAAAAGAACTGGAGCTTTCTTAGGAGGAGGAGGTTGGTGCTCCCCTATTCACCTTCAAGTGTACCCTCTGGGGCCTGGGTATTTCTTTGGAATTTTTTTTTGGCATTTCCCATGCTAACCTTTGCTAGTTCTTTACAGGAGGATTGTTATAAAATGAGCCACCCCAGCTCCTCCAGGTTCTCCCCACTGTCAGTCTCAGATGCATATACTTGTTCTTGCACATAGTCCCACTTCTGTCATCCACACCTCAAGACCATGCTACCAAGGAGAAGCTCTTGTCATGAAACTTTATCAGGATGCTTGGACTTTGAACACCACTCTTACATTGGGAGCTAAATTGTTTCTGTATTGGGTATTTCATGATAGTAAAGCATAGCATCAAGGAAAGTGTTTGTAAATTCCAACTTTTCTTTCTGTTCCCTTCTCTTCAGGCTACTTTTTAAATTTTTCCTTCTATTTTAGTTGGTCTTCATGTTCCTTTTAACCCTGTATTTGTCTGTGTTGAAAAAAGAATGGATATCACCTTGGGTGACTTACCCCCACACCAGACTTTCAGGACATACATATCTTTGCTAGAATCATACTCCCTGAAAAACCTTTCCTTTTAAGTCCAGCTCCAAGACAATCTCAAAGCAAACAGCTTTCAAGTCTCCATAGTAAAATTCATGGAGAATGTCTGTTGTTGTTGGCAATCATGGCTGGAGGACTGACTACACCAGTAACAAGAGTCACCCTCTCCTGAGGACTGTCCACTGTGCGTGCTCTTTATATCTACTCACACAACCCATCAACCATGCTGAGGTAGCTATAACTCATTTCATGTCACAAGTGAACAAACCAAGGCCTAAGAATTTGGATGGCTTGCTTCTAGTCAGCCAGTGAGTAAGTAGAGGTTTTTAGTCAGGTCTTTCTGATTACTACTGACTCTTCTAAGTTGACATTTTATGTTCTGAATTAAGGCTGCTAGACCTTTTCAGGGGCCTAGTGCTTTTACACCAGCCTTGGATTTCTGACATCTCCTCCAGTCACATTCTAGCCAAGGCTTGCTTAGTCTTTTCAGCGTCTGCATGGAAGTCTCTTTCTGTTCTCCCAGGGCCCTGCCTTCTTCCAGGACACAGCTACTCAAGATAGCAACAATGCTGTGTGCTGCGCAGATTAATGAATACATCTTGGTTCTTTCTAGGTTCTTTCTCACTTCATGAGAGCCTTCCAGAGACAATTCCTGAGCCAAGAATGACTGATTCTGGGGTTGGTTTTATGCAGCCTTAAGGGAAGAGATATCTGGGGGATTTTAAAGATTTCCTCAATACTCTTTGGTGGAAGAGTAAGGGGAACACAGGCACAACACATTTCAAGGATAATTAACAAGGCATTAGACATATAGGAGAGATAGAACCTTTCTACCTTTATTTTCCTAGGCTGAGGACCTGTACACTAGAAGGATTAAAGGATTACTGAGAGGAGAAAGGTTTATTGGCACCTGTAGTGGACACACACATGACAAAAGTTGTGAGTAACTCACAGGGTGGCATGAGGTTGTCTTTATAAAACAAGTTTGCAGAAAGGAGATGGGATGAGGAGACACTTTAGGCTTTGAGGGGTGAAATCATCAGAAGATAAATATTCAGGGAAGACAAATGGGACTTTGATGCTGTCCTTACATAGTTCTTCAACTGGTTACTGAAACTCCATCTCTGCCTCTTCACTTTCTTCCTGGCGACAAGACTTTTGCCAGAAAGGGTATTTATAGCAGCCTTCATTTCTCAAAAGTCTCTGCTTTTGTCATAGAAGAGAAGCTCTGGAAAGGAGTCCTTCTGTTGAATTTCAAATAATTTCAGATTAAAATTACCCTCATGTCAAAGTGCCATATTTTAGGAGAGAAAATTGTGATTGCTCACACAAGTAGCAAAGAAAAGATCTGATGAATATGCAGATCTATGGAACACAAAATATAGCACTTTAAATGAATGAGGAGCTAAGTCTCCGAACTAAAAGACCCAAACATATCATTGGCTCAAAAAGGAAAATTGCAGAAAGAGACATATAATTTAACAACATGATGAAATGTAGGATTCTGTAGAACAAATTTAAAGATACATAAGTAGAAAACAAAAAAAATAAATGTGGTGTACAGACATAATAAGCACTGAAATTATGATAACAACAATCATATCTGGGAGATAGGAAAAGAAGCAGGAAGGACCACCAAGTTCCCCAACCCATCCTCCATGTTAAATGTCTTACAGTAAACATGTAAGATGCTTGATCCATGGATAAACTGGGTGTTCATCAAGCTCATCATCTGCTGCTCAGATCAGATGTGCACATTTAAATATTTCATGAGTTACTTTTAAAAGGGAATAATATGCTGAGTCCTCCCATAGAAGGATCTGTGTGTCTAACTAAGAGTCTGGCTTTGTGTCAAAAGGCATCATCGGGGCAGGCTGTCAGGAATTAGCTATTGTTGCCTCCCGGTGCTACATTCTTCTCTCCAGAGTCCATAAGGACTCAGGTCCTTACTGGTGCTAACACAAAGGCTTCACAAGTAGGCCTTGGTGGTATCTCGATATATTATTCCCACATTGGTGAAGTAGCTGATAAACTTCCCTCAGCTGACATTAAGGGAGAGGTTTTGCAAGGGAAGCGGGATGTTCTGTTTGCAGAAGAGACATACTTCAAGTAGTAAGAAACAAGTAATAATCTATCACAAGAAAAGAACAAAAAGTGATTTATTATTATCATTGCCGTCATCTAATATATTTCCCAAATGCTAAAGGATATATCAAATATGAAACATGAGAGAATTGTTCTACCTACAAAACACACAACCAGATTTAGTCCAATTTACTGGCAAGGAGAACCTGATCTAAAGTAGGGGGTCACAAGCTTCTTTGGAACAGGAAGTGTGAGTGTCAGGTACATAGACATGGCCTTCTAAGAATTATCTCAGAATGAAGGAAGAACAGGACACAGATCCAGGGCAACAAGGCTGGCAAGAATGACCTGGAAACAGGTTCCAGCCAGCTGGCTTAGCCTCCAGGGCACTATTAGCTCAGTACACAGATGGAGGCAGTTCAGGCATCTGAGTGGAAGAGAGGCTGGTAGGGTTCCAGATGGCTTTTGATGTGTCTCTGCCAATGCTTCTTGGTGCACTGGGGTTACAGGTGAATGCTGTAACACTCAGGAGACAGCACTGGGGCAAGAGATTCAATGTGATACTCGGCTGACCCGCTAAAGGTCTGTGCAGAGAAAGGGCAATCAGCCTAGTTGTAAACAGCTAAATATTTGACAGTGTTGAGACTAGCATGGCCCAGTCCAGAGAATGTCCTCCATTGGTATCAAAGATTATGAATGGAGGCGGAGAGATGGCTAAGTGGTTAGTTCCACCTACCAGAAACCCATTTTAAACACAACAACACAATGCAAAAAGATAATAGCAATCACATCTCAGTGATAGTGAGAGAACAAAGGATGATCACTAAGTATATCCAACCTGCCTTCAATGTTAAACAAACACCACCTAATGTAAGATGCTTACTCCGTCGATAAAGTGGGAGTTCAACATGTTCATTATGCTGCTCAGATGTATATTTTTAAATATTTCACAATATTTAGTAATATTGTTCATATGTTATACATAATACATACTATAATAAATAATATAATTATAAATATTATTAATCATAATAAACATAATACTTTTAATAACTATGGTACATATAGACATCAAACAGAAAAAACACCAAGCATAGAAGCAATAGCTGCAAAGCAACAAAAAGGTCAGTTAATCAAGAATACAAAGATGCTTACCTGTGATCAACAGCAGAGCTTCAGATATCAGATGCAAATCCTAACAGAATTCAAAGGGGAAGTTGATACTCACATCTGCATGTTTAAATGCTCCCTTTTTATAGCAGACACAACACTAGCAAAGCTATGAAAGAGCTCAATAGCACCCACCAACTGGATTGGATGGATGTTTATAAAACTTCAAAACCAGGGTATCTACTGCTTTCAAGTGCATATTAGAACACTTGCCAACACTGGTGACACACTAACCCACAAAAGAGATGCCAACATGTTTAAAGTATACATAATTATAGAAGTTGAATCAAAGTAGGAACCAGAAACAAAAGAGGGAAAAAATCTCCAAATACTTGGGAATTAAAGTATTTTTATAAAATACAATTCACAGGTTAGAAATGAATTCCTAGTAGAAGTAAGAAAAGGTTTTGCGATAAAGCACCATGAAAACATGTCACCTCTCAGCTCCTGGGATATCGCTGCAGTTGTGAGCAGTGACAAGTTTTCTAGCCTTCAGTGCTTGTATTGGGAGAAAGCAGCCAAACCAGCACCAACAATTTCCTTATACAAAACTATAAGAACAAGAATAAAATAATCTCAAAGCAAGAAGAAGCCAGGAAATAATAAAAGATAAGAAGTATTAATGTAACTGAAAATTAAAAACCAGTAACAATAGTAACAAACAATAACTTTTTGAAAAGATTAGTAGATTTGATAAACCTCTAGCAAATAAAAAGAGAGGGAGAGAGAGAAAGAAAGGAGAAGAAGGAAGGAGGGAGGGAGAGAGGGAAGGGCAGGAGGAAAGGGGAAGGGAGGGAGGAAGATCTGCAGTTCTTGAATTCAACAAGCTGAGGCAGGAAGACTGCAAGTTACAAATCAGAGTGAAAAAGGTTAAGTTCACAATTTGCTAATATCAGGAAAGATATAGAAGAAACCACTATATAGCTTTCACATAATTAGAGGAGAATGAACTACTCTGTTTACATAAATGTGACAGTTTGCATGAGCTAGATTGATTCTCAAAAACCAGCAACTACCAAACTGACTCAAGTTGAAGTAAATAACCCAAAGAAACACATAACAATATAAAAATAATTCACTGTTTAAATGTTGGCAACTTGGAGTACATCTTTCCTTGAGTACTCAGCTCTAAATAAGATACCTATATCACACTCCTCCCCCAAGGTTCAAAGGTCATCAAAGAAATGACAGAATGTAAGAGCCAGTGGTAGTGGATGTCTTCAGCAAAACATTTGCTGGGCATGATAGCATCATCTCATAGATGAACTGACAGGGTTTGAGACTGCTTGCACAAGACTTGCATAAGATCAAGCCCCAAAACTCTCAGCATGGACAGGGTGGCCCTACACCGGGGCATATACAAGTGCTAAATGGATTCAGGTTTTCTTTTCTTTTCTCTTTTTCTTTTTTTCCTTTTTTTTTTTTTTGGTTTTGGTTTTGTTTTATTTTAAACAGAAAGCATATAAAATTGAGAGGTAAAGAAGGGATAGCGAAAGGTTGGACACAAAAGAGGAGTCCATTTGATCAAAACACATTGTATAGACTTATGGAATTCACAATAAGAAATTTCTAGACATTTCAAGGCTGAAATAGTTTTACTGATAAATTCTATGAAGCCTACCAGGAAGGAACTCCAATTCTATTGAATTTCTAAAGAACAACTTGAATAACAACCTCATCCAAATTTATAGATACACTGGTGAATTTTATGAATGTTTAGGAAAGAATTAAGTATGGTGTGTGTAGGCCATTTTCTAGAGTCCCTCTTAAAAATAGAAAAAAGAATACTTTATAATTTGGTTTATTAAATCATTATTCACATGATACTAAAGAAAGAAAGTTAGAACCAATATCCATTAAAAATGAATATAAAATCATCAAGAATATTAGTAAGTTAACTCCAACTTACGAAGAATAAACAAACAAATAATAACTCACAGCTAACTGTACCATATCTAGGAATGTAAGAGTAGACCACTGATAAAAATCAGCTTATGGAATTCATTGCATCAGTAGGGACATGTCACATCAACCAAAGCAGAAGATGCATTTGACAAGTACAACAGCCATTCAAAATGAAAGATTTAACTGGAAAATTTAGAAATGTCCTAAACTTTATCAAAATTATCTAAAACATATCCCCTTCAGTCATGTATTGTCAAAAACTGACCACATTCTGTATGACAATATACTACGCATGTGCTGTTTATTTGTGTATTCGTCTATGTTTCTAAGCTCTATAGCTAGCCTACAAATTAAAAGTTAAAGCTTAACAAACACAGTTTTCAATGCACAACTTACAGATATGATCAGTTTGGAGTACTATAAGATTGCAGCATATAAATAAAACATAAAATTGGATTCTTACTATGGAAATAGCAAAATCTTTATAGAGACAGAATTTGAGAAGTAGCCACCAATCCTGAGGACCTGAGTTGTGTCACAAGAATCCACATGGATTGAGAAAGCCAATTCCTGCAAATTGTCCTCTGACCTCCATATGCAACACACACACACACACACACACACACACACACACACACACACACACACACAAATAAATATAAATAAGTTTAAAAATAGAAATATTGACATAATGGAAGCTCAGGGGATGAAAACATTCAACAAGTTATTTTCATATTGGCCTGGAGTTTAAATATGTAAATCTGACTATGTGTTACAAAAATATCCAAGCAGTCCAGGATTTTTTTTTAATTTTTTTTAATTTTATTTATTTATTCATTTACTTATTATATATAAGTACACTGTAGCTGTCTTCAGACACCCCAGAAGAGGGCATCAGATCTCATTACGGATGGTTGTGAGCCACCATGTGGTTGCTGGGACTTGAACTCATGACCTTCGGAAGAGCAGTCGGAGCTCTTAACCGCTAAGCCATCTCTCCAGCCCCCACAGTCCAGGAATTTAAGAGACATACAAATCTCTGTTGAAAGTTGTGCTCTCTTGTACTGTTCTGTTATCTACAAAGTACTGTATTAATATTCCAGAGACTAAAATATGGAAGAATTACAACAAACAGACAACCAAAACGTTTAAGTTTTATCTCTGTGAGTTATCCAGACTAGAGCTAATATCCCTCAATCCACAGAGCTTTGTTCTCATTTAGAGTACCTTTCTTCACCCACAAAGAAGGGTCAGTAATATAACTGGTTCCTTGTAATATTTCAAAACATAACCCATGAGATATACACCAGTACCCCAAATCTTCATGTTCTCTAGGCCCTGTCCATGGATAAGCAGAATTTGTGTCTTTTCCCAAGTGTTCCCCACTGTTATTTCTTGTCCTTCCTTAATAGAGTGTCTTGCTGATCATTAAAAACATGTTAATTTTTGATTCTCAAAAAATTGAAAGGCGAAGAGATTTTCCATATGTCCCTCCACCACACACACACACACACAGAGAGAGAGAGAGAGAGAGAGAGAGAGAGAGAGAGAGAGAGAGAGAGAGACTTTCTATTATCAACATGTCTTGCCCAGTTGCTACATTTGTTATAGCTGATGATCTTATATATACACATCATTATCATTCAAATTCTATAATATGCTTTAGGATTCAGTCATGTACAGTTTATGGGTTTGGAGAGGTTAAGAGCCATGTGTCACAGTTTTAGTAATATGCAAATAGTTTCACTGCCCTGAAGTCCTGTCTACAATACTTAATTCCCTCCCTCCTCACAACTCCTAATTTTGAAAATGATTTTATTCATTTTTGTTTATGTGTATGCATCTGTGCTTACCGTTCCAAGAGAGAGAGAAGGGGAGGGAGAGTACCGAAGGAGGGAGGGAGGGAAGGAGAGAGGGAAGAAGAGGGAGGGAAAATGGGAAAGAATGAGAATTTGCATGCCCACAGAGGCCAGAAGAGGGTTTTGGATCATTTGGAGCTCTAGTTATGTAAAGTTTTGAGTCACTGGGACCCAAATTCTGGTCCCCATGGTTGAGCAGCAGGCATTCTTAACTGCAGAGCCAACTTTCCAACCCCTTCCAATATTTCTGCTGTCTTTTTGTTAATTAATAATTTTATTTGTTTACATTTCAAATATTATCCCCCCTCCCAGTCTCCCCTCCACAACCCCCCCACCATACACCTCCCCTTTGTCTCTAAGAGGGTGCTCCCCCACCCACCCACCTACTCCTGCCTCACCCCTCTAGCATCTCCCTTCTCTAGGGCATCAAGCCTCCATAGGACCAAGCACCTTCCCTCCTACCGATGCCAGATATGGCAATCCTCTGCTACATATGCAGCTAGAGCCATGGGTCCTTCCATGTGTACTCTTTGGTTGGTGGTTTAGTCCCTGGAAGCGCTGGGGGGTCTGGTTGGTTGATACTGTTTTCTTCCTATGGGGTTGCAAACCCCTTCAGCTCCTTCAGTCCTTCCCCTAACTCCTCCATGGTCCCTGGGCTCAGTCAAATGGTTAACTGTGAGTATCTGCATCTGTCTTAGCCAGGTGCTGGCAGAGTCTCTCAGAGGACAGCCATATCACGCTCCTGTGTGCAAGCACTTCTTGGCATCAGCAGTAGTATTGGGGTTTGGTGTCTGAGGATAGAATGAACCACACAGTGGGGCAGTCTCTGGATGGCCTTTCTTCAGCCTCTGCTCCATTTTGACCCTGTATTTCCTTTAGACAGGGACAATTCTGGGTTAAAAATCTTTAGATGAGTGTGAGGCCTCATCTCTTCACTGAGGGCCATGTCTATCTACTGTGGGTTCTGGTAACCTCTTAAATCCCTGGCATGTGGGATTTTCTAGTGGATCCCCAAGTTCCCCACCCCCACTGCTACTTATTTCTATTTATTCTCCTGGCCTTCTGGACTTCTCTCCTGTCTCTTCCCATACCTGGTCCTGCCCCCTTCTTTTCCTCCCCCTCCCCTTACTCACCCAGGTCCTTCCCTCCCTCTGCCTACTGTGATTATTATGTTCCACCTTCTCAGTGGGTTTGAAGCATCAACACTTTGGCCTTCCTTCTTGTTGAGTTTCATATGGTCTCTGAGTTGTATCATGGGTATTCTGAGCTAATATCCACTTATCAGTGAGTACATACCATGCATATCCTTTTGGGTCTGGGTTACCTCACTCATGATGCCATTTTCTAGTTTCATCCTTTTGCCTACAAAGTATGTGAAGTCATCATTTTTTTAATAGCTGAGTAGTATTCCACTGTGTAAATGAACATTTTCTGTATCCATTCTTCCATTGAGGGACATCTGGGTTGTTTCCAGCTTCTGACTATATAAGGCTCCTATGAACATAGTAGAGCATGTGACCTTGTTATATGTTGGAACATCTTTTGGGTATATGCCCAGGAGTGGTATAGCTGGGTCCTCAGGTAGAGCTATTTCCAATTTTCTGAGGTACCTCCAAATTGATTTCCAGAGTGGTTGTACCAGTTTACAATCCCAACAGTGGAGGAGTGTTCCTCTTTCTCCACATGCTCCCTAGCATCTGCTATCTCCTGAGTTTTTTATCTTAGCTATTCTGATTGGTGTAAGGTCATTTTGATTTGCATTTCACTGATAACTAAGGAAATTGAACATTTCCTTAGGTGCTTCTTGGCCATTTGAGATTCTTCAGTTGAGAATTCTTTGTTTAGCTCTGTATCTTAATCTTTTATCCTCAGCAGAAAGTCATACATCACAGTTAGAATCATATAGTATGAAATGTTATTGTTACAGTGCTTGGCTAGTGTCCATGAGGTTCTGGATTTGAGTCACATCACAGTAAGAGGAGGAGAAAAGAAAACAAAAGAAATGAAAAGGGGAGGGGAGGGAAGGGAAGGGAATGGGGTGAAGAGAGGAAAGAGCAAGGCAAGAAGGACAGGAAAGGGATATTGGTAAAGATGTGATATTGTCAGCAGCTAATGGCTTTGGAATGCAGTGAGAAGCGTTAGTGTCAGGGAGTAGAGCAGCCAGTCATGGCCAAAGGCTGTAAATGAATCTGACTCTTTTCCAGGTTTTCAAAGCTAACTGAATGTACCGGAGAAGAAAACCATCAAGTACAAATCATCCCTTAGCATGTCATCTCCTTGACTATCTTTTTGGTGTCTTACTCTTTGCCATGGAAGAACAAAAAGCACCACTTGTCCAAACTTTTAACTGGGCTTATTTTCAGTGTTAGAATAATAACACTTGATTCCATGGAGTAAGTGTGTGGATGGGTAAGCAGAGGAGTTTGATTTGGGCTTCAGGGAGCAGAACAGAAGGACAAGAGGCAACTACTGACCTCAGAGAGACAAGATAATGGAACAACAGCACACCCTGGGCCACTTTGGGTTAAGTATTTTATGTAAGGGCAAGGAAACCTCCTGATCATGCTGAGTCATGCTGGCCTGCTGGGGAAGCTGCTCTGTAATCTGGACTCCTCCAGCTGACTAATATTTAGTTTCTTTTGGGGGCATGCAACTTCAGCAGAAGAGATTATCTTGATTTTTAGTTGGTCCACTGGGACCTAGTGCAGGTACTTGGTTCAGAACACTACCCTGTCACCTTAGCTATTAACCAGTTGGTGGTTGATGGTTAGAGTATTAGGAAGGGTCACTGTTTTTCCAGGGCTGTCATTGGCACATTGCCCATGCCCCAGGGTAATGTCCCACACCTGCACACATAAGTGCAGAACTAACTGGATGCACTGGGTTACATATTAAAAATAAAACAGACAGGAAGTTGAGAGAGAGATGTCATGGGGTGAACTGGGAAAGCTCCATCAAGGAGGGGTAGATATGATCAAGATACATTGTATTCATGTGTAAAAATCCCAAAGAGTATTCAGTTAAATGTTCCCCTGAATTTTAGAACCATAGCTCTACAGACCTTCTGAAAACTGCCTCCAAGGAGGACTTTCACATAAAATTTAATGACGTTGACTATACTCATTTCTTATTTCCTGCTCACTTCTTTCTTTGTTTTCTTTCTTATTAGTGGCACTGTGATGGGAAAGCAGAGAAACATTTGGTATCTCAGTCCTCCTCCTCTTTTCCTTCCCCATGTTCTTGTAGTCATCCCTTTATTGCCAACAGCCTCACCCCACCATCCCTACAAGTTCAGGCTTTTAGATGTTTTCCTATGTGGTCCCTATGTCTTTATTCCTCTATGTTCTTACTATTGTGCGCGCACACAAACACACACACACACACACACACACACACACACAGAAATACACACACACAAAGATGCACAAACACAGTTGCACACACACTCCCCTTTTTATCAAAAAGATATTTTACTAGTCTCCCTGATGTGTAAACACTTTTCATACAAACACTGTCCTTGAAATAAAGCACCAGCCCTGTAGGAAAGGTGTCAACACTGTACTCGGCCAACCTCTCACTTCTTGTAGTCTCCATTGGTGATTATATACTGGCCAGGGCTGGGTCTTTCCACACTGTTGCTTCCTACAACAGCATGGTATGATTCTGTCCACCGTTCTTATCGAAACTTAACTTTGTTACTTTCTTTCATGAAACTCTGGTTGCTGTTAAGCTTCAGTGACCAAGTGTCAGTTGTCTGTTGTCTTCAGGTTTCATATCCTCAAACGAAGACAATGAAAATGTAGCATGTGTGTGCGTTTGTGAGTGCGCGTGGGTCTGTCTGTCTACATGTTTATGCATGCAGAGGCCAGAGATACCACGAGGGCCATTCCCCTTGTTTTGCCCCATCATCTATAAATTTTTTGAGGCAGGGTTTCTACTAACCCTGGAGCTCACTGAATGGCTAAGCTGGATAGCCACTAACCTCCATGGCTCTAGCTGTATGTACGGGTCTCCCTGACCCACACGGAGGTTCCTAATTCAGTCCTGCCACATCTGGCTTAATGGATGCTGCTGGGCCAAGTTCATGTCAACATGCTTACATGAGGCTCTTCCCCACCCAGCCCATCTCCCTAGCCACTAAAAGGATATATTTAAATTGCACCTGTGCTGAGCATATATACACATTTTTCTTAGATTATTTCCTCAAAGGCACAGTTGACTTATCAGTATACACCTGCTTATTTCTGTCCAGCAGGACCAGATAATGGGTGTGTGGCAGATGATATTGAGGGGCCTTTTCCCAATTGAAATGTTCAGGATAGAGTTTTAAAAGCTATCCCAATCGACTCTATTAAAAGGTAAGGAAAATTACATTGTTCCAAATCCACAAATTTGGCTTGAGATTTTTTTTTTTAAATCAAGAAATACTTTTGGACACAAATGATTCTCTAGGACCCATCCCCAAGAACTGCTAAAGAAAAAAAGGAGGAAAAATATTTTTTAAAGCAAGCTCTTCAGGGCAAGGATTGTACTAAATTCTAGAGACAATAGCAGTGACAGGGCATTATGTACTTCTGCTTTTAAGAAGCAAGTGCTATGTGGCTTGAGAGAAGGCCCAGTGCTTAAAAGCCCTGCTGCTCCTCTGGAGTACCCAAGTTCATTGCCCAGTACTCATTGTTGGGTAGTTCACCACTGTTGCCTGTAACTCCAGCTTCAGATCTGTATCCTCTTTTGCCCTTTTTGGCCAACTATACTCATGTGCACACACATGCAGGCACACACACAGAGAGACCTCACACATACTCATAAAGGAAAGAAGCACAAACAAACACGATTGCAATACTGTAGGCCACAGACCTGCCATTCGAGCACAGGACACTAGCAGAATTTCTTGGAGGGGCAGGTACCACAGGCCTGGAAGGTCTAATAAGAAATCTACTGGAAGAGATAGAATAGCTGGAATGTGAAGGAGTTGTCTTGGCACCAGTGTGTGATGATGTGGAGTGGAAGGGGCCAGGATGAGCATGCCTTCAGGCAGAAGAATTGTGTACAAGGCTCCTGATCACTGTAAATTTTATTTGGCTGGAATAGAAAATGCAAGGCATAGAACAGCAAGAGATGAACCCAGAGGGATAACATGAGCATGTCTTCAATCAGCATTTAAAAGGTTTCATTTTGGTTGCAGTCTTATGATAGGAGGTAAGAAGAAACAAGACACAGGGCTTCTGTTGTGCAGCTGAGATGGTAACCCAGCTTACAGTGATGATGGTTGTGGTGATGTTGGTAAACATGAGAAAAGGGATCTCAGGTATGCTTGACCTGTGAGAACCAAGAGGATGTGGGAGTAAGGGAAAGGAAGTTAAATGGGTGTTAATGGTACGTGCTATGGAAGAAGTCAAGATAAAATCACACACTGAGGAGAAGACAATGAGTTCACTGTCAGCTTTGGTCTATGGCAGTTTTTCTTGGCACATATCCAGGAGATACCTTGGCAGTTGTGTGTGTGTTGGCCTGAACTTGAGGAGAAATTGCTAAACCAGAAATAAAACTGTTAAGAGTCATCAGAGTAAATGGAAGCAGTGTTGATCCAAGAGACACCAAGGGGCAGCATATACATATATATATGAATACACACACACAATTAGAAAATAAAACTGGTTAAGCGAGAAGTAGAAAAATAAAGAGTCTAAATGCTAAACAGCACTACACAAAACTCTAGAAATGGCAGAAATGGCCACCAGGTAAAAACTACCAGAAAACAGCTCATCTCATACCGATTCTTCATTCTGTCTTTTATTACCAATTATTAAGAAACCTTGCCCCAAGGAGACATCTCTGAAGGGACCATTTGGCTATCTTAAGAATTTTACAAGGCATTTAACAAATTGTTATTTTTTGTTTTTGAGATAGGGTCTCATTGTGTAGTTATAGCTGGTCTGCAACTCCTATGTAAACCAGGCTGGTTTTGAACTCACAGAAAGCTACCTGCTTCTGCCTCCCGAGTGCTGGGATTAAAGGCCTGTGCCACCATGGAGGCTAAGAAATTAATTTAACTGATTCTAAATTTTAGTTATATGTTTTCTTTAAACAAATGTCTGTCACACATGACATTAGCCACACCATAAGGACAGATACATTGCTAGGTAATTTATAGAGTTCTGGTATAGCTTAGTGGAGAGATGGGCATATGCATGTAATTCCCACAGTAGTGACAAAGTCACTTTTACTGCAGAAATAGTTGAAGTTGCACCAAAGAGCTGCATGTACTGGATCTACCTGAAGTTCCTTTCAAGATAAATTAATATGTGGATTATATTCTTAAGCCAAACAGACCTAAGCCAAGAAGTTACTGCTTGTTCACAACTATCCTTGAGCACTTCCCTAGACTCAATTCTAAAACTTTAAAATTGTTGTCTCTGATGTGGGGAGACAGTTGAGGAGGCTCAGCAATGCGACAAGACATGGTACTGCTGTACCTACCTACCTCCACCTAAGACTGCCTCGAAGGACCTACGTTTGCCTACAGTTGCCTCGAGGCTGCAGACGTAACATCCAGTCATCCAAGCAGACAGACGGAAGCGGGAGGAGTTACGGCTGGGGAGGAGCTAGAGCCTGGAAGTAGGTAGGAGGATTTACACGCAGCTCTGCCCATCTGCCCCTGCGCACACCAAGAGCTACGCGGAAAAACGCCTGAGCTCCAGGGAGTACGCAGGCGCAGATCCATCGCTGGGCGGAACCAGCGCTCTGTAGCCTCAGTTGCCCAAACATCCTGTAGGAGAGGGAGGCGGTGGTCACGGAGGTGCGCATGCGCTGGCCTCCTTTGCCGACACTGGGCAGCTCTGACGGGCACGGGGGCAGGGTCGGAGTAGAGCGGGCGCAGGATGGACGAAGACGTGCTGACCACTCTGAAGATCCTCATCATCGGCGAGAGTGGGGTGGGCAAATCCAGGTGAGGCGGTGCGCGGCGGGCCCTCGGCCTCTGGGCTGCGGGCTGCCCTCCCGGAATGGTCGCCGCGGCCCTGCTGGCTCCGCCCTGGCCGGGCGCGCCCGGCACAGGCCTCGCAGCAGGATTCTCCCTACTGGGCGTCTGGGCTCGGGCCTGATTGGGCCGAGGAGACCCGAGCCCAGCCGGCCTGTCACCTCTAGAGTCCAGCCTGTCTGTCACCCCTAGAGTCCAGCCATCCTGTCTACCCCAAGAATCCAGCCGTCCTGTCTACCTCTAGAATCTAGCTGGCTTTTCACCCCTAGAGTCCAGTTGTCACCCCAGGAGTTGAGAGCAATAGTAACTTTATCACTTTGTGATCTCCATAGAACTGTCCTTCAAATACTTAATGTTCTACACAGAAACATTGTTGACGTCTTAGGTCACATTCCTGGCCTAAAATATTTTAGTGCAGCCTATTGTTGCTTATTTATTTATTTATTTATTTATTTATTTATTTATTTATTTATTTATTTATTTATTTATTTAGATTAGTTCGTAGTGAAAGAACTCTTTTGGTAACTGCTTGAAAATGACTTTTAAAGCACAGGGTACCAGAGCAGTGGACTACCTTTAAGTGAGGTTGTTCTTGCCTCGCCACAACGCTTTGCCTCTGTCTTTGGGGAGGATTAAATTGGCAGTGGAGGTGTGTATTAGGTCAGAGGTGGATTTAGGTGGGTGTTGCCAGAGGTTATGCCTTCATCCAGTTCTGAACAAAGTTCTTCCGGTGAAGTCATCCTTGCCCTCTGATTATGAATAAATGTTGTTTGAGCCTCTCTTGATCTTTAAACAGTATTGATGTCCTAGAGAGCTTTTTAACACTTTCTTATTTGGCTGGTGTTACCTTGTGAGATCTTTCAAATAACTTTAAAGCATAAAGATTTAAATCTTTAGGTACGTAAAGTATGTGCAGTCTTACTAAATAAACCCAAATCTTTTCTGTATTTTTAAAAGTTTGACAATCTATTTTTATCATTTGTTCCTTTTTAATGTATACTTTTAGTGTCCTGTCATGACACGCTTCTGTGTACCAAGCAACACATTAAAGGAACTTTCTATAAAAATAGAGTGGTGTGTGTTCAAGTAACGAATGAAATCTTGATTGTTAAAATGTTTATGTACTGAATGTAGTTTTACTAGGAATCACACACCTTCATGATTTTTCCTTTTTCCATTTTTACGTGTAAAGAGCTCACACTGAATTTGTTTTGTTGCTTTATGTCTTGTGAAGTAAAGTGTGGTTGAGGCAGGCCTGGAAACTTTTATGTAACTTAGCTGGCCTCAAAGTAGGAATCCTCCTCCCTCAGCCTCCAGAACACTAAGATTACAGGCATGTATCACCATGCCTGCTTAGAGCTTGCTTTTGAAATCAAGAATAACAGGTTGCCCTCTCAGCCCAGTATGTGGTTGGCTGAGACAGTGCATTAAGTGGGTGAAATTGAGCCATGTTAGGATTTTCTAGAAGGCCAACCAGGTACAGTTGACTCCATAACTAGAGTTCCCCTTGTATTGTTGTTTTTATTTTATTTAGTTTCTAGAGACAGGTCTGGTTACATAGTCTGGCTGGCCTGGCACTTGCTATGTATGTAAGCAACAGTTGGCTTGGCATTTACAGCCCTTCTACCTCAGCCTCTCAAGTGTTAGAAGTATAGGCATGTTACACCAGGACTGGTTCTGAGTACCCTTTTAAAGTGTGTTGAGCAGATTTCTCTTCTATTTATACCCACAGACAATCTTATTAGGGTCAAATGTACTTAAAGCTTTTCTTTTGTTAGTACTTAATGATGAATTATAAATTGCTCACTGAAAAATTTTAACAATTTGCCCATTTAAAACAATATTGGGCCAAACATGGTAGCACATACTTTTAATCCCAGCATTTGGGAGGCAGAGTCAGGCAGATCTCTGAGTTCAGGGTCACTCTTCACCCTAGTCTACAGAGGGAGTTCCAGGACAGCCAGGGCTACACAGAGAAACTCTGCCTCTCAAAACCAAACCACAGCAACAGTAAGCCAGTGTTGAGTTTAGGGAAGTGGGGTATTTGTCTGTGACGTAACCACAGCAACAGCAAGCCAGTGCTGAGTTTAGGGAAGTAGGGTATTTGTGATGTACTGTGGGAAACAGAAACCAGCCTTGATGACTTATCCTTGTGTATATGACAGGAATAAATGGCTCTAATGGAAGCCTCTGTCTTTTAAGGCAAATCAGCAGAGAAGTATTTGTCGTAGACATAATTCTTGAAGGGTCATTGTAACCAGCGGGTGTTTGTGTTTCTTTACAGAGCTAGATCAGGTGAGATAGCGGAGTTGTTGAGGAATTACTGTACAACAGAGGGTAACTTTAATCTGAACAAGTGGAATTGTGTAAGTTTGGCTGTAGGCTGTTAGGAAGTGACGGGAGGCATGAGCTGAGGATTATGAAAGACGTGTGCTCCGTTTGGCGCCTCGCGCAGGACAACTGAACAGTGTAGCACTCCACTGGCGAACCTGGCTGGGGCAGAAGCTCCAGCACTGCTAGATACAGTCCAAGGCCATGAGTCTGGCTTCCGGGAGGTGCGAATGTAGCAGAGTGTATCAGGTCTGGAATGAGAGTGGCCATCTCTTGCGCAGATTGCTATCCACTCTATAGTCCTTTCCCCCATTTTCTAAGTGGATTTTATTTTTACAGTAAGAAATATAGATGAGCTATAATCACAGTATCTCTTTATTGATTTTAAATACTTATTTTTATTTATGTGTTTGTGTGTGAAGGATCCCTCAGAGGCCAGAAGAAGGTGTGTGTCCTTTGGATCTGGAGTTACAGGAGGGCGTGAACTTTTGGCTGTGGGTGCTAGGAATGGAAGGGGTGCTCCGTCCGTACCAACCAGACACCTCCTATTCCCAATTTTAGTTTTTAATGTTTTGGATAGTCACTCTTGACCCAGGCAGACCTGGAACTCACTGTGTAATCCAGGCTGGCTCAAACTTGGAGTAATTCTTTTGTTTTGTTTTTGCTTCAGCCTTCCAAGTTCTGATATTTCAGGCATTGCTCTCTTTCCCCTCCAGAAAAAGTCTGCCTTCTTCACACTTCATTATAAATTTAATATTGTCTACGTGGTATACTCTTCCTACATGCAGAATATTTTCCTCCTTTAACTTTGAAAATAGGAATGTTTTGTATAAATATAAAGTGTTTTGCTTCATATGGTACCAATTCCCTGTCTTTGCTGACAAAGTACCTTTAGTGAAAAGATCTCTTGTAAGGACTAGCAAGTGCAGAAGAGACATTTCTGGCTCAGGGTCTGGCATAGTGTTGCTAAGTTCAGTTAAAATTCTCATTACCATCCTGATCTCCTGCATATTTTATAGTATTGCTATGGCTACAATTCTACAAGGTAACATTAGCCTACTTGTGTGTTTGTGTGTGTGTGTGTGTGTGGGGGTTCTGTATGTAGCCCTGGCTGTTCTAGAACTCCATTGTGTAGATCAGGCTGGCCTGCAGATACCTGCCTGTCTGTTTCCAGAGTGCTGGCTAGCCTTCATTTTTGTGGCAGTATTTTCTGTGATGACCCAAGTATAGAGGTATGTCTTTTGTATTCTTAAATTCTTGGTAGATGGGTACTTTGGGATAAGATCTTTTATATAAGTAGCTATTAAGAGTCAAAAGTCTGTTTATTTATTTTTAATGTTTTTGTTTTGTTGAGACAGGGTTTCTCTGTGTACCCTGGACTGCCCTGAAATTAGCTCTGTAGACCAGGCTGGCTTCAAACTCAGAGATTCACCTTCCTCTGACTTCAGGTACTAGGATTAGAGGCATACACCACCATGCCCTGCAAAATTTTTTTTTATTGAAAATACTTTTTTTAATATATTTTGTTCATGGTTTTTTTCTCTCCTGTTTTCTCCCATATCATTCTCACCTGTCTAACTCAGTGCCTTCTTTCTTTAAGAAAACAGGCCAGTAAACAAATCAGAATAAAAAGAAAAACACAAGAAACATGTACACACACACTATAAAAACAGAAAATCGGAACCTCTAATATATAAGCAAAGGACGAGTAAAATTAAAAAAAAAAAGCAATCTGGGGGGCAAAGCTCTCCCAAAATGCCACTGAGTACATCTTGTATTGGCTGTCTACTTTCAGGTGTGGGACCTAGCTTTCAGTGTGGTTCATATGCCCAGTGTCACCTAACTTATATTTGAAGTAAATAAAAAGTTATGTTCAAGTGTTAAGCAGAAATCACTGCATTTTGACCCTCCCTTGTTCTGTTGACTGCATTGTGTCTTGTGGGAAACTGTTGTGTTCTGTGGGTACCTCTCCTGCAGCAGCAATCACAGCCCATTGAGATGTTTGTCAGGGCTCTCAGAGACTCCTGCTGGTGGGATGGGGTACTGCAGGAGGCAGTGTGCAGGAGACAGTTAGCTTTGGAAAGGTGGGGTTTAATGAAAACTTACAGAGTTTATTCCTGAAGAGTCTCTAACAGGGAACTAGTGCTTGCTAGTGAGTAACGCAGGACTGGGACCTGCAGAGCTACAGCGGGTCTTTCACATGTCTGCCAGCAGCCCCTTATCCATTCTCTGTTACCCTGTTTACCTTGTTTCTGAGCTCACTCCTTCCCTCGGTTACCTGTTGATTTTCTACATTTCAGTCGAGGCTAATAACGTTTCAAACTGAAACCCAGTCCTTGTCATACTGTTCCTTAACAGCCTTGTGCAGTTGCAGTTGCCTGTCTGAGCCTTACCCAGCATCTGCCTGGCTGTCATCTTTCCCCTCTGTTTGATACACGCCTTGATGTTTTATTCCCTGTTACAGTTTGCTGTAACCTTTCTGTTTTTATTTAATGTGAAGTAGTGAACTCTTTTGGTTCCAAGAGACTGTTGTTCCCTTGCCAGCAATATCAGCATAAGATGTCACAGTGTCATTTTTCTGAGAAGAGCACACCAGTACAGATTTGAACAAAAAGCAAACTGTTGGCTCTTCAGGGACTGTATAGGAGAGCACAGGGCAAATGCTTGTTACTGGATTCCTTTAGTCCTGGGAGTCTTGGGAAGTTACAGTTCAGTTATTTCAATACGTTAGTTCCCCTGCAGACCTACATCAGCTCTACTGTCTGTATCTAAGTAATTATATGTGATAACATAACAAGTCATAGCATATATATCAGATGATTACAAATAAAGAGTTAAGCTCCTAACCTGTTTTTGACTCTCTTTTAGCCTGCTCCTGAGGTTCACAGATGACACCTTTGATCCAGAACTTGCAGCAACAATAGGTGAGCTAAGTTTAAAAGTCTTGTAGAAATGCCACACATGTTTATACCTGTGGGCTCTGTTTCTCTTTATCTTGCTCCTTCTTCTCAGCACTCTGTACTTTCTGTGTAGATCTTGTCTATAATACCTAGCTTTAGTACCCATAAAGACTTGTGTCTTGTCACTTCATTAGCACTACTGATATGATTGTTTGCACACACTTTTCATTCCAGTACTATGAATTGTTATTTATTTTGAAGCAGATAGTAGTAACTGGAATATTTATTGCATGATGGCTGATCAGCAAGCACCTTGGTCTTAGGATTTCTGTGCCTGTGATAAACTCCATCACCAAAAGCAGCATGAGAGGAGAGGGGCTTATTTTGCTTATCCTTCTACATCACTGCCACAATCCAGGAAAGGTGGGGCAGGAACTTAAACAGAGTAGGAACTTGGAGTCAGGAGCTGGTTTGGAGGCTATGAAGGACTGCTGCTTGCTGGCTTCCTCCTCATGGCTTTCCTCAGCCTGCTTTCTTATACCCCAGGATTGTGTTGCTCACAGTGTGCTGGGTCCCCCATATCAAACTTTAATCAAGAAAATACCCCACAGGTCAGTCTGGCATATTCTCAGTTGAGGTTCCCACTTCCCAAATAACTTGTGTCAAGTTGACATCAAACTAGCCAGCACAACTTTCCAAGTGCTAGGATGACAGGCGTGTGCTACCATGCCTGGCTCTTCTTATCTGGGTCTTGAGGATGGAACTCAGGTCCTTATGATGTTTGCAGAGACTTAGCCATCTCCCACTAACCTGCTTTATCATTCTTATGCTGTATTGCGCACAGGATTTGTTTTAAATAATTGCTTAAAAACATGCTGCAGACTTGTCTTTAGTATCTAAGCATCTTAATGTATGTTTCCTAAATGAAGGAGGGTAAAATTTTGTCCATTGACAGATTTCTTCAGCTGTCTATCAGTACTCTATTTAGCAAAAGGAAAGTTAGGCCTAAATTCTGATTTGAAACAAACAAATTTCGTCATCTCCAATTCTTGACTCCTTAATCCCCTGCCTTTAGGAAGATTCTCACACTAGCTCAGTTTGCCTTGGATCTCACCCTATAGCCCAAAGTAGCTTCAAACTAGTGGCAATCCTCCTGCCTCAGGTTGTTGGGATTTTAAGTTTGAGCCACCATGCCCACATTTCTTCAGTCTCTTAATTTTAACAGTTCACTGGTCTTTGGTTGTCTGTCCATGTCTGACAGTTTTGAAGACTGTAGGCCTGCTGCTCTGTAGACTACCCTTCATTTCACTTGCCAAGTGTGTTCAAGGTAGATTCTCCTTAAGTAGGTTTTGTTGTTTGTTTTGGTAGGAATTCCACAGAAATGCTTTGTAGAGTGTCAGAGTGAGTGGTGTGTTTGTGGATTGTTGCTGTGCTGCTGGTGGCTTTTAGTCACAAAGTGCTGGATTCTTCTCTGATGCTTTCACTTTCCCCTTGACAGCTTTCCTGTAGAAGGATGTTTTGAGATTGTATTTATGTCCTGTTCCTCTCGTGGGTTTGGGCTTTAACCTGCAGCAGATGGGAAGATGGGATGTGGCTCTGTTACCCCGGCTCTAGTTGCCAAGCGACTTCAGGTGCTCCCCTGCTGTCCACACTCCATACTTAGATTTCTGTAAGGAAGCACTCATCGATGTTTGTTTTAGGGATACAGACTCAGAATGCCTATACATTTTAATTAGCTCCATCAGGCATTACTTAGCATCTTTGTGTCATAGGTTTTACAGATTTATCCTGTGTGTGCCAAAAGGGAACCATTTCAGATACTGGCAAGTCAAACTGTTCTGGTTTTGATGTGTTTGCTCATTTTCAACTATGTAGTAAAACGTACTTGTTCAGAGCATGGGTTGCTCAGTAACAGATAGTAGCAACTGATAGGAGAGCAAACTGGACTGAAATGGAGTTTTTATTGAAGAAGTGAATCATACATAATATAAAAGTGACATTTTAAACTGAAATAACATGAAGACTCAAGCAGAATGACAGTTATCATGAACTGTCTGTCCATATTCTAAAACAGTATTTATCTTTTATCAAAATAAATACTAAAGTGCTGTATGCTGATAAAAATATTTATAATTCATTCTCCAAATAGGCCCTGGGGTTTTTAAAATCTTTACATTTGGTATTAGATTGCTTTCTGATTTCAGTTACAACCACCAGTCACAAGGGTTTTAAAAATAAATACAATTGGTTCAGTTGTTAATGGGCTTGTAAAAATTACTGTTTTATACAAAATCAGTATTTTACCTCATAGTAGAGTAGTATAGACATACATCCTTACATTTCCATAGTACAGTTAGAGATCAAAATGTTTATCATTATAAAGAAACTTGTAAGATAATTATTGCATATAGTGTTTCACAGCAGTAAAGATAGGTTGGTATTTTCTTTTATTCTATTAAAATTAGCTAAAATAACAGAGGGAAATACTAAAATACAACCCCAATCTCACTAAACCAGAAGACAGCTAAAAACCGTGAAGCCACAAGGCAGGTGGACTCAGTACCTGACACAGTGGAGCATCAAGCTCCAGCAATGGGAGGAAGCATAGGACAGAAGACTTGCTAAGATGCTGAAGCTGAGGACTCACACAGACAAGCCATGCCTGTAGACAGCCCTTCATCCGTGGAGGAGATTCCTCCAGTTCTAATCTAATGGCTGTTAAGAATGATCCACTGTAACTGTTTGCATAGGTGTGTGGTGTGTGGTTGTGGTTTAATTTGGATTTCTCTGGTAACTGCTGATGTTTTGGCATATTCAGTTCTAATTTGTTGCCATGTTTATGTATTTTTATGTGTAAAGTATCTGCATCTTTTATTAATTTTTTAATTTGTTGAATTGTTTTCTTTATTTTGTTTTAAATTTATTTTTATTTTTTGTGTATAAGTGTTTTGTCCATGCACCCTTTCTGCTCAGGGCTGGTGGAGGCTTGAGGAGAAGCCTCAGTCCTCTGGAATTAGAGTCAGACAGTTGTTAGCTGACAGGAGAGTGCTGAGAACGAACCCAGGTCTTCTCAAGGAACAAGTGCGCTTAACTGTGAACCTGTCTCTCCAGCCCAGTGCTGGATTTAGGAGCTCTTTTTATATACTCAGCAGGAACCTTTTCTGTAGGTGGTATTAGCTTTGTAGGTATTTTTGATCCATTTTTTTGCCCATCATTTTTCTAATAGTGCATTTCTAAGTGCACAAATTACTGCATTGAAATTCATTTATGTATAATGGTTTCAGTATTTTTTTCACCTAGCAGAAGGCCACATGATTTTCTTTCTTTTTCTTAAATTTTTTGTTATTTTGTTTCTTTGTTTTGCATATGGATATCTAGTTATTCCAAAACCACTGGCAAAAGAATACACACTAAATAATTTTCCTGCCCTTATAAAAGTGTCAGTTGTCTTTAGGTGTCTGGGTATGTGTCTTAGTCAGGGTTTGTATTCCTGTACAAAACATCATGACCAAGAAACAACTTGGGGAGGAAAGGGTTTATTCAGCTTACACTTCCACACTGTTCATCCACAAAGGAAGTCAGGACTGGAACTCACACAGGGCAGGAACTTGGAGACAGGAACTGTTGCAGAGGCCATGGAGAGGGGTGCTGCTTACTGGATTGCTTGCTTCTCCGGGCTTACTCAGCTGGCTTTCTTATAGAGCCCAAGACTACCAGCCCACAGATGGTACTACTCATAAGGGGCTCCCCCCCTCCTTGATCACTAGTTGAGAAAATGCCTTACCGCTGGATCTCATGGAGGCATTTTCTCAACTGAAACTCCTTTCTCTGTGATAACTCCAGCTTGTGTCAAGTTGACACACAAAACTAGCCAGTACAATTGACCCCTTGTCAACTTGACACACAAACACATCACCAATAAGCCTCGACCCTTACTTCCTTATTCATCCCCAAGATCTAAATAACTTTAAAAGTCCCACAGTCTTTGCAGATTCTTACATATTAACATTTCAGTCCCTTTTAAACAGCCAATCTCTTAAAATTCAAAGTCTTTTTACTATTAGAAGTCTCTTAACTGTGGGCTCTACTAAAATACCTTATTCCTTCAGAGGGAAAATATATCAGGGCACAGTCACAATGAAAAGCACAATCAAAGTCCAACCGTCCAATGTCTGGGATCCACTCACGATCTTCTGGATTCTTCCAAGGGCTTGAGTCACTTCTCCAGCTCTGCCCTTTGTAGCACACACCTTGTCTTCTAGGCTCCAGATGCCTGTACTCCACTGCTGCTGCTGTTCTTGATGGTCATCTCATGGCACTGGCATCTCCAAAACACTGCTGACTTCCGCTGCAATTAGGCTTTATCATAGTGCCAAGCCTCACCTCCTTTGCATGACTCCTTCAGTCCTGGGCCATCAATTGCAACTGAGGCTTCACCTTCACCAATGGCCTTCTGTGGCCTCTTTTTTTTTTTAATTTTTATTTTTGATACTTTATTTACATTTCCAATGTTTCCCCCTTTCTAGGTCTCCTCTTTGGAAACCACCTATCCCCTCCCCCTCCCCCACCTCTATGAGGGAATTCCACCTCCCACCCACCTGCCCACCTACTCCCGTATTCCCACCTTGACATTCCCCTTTACTGGGGCCTCTCCTCCCCCTGATAGCCAACAAGACCCTCCTCTGCCACATATGTGGTCTGAACCATGGGTCCCTCGATGTGTATTCTTTGGTTGGTAGACCAGCCTCCAGGAGGACCAGGGGGGTCAGGCCAGTTGACACTGTTGCTCCCTCCATGGGGCTGCAGACTCCCTCAGCTCCTTCAGTCCCTTCTCCAACTCTTGCAGTACTGAGCCTCAACTCCTTTGCATGATCCCTTCAATCCTGGGCTGTCAATTGCAACTGAGGCTGCACCTTCACCAATGGCCTTCCGAGGCCTCTCACGGTGCCCAGGCCTTAGTTGCTCTTCACGACTCCTTCATGCCTTCAAAACAAGTACCACCTGGGTGACTCTTACACATTACCAAGTCCAGCCATAGCACAAGGTACAACCCTGGCTATGCAGCCTCTGTGCTTTCAGAAAACAGTTCTCAGAAGATTTCACCTCAATGATGCTGATCTCTTCCCAATCACTGCCAATTTCCCAACTCCAGCTAACCAGCATCAATAACCCCAGTAATGCAATGGGTTTGCTTTGGTAGTTCTGGTATCTTGTTAATCACAGGCGATCCTTCAGCTCCAGCTAAACAAATCACAGAATCTTCACAGTCAAAATAGCAATGACCCTGATAAGAGTTTTTAATCTTCCCTCTGAACTTTCACAAGCCAGGCCTCCATCTTCTGCAGTGTTCTCAGCATTATCTTCCAAGCTCCTACACAACATCCCACAGAGCAGCCCAAAGTTCCAAAGTCCTTCCACAGTCCTCCCTAAAACATGGTCAGGTTGTCACAGAAATACCCCACTATGCTGGTACCAATTTGTCTTAGTCAGGATTTCTATTCCTGCACAAACATCTTGACCAAGATGCAAGTTGGGGAGGAAAGGGTTTATTGAGCTTACACTTCCATGCTGCTGTTCATCACCAAAAGAAGTCAGGACTGGAACTCAAGCCGGTCAAGGAGCAGGAGCTGATGCAGAGGTCATGGAGGAATGTCATTTACTGGCTTGCTTGCTTCTCCTGGCTTGCTCAGCTGTCTTTCTTATAGAACCCAAGACCACCAGCCCACAGATGGTACCACTCACAAGGGGTCCTCCCTCCTTGATCACTAATTGAGAAAATGCCTTATCACTGGATCTCATGGAGGCATTTTCTCAACTGAAACTCCTCTCTCTGTGATAACTCCAGCTTGTGTCAAGTTGACACACAAAACCAGCCAGTTCACTGCCTGAGTTCCTGACCTCACAGCCTTTTGATGATGAACTGTTATCTAGAAGTGTGAGTGAAGTGAATCCCTTCCTCTCCAGTTTGCTTTTGGTCATTGTGTTTTCTCATAGCAATGGTATCCCTAACTAAGACACACTGTGACACCTGTAAATTCTAGGAGGTTTTTTATTTTTTATTTTTGTTCATTTAGATTTTTACAGTCTCCTTTTACAATCTGTGATCTTTATTCATCTTATTCTTCTGGCTAAAAATATGTAGTTCTGCACACATACTGAGTAGAAGTGGTAAGGGTTGATGGCCTTTGTCCATAACTGACAAAGGGAGAACATTCCTAACGTAAGTGCGTTGTTAATTCTATGTGTTTTGTAGATTCCCTTTATCAGGTGAAGAAATGCTTTTCTGTCACAAGCTATGAACAGGGTACCTTAGAAATGCATGCTATTCTGTACAGCTGGTCTTCTTCAGTTTAACATACTAAAGTGTACAGTGCTTTATTCCCAATTTAAGATGAACCAGGTGGTTGTCGTCTGTGTTGTTTTTTAGGATTTCCATTTGTGTTTGTGAAAGACATTGGTCACAGTTTTCTTTAATTCATATCTTCTGGTTCTGGTGTCAGTAAGTAGGACTTAGAGAAGGATTAAAGAAATAAGGAAGAATCCACTTCAGTTTTCCTCTAACAGTTTGTGTATAATCAATTTACTTGGACTCACACGGGCCTCAGAGATTTCTTTTTCCTGGGTAGACTTGACTACAGAGTCCGTTTCTTTAATAGGTACAGGGGCTCTCTGGGTCAAGCATTGTCTTAGCTGTTTTGTGGTCGTGGAGGTCAGTGTTCATATTCATGCTGTGATGAAGCGTGCAGAACATGAGCCTTATCCTTTTACCCATTTTACACATGTCCTCTCTTACACTCACTGTTAGAACACTGAACTTTCAGGGTGTCTCCCTGCAGCTTTGGTGACCTTTGTTCTCCTTTCAGTCTCTGTGAGGTTTGCCTATTCTGGATGCCTTGAGCAAGTGGGATTGTGTAGCCTTCCTCTTACTGGATCTGGCTTATCTTACTTAGTGACTGTTTTCAAGGCCAATCCATGTTTCCTTGTCATGTTGTGGCAATTTCTGTCTTAAGTTCAAATATTGTTTCATTGACTCTGTGCATCATATTCTGTTGATCCACTGCTGAAGACTTGTGTTGCTTTAAGGTTTTGGCAGTTGGAGACGACACTACTATGGCTGTGCTGCCCATGTATGTTCTTGTGTCCCCACTGTCACTACTTTAGGTCTGGACTTAGGTGTGGTCCTGCTCTCTTTATCCATATGGTAGCTGTACTTTTAATATTGGCAGAATGCTGCTGTTTTCACAACAGCTGTCACAGCTCTTGTTTCTCTGTAGCTTTGTCTATATTTACTACTTTCCATTTTTAAAAAATATCGAAATAGTTGTAGAGGTAGGTGAGAAGTTTAATAAGCTCATTGTGATTTTTAGTAAGCATGCCCCTAATGGCCAGGAGAAGTTGAGCATATTTTAATATGCTTAGTGGGTTCTTTGTAGAAATGTCTGTTGAAATCTAGGTGATTTTGAGTATTTTTATTGTTTATTGTAGAGGTTCTGAGACGTGTTGTATTTGTATCTTTTACTAGATACATGGTTTGCAAATGTTTTACATCTTGGCAATATCCTTTGATGCCATTCCTTTATAGAATTAGTTTTAATAGCTCTGTATTTTTTATGGGTTTCTGCAGATACTGTAGTGCTGTCCACAATTATATTTAACAAACATTTGGGTAAATATGTAACCAAATCTTCAATTTGTATCCTTTTTTTTTTTTTTTTTTTTTTTTTTGATATTCTTTCTAAGTGGCTCTTGCAATAGCTTTTTGCTACTTTGTATAATGGAAGTGGAAAAAGTTGGTGTTCATCTGTTTTTTATTTTGGAGAAAAACAGTCTTTTACCATTGAGTATGCTAGTAGCTGTGAATTTGCTGTTTTGGCTTGGATCTAAGAATGTCCTTGAAATCATGTGGTTAAGACATGGCTTCAGCTGATGAGCTTTTGGGAGGTTATTTAGATTACAGGAGTATGACCTTATATTATGTACTAATACACTATATACTAATGGATTTAAATCTTGATCACGTTAGTGGAAGATGATGGAGTCTTGCAAAAGTAGAGACGCCAACCACTGGAAAGGTATAGCTTGTCTTGGCTCCTTTTCCTGTCTCAGTCCCTTGGCTTTCTGATTGCTTGAGCTGAAGAATTCATTGCACCACATGCTCCCTGGCATGTTGCTGTGCCTCTGTAGTGGCTGACATCTAGAAGCTAAGTAACCTACTGAATCACCAGAACTGTGAGCCAAATGAAATGTGTTTCCTTTAAGCTGTTTTCTCAGGTATTTTATCACAATGACTGAAATCTGATTAACACACAGACCTTTATCATTTTCAGAAACTTTTCTTCTATTCCTATGTTTGCTGAACGTTTTTTGTCATGAAAGTGTATTGTCTTTTGTTCAGTGCCTTTTCTGTGTCAATTAAAATGATCATGTGGTTTTCCCCTTCTCTTTACTAATGTAGTATTATTGATTACTGATTGAGTCCCTACTAGTTTTTGCATTTGTTCAGATTTTCTATTTCTTTGTGTCAATTTTAGTCAAATTATGTTTCTAGGAATTTGCTCATTTATCTAGATTATTGAATTTGTTCAGTTTTTATTTAATCTTTTCCTTCTGTAAAATTAGCAACCGAAGTTGAACATCATTGACCCAAAACTGTGAGACTTGAAGGGCTGCGGAATCTACAGCTGAGCCCCACTGTGATGTTCCTCTGCAGACAGCCCCACACCCAGGAACCCCACATCCAAGCAGTTCAGATAAGGATGGCCCAACCTGAAATACAACTTTCATATTTTTTTTCTGATTTGAATTTTCTCTTTGTTAGTCTGGTTTATAGGCTTGTTCATCTTTTTTTTTTTTAAGATCAAGGACAGTTTTATTAGAGTTTAAAAGAAACTACTCAGGGTACGCAAACTGTAGAGCTCAGCAGCTTCTTGGAGGAAGGTAGTCAGAGAGGCCTGCCTTGTGAGTTAAATAGCTGTGAAGGTCAGTCACATGGTGTTAGGCAGCCACATGCCATGGAGGGACACTTTAGAGAAAGAGAAAGGCACCCCCAAGTTTTAGGGAAGGCCAAGTTTGTTTGGGGAAGCATGCTTAAAGGAGATAGAAAGACGACAAGGAGGAATTAGACCTTACTAGTGATTTAGAAAACTGGGCAGAGTTAGAGAGCTGCTATAGCCCCGAAAGGTGTACTGGAGGCAGGTGTTCTGGGAGGGAGAACATTTTATTAAAGGGATGATTACTCGGGTTCTCTTTTAGCTTGGTTTAAGGTTAATGGGCCTTCCTAGAAGTAGTCCCTTGGTCAGATGACTGACACCCAGCTAAAATGTTAGTTCTCTACCCAGGCCAGAGATTCCACTGTCTTGACCATAAGGGGTTTTCCTGAAATGGGCTTTTATTATCAATCTAACATTGTCACCCTCCGAAGAGGTAACTCTAAAATTATTTAGGAGCCCGATCAGAGTCCATTGCACATCAGGCTTTTCCAGCTGCCAGGCAGGACAGACCAATGACATTTTTGGCTTTTATTCAAGAAAGAAACCAGTTACATTTGAGAGTCTTTTACCCTCTGTGGTAGAGCCAGTGTCTCCCTCCTGCTGTCATCATTCCTTCTGAAGAAGTAACCTAACTGCCATTGGGCAGCTGGGGTAAACACTAGTCTGCTTTCTTAGAGCTGAATGGGGAGGCAGTTTAGCTACACCTCTAGTGGTCCTACTTTAAAGACCCCAAATGTTTATCAGTTCTTTTATGTATATAGCTGTCAGTTGTTGAAGGAAAGGGAAGTTTCTTACTTATGACCGGAAATAGATAGAAGGGGAAAATAAAGGCAAAAGTTATTAGCATTACAAGTCCTAGGCTGGGAACCAGGAGAGACCAGAACAGAGTTTTCTAATTGTCCAGATAAAAGTGCATTAGAATCTCTTTATGGGTTCACATGCAGCTATCCACTGGGCTCCTCTTCATTTATTTCCTTTGGCCTCCAAGCCTGGGCTTAAAAATGGTAAACCCCCAATCAGGTGGCTCATTTCTGCCAGAAGCTAATTCTCCTCTCAGCAGTAATCAGTTGTCTATAGTTAGTTCTCTAGGCCTGGGATCCCCTGAAAATTTCTACTTTCCAAATTGACTTGTCCATTGATACTGCCATTGTTTCAGTCTTGTTTATGTAGCCATTTCTAGGAGATACTGTATCACAGCAGGCTTCCCAGTATTCTGGCTCTTAAAATCTTTCTGCTCCCTCTTCTGCCATGGTCTCTAAGTCATAAGTTCAGGAACTGTGATGTAGCTGTATCCACTGGTGCCAGACTTACTGTGATCTGTTGATTTCTGATTTGTGTCCAGTTGTAAATTGTTGTGATAGTCTCTATTTGCTGTAAAGAGAGGTTTCTTTAATCATGGGTGGTAGCTATACTTATCTGTGGGCATAAAGATAAGATTTAGAATGTGTAAACTAATGATAAAAAGCAAGAAAGCAAGAAAGAAGAAAGAAAGAAAGAAAAAGAAAGAAAGAAAGAAAGAAAGAAAGAAAGAAAGAAAGAAAGAAAGAAAGAAAGAAAGAAAGAAAGAAAGAAAAGAAAGAAAGAAGGAAGGGAAAGAAAGAAGGGAAAGAAAGAGAAGGAGGGCATGGCTAAAGTATGCAGAAGAGTTTTATTGTAGGCACAGGGAGAAAGCAGGCAGCTGAACATGGCTAGTAGACTAAACGGGACCATGAGAGGAGAGAGAAAGCAGTGTAGACAACGTAGCTGAGTTATATAGGAATCAGGCTTGTGGGTGGGGAGTGGAAGCCCAGCACCCTGGGAATGAAAGGTTTAGGGTAGAGGGAGGGGTGAGAAGTGCTGGGAGGAGCCACAGGTTCTGAGTGAGTTTGTTCTCTGTTTGAGACCTAACAGTAAGAAATTATGCTGGCCTAGCAAAGTGGAAGTACTGAATTCTTTTCTAAAGTCTATGACCTCTCTAGGGCTGGGAAATTGGCTAGGTTTCCAGTAGCAAGCATGAGTTTCCTCCTATTGAGTGGTTGTATTTATTTGTTTGCCATGCAATGCCCATATGGCTGTGGGATTTATACTGGAGCCTGGAAATACTACCAGGCGCCATATCCTCAAAGAAGACTGATTCTCCCTCTAGAAATAACCTACTACCTATAGCTCCTCAGTAAGGGGCAGGGCCTGGAGAATTCCTGCATGATTGAGTAGAAGAAATTCTATACTTTAGTTTTTCTTGAGCTTTTTAATCAGCACTATCATTGCATTAATTATTGCTTGGTTTTCCCTAAGCATAGCTTGATCAATTCCTTTATTTCTCAAGCTTGACACACCAAATAGTGTGTATGTATGTGTGTTTGTGTGCATGCATGCACGCATGCATTCATGTGCATAAATGTCTTTGAATCTTTATCCTATAGGAAGACTAGATTTAATACATATTTTTACCTCATTTGAATGTGTAATGGATTATCAGAAGATTTCTAAAGATTACAAATATGCTAGTATATTGGCAACATACCTTTTTTTTAATAATTGTAAAACTTTTTTTACATTTTGTAGAAATGCATTCAAGTTTTTAGAAAGCATTTAGTATGCTGGTTGTGGTGGTTTACATCTTTAATCCCAGCACTTGGGAAGCAGAGGCAGGCCGATCCCTGAGTTTGAGGCCAGCCCGGTCTACAGAATGAGTTTCAGGACAGTTAGGGCTACACAGAGAATCTCTGTCTTGAAAAACAACAACAAAAACGTAGAAAGAAAGCATTTAGTATGTGAGGGTGTTGCTCATCTTAGTTGGCTCTGTTCTGAATTAAATATGAGAAGCTCGTAAGATATTATCTTGAGCTAATGTTTCTTTCTGGCCAGTGGAGTAGCCTACACATTATTTCCGATGCTATTTTAAAGACGTGCAGTTACTGCTCACATGGGCCAGATGGTACATGTCGGCTCCCTTTCCTGGGAAGGAGTAAATGTTTTGAGGCCTTACTGGATTTTTTTATGAAGCTTTCCTTATTATAGCAGCTTTTCAAAGACCCTGAGGCCAAGGTTCTTTTCACTTATAAAGACTTGTAGAGGGATTGCCATAAATGTTTTTATATACATTTTAAAAATAATAACAGTTACAAGTGATTATTGAGTAGGTTATATAAAACTTTTTACTTTTCAGGGGAAAAAACTTGAATTCGTAAGACAAGGGGAAGGTAGCCCTTTTACATGTGCTTGCTAGTGTCCCAGCCACCTACAGCTAAGATCTGCATTCTTGGTTGAGTTGGGTAGATAACACCCTTTTTTATGAATTTTAAGCTTCTGAGAATTGCATTCATGAGTACATTGTATGTACGTCCTTTCTACCTTTCCCTCTTCAACTCATCCCATGCTCCTCTCATACCTCCTCTTGGTTTCATGACTTCTGTGTTTAAATTGCCATTACCTACACACACAGTCTACTGAGTTCAGTTAGAGTAACCTGTACGCATATGTGTTTAGGCTCAGCCACATCAGATTAGAAGCCTATCAGAAGGTTTGTCTCTGAAGTAAACCAGTTCTCCTCTCAGCAGCCATTGACCGTGTAGTCTTCATCTGGGGAGTGGGCCTTATAATATTTTACCAACTCTGTGTTGCTATGTCAGGCAATCATATTGCTCAGAGTTCATGGGTGTAGCGTCCTTGTCATGGGTAGACAGCACTCTAAACAAAGGTGTGTGGAGTCCTTGAAAACAGCCATGATCCACAATCCGCAAAACCTACTCACGTTTAGATTAGTACTTCAGTTGTAGCTGCTGATTTTCAGTATGCACAACAATCATCCTAATTAAATTTGAGTTTCCCTTTTTGGAAACACAGAAAGATATCTTGAATTCTAAAGCTCTTTCCATTTATACCGTCAATCCTGAGTATTGATACCTTCAGCCTCAGGTCTAGAATTTTCAGAATTTAAGAATTTGATAAAATATTTTATCTTTCTTCTGGTCTTCTTTATAGTGAATGTAGAAATCATATTTTACTGATGATTCACCAGAATTTTCATTTCTTCAAGGTGTTGACTTTAAGGTGAAAACGATTTCAGTGGATGGAAATAAGGCTAAACTTGCAATATGGGTAAGAATTTTTAAAATGTACTTTATAAAAATTATTTTTATTTTATTTATGTGTATGTCTGTATGCCATGGTGTGCAGGAGTTAGGGGAAGTTATGAGTTGCCAGCTATGGATTTTGGGAGCCAACTCGGGTCCTCTGGAAGAGCTGTGTCTTAGCTAGGGCTTTACTGCTGTGAAGAGACACCATAACCAAGGCAACGCTTAGAAAGGACAGCATTTAATTGAGGCTGGCTTAGAGTTTCAGAGGTTTAGTTCATTGTCATCATGGCAGGAAACATGGAGACATAGAGGCCAAGTATATTGCTGGAGAAGCGGCTGAAAGTTCTTCGTCAGGATCGGCAGGCAACAGGAAGAGAGAGGCACAGTGGGCCTGCTTGGCATCTGAATCCTCAGAGCCCACTCTCAGTGACATATTTCCTTCAACAAATAGTGCCTGCCACTTCTCATAAGCTTTTTCATTTAAACACTACAAACTGCTTAGTGCTTTCAACACATGTGCTCTCTCTCTAGTCCACTAGTATGTACTTTTTATTTATTTAAATTTAATTTTATGTTTTGGGTTTTTTGTGTATGGCTGTTTCGCCTACGTGTATATCTGCACCATGTGTGTGCCTGGTGCCGTGCCAGGAGGCTAGAAGAAGGTGTCAGATCCTCTGGAACTGGAGGTATAGACAATTGTGAAGTACAGTCTGTCTAGCTAGTACTTTGCAACAAAGCAGAAACTGATTTTGTTTACTGTGATATAGGTGAATGGGCAATTTGTATTAAGTAACTTTTCTTGGGAGATTAGATAAGACTGAAAGGATGTATAATAATCATAATTGCATCTTATAACTGTAATTGGGTAGATGCTTTTAAATATTTTTGAAATGTATAATGCCTTAAGAATATTTCAAAATAGAACAGAGTATTAAATTTTTCAGTAGTGTGCCAAGAAGGTTGCTGTTGTCAAATATGTCTCATTAGAGTGTTTAAAAGAAAACTGCCCACTCAGGTGACAGTTAGAGACTGTGCAGCAGGCGTTCCTGGTTGTGTCATGTAACTCATCTTCCTGAAGTTTCCTGAACTGTTAGTCTACTTGCCCCTCCCCAAAGTGTATTTATTTAATATCAATAAGAGCGTCTAACAGAAACCACTCTGAAAAGTGTTGTGAACATGTACCAACTCTGGCTTTGGCTTTCTGTGTTTTCATGGCTGGATTGTGATCTCTCTCTGCCCTTGCTGCTTGCTGCTTTGTGAGATGAACACTGGGGTAGGCACTGACCTTGACTGCAGGAACATGTTCCCTCCTGGGGACTGTTGTTCTGTTGTGTTCTGCAGTTCTCTCTACTTCCGTGCTTCACTAAACAGCCAGCTGTACTGCTGAAGAGGCATCCTTGCCATAGGCTTAGTCATATTTTTAAAACATTGGTCTCCCTGTGACCAGAACAATAATATGGGACCTTTCTAAAGTAATGATTAACAGTAGGAAATCAGTGGAGAAAAAGTTTGTCTTTAATTACTGTGTTCTTATTAATAAACATACTTGAAAATACTGAGACTTGTGATATGTACTACTAAATATGCATATAAGCCACTTTATGAAGAAAGGAGTCTATTTTGTGTTTTTAACCAGTTTGTTTTCCTCTTTGCCCTATCCATTTGTATGTGAACATATTTCTATATCAGTAAATACAGTGTACAGCAGTTTGAGTGGTCACATAATGCTCTATTTTGTGCAGTATTTAGTTTGATTAATCCTTAGAGGTATTTGACTTGATACCAGTTGTTCACAATATAGCTGTTGTTTCCATAAGTACCCCCTCTCTGCGTCTGTATGTGCTTGTCTAGTTAATTGGGGTTGTAAGGCGAGAAGCAGAAATGGTGGCTGTAGAGACAGGAGATGCAGCACTGTGCCTCACTCCCGCTGGTCGTGTTAACACAGCCACTCTCCCCACACCTTGATTCCTGTGAAACATTGCCATCTTTTGTCGTTTCTCTCTCTCTAATAACCTTTTTACTTGTATTTCTATTTGAGTATTTTCTGAATTGACCATATTTGCAAATGATTACTTCTCTTCATAGTCCATTTTGTATACTAACATTTATTTTTTCCATGATTTAAAAATTTTACATAGAGAGTTATGGTTTTTGTAAACATAATCTGACGTGTAAGGACTGGAAGATTCTTTCATGCTTGTTCTGTGTCTTCATGATAGACGCAGTCACATCAAATAGATAAATTCTCAAGCTATCTAGGCATAATAAAGAGATTTTATGACTTGTGTATTTTTGATGCTTAAACATCAAATACTGAAACTTCTGTCTGTCTGTTTACTTGGAATTGAATTCTTACTATAATAAAGAACTATTCCATCTGAAGAAATAAAATCTTTACATAATAGAAATGTTAGTTCTTTGCTTGTTATGTTTTCTGCTCTTGTCATTTACCTTTAAGACACTGCTTCAGGACAGTACATGCTCATGTTACTATGCGTGTCACAGATAGTCCTAGCTTTCTACCCTGTACAGCTCCAGTTTGTCACGCCACTCAGAGCTTGATGAAGATAAGGTGGCAGGGAGGGAGAATCTTGCCATATCAAAGCTTTTCAGTATTTGTTTGTTTTCATTATAGCATCTGAGTATCAGATTTGGTAGAGAGGGACTTCAGACAGTATACAAAATGTCTGAGTATAGAGTTTACCCTAATTATGCTGAAGTTGGCTTACAGAAATTTGGTGAGTGAGCTCCTCTCCTTGCTAGCTGAGTAGCCCTGCCCCCACTGCTTCCAAAATGCACACTCACCATTACACACGACCTCTGGAAACTTGTTTTCTCTTCCTTTCTACATGCTTGCCTCACTTGGATGCTCTGAATCCTATTATTTAGCCTTTCTAGGGCTTTCTCAGCCCTTGCGTTTAACCCATATCTATCTTTAGTAATCTCTAATTTCCTTGCCTTGCTCCATTAGAAAATAAAACCATAGTATACAAAAGGATTGGCCTCTTTCATCTGAGCAAAGACGCCAATATACTTAACACATTTTGAAGACAAATACAAGCAAATGTTTAATGTCTGTTAAACATACACAGTTTATTATAATTTAGTACACAGTTATTATAAATCTAGTCTAATGCTATGGTGCAAGATTTTGGATTTTTACTACCAAAATTATCATACCAAAACATTTATACAAACAAATTGTCAAAATTACATTGTGTATGTGTGTGCGTGTGTGTGTGTGTGTGTGTGTGTGTGTGTGTGTGTGTGTGTGTGTGGTATGTGTGTATGCATGTGCGCGCATGTATGTGTGTAGTGTGTGTGTGTTTGGTGTGGTGTGTGTGTATATGTCGTGTGTGTGTGTATGTGCGTGTGTATGCATGTGTGTGGTGTGTGCATATGTGTGTGTGTGTGTGTAGTGTGTGTGTGGTGTATGGTGTGTGTGTGTACATATGTGTGTGTGGTGTGTGTGTGGTATGTGTGTATGTGTTGTATGTGTGTGTGTGTGTGTGTGTGTGTGTGCGCGTATGTGGTGTGTATGTGTGATGTGTGTGTGCGTGGTTTGTGTGTGTGCCTGTGTGTGTGCGGTATGTGCGTGCACGTGTGTGTATGTGTGGTATGTGTGTGTGTGTGGTGTGTATGGTATGTGTACATGTGTGTGGTGTGTGAGTGTGTGTATGTGTGTGTATGATGTGTGTGTGTATGGTGTGTGTGTGTGTGTGTATGATGTGTATGTGTGTGTGTGTAGCATGTGTATGGTGTGTGTGTGCCTGTGTGTATGTGCGTGTATGAGGTATGTGTGTATGTGTGTGTGTGATGTGTGTGTGTGTGGTGTGTGTGTGGTGTGTGTGTGTATCTATCTGAATGAGGGCACACAGCATGCTTGTAGATTAGGAACAGCATCTGTTTTCTACTACCATGGGATTCCGGGATCAACCCCAGGCAGCTGAACCATCTCATCAAAGGCAGGTTTTGAAGTTGTTCTCAGGAGTTCCTACTAGATTTCCCTGTGCTAAGTCTAGAAATTAAATTATTTAAAATCTCTGGTTCACACTGATCTTTATGACACTTTTTAGTCGTGAAACGGTTTTGCTATCAACAGTTTTTCAAACTCTGTTCGCTTTCTTTGAAAACAAAGATTAAAAACAACAATAAAGAAAAAACAAAACAAAAACCTTGAATATTTAAATGTTTCCCATGATGAAATTCTGAAAATTCCAGTATTGTGGATACTGAATGCTGCTAGCTTATTTTTTCTTTGTATGTAAATAAATTGCTTAAAATTGTTTCTCACAATAACTTGTCTTCTTGTAGCATATTTTTTATGTGTTTGCCTGCTTGTGTTCTGTGTACCAAGGACATATTTGGTACCCCCCGAAGGTCATAAAAGGACATTAGATTCTCCTGGAACTGGAGTTAACAGACTATTGTGATTGACTACATGAAGCTAGGAACCCTGGTCGTCGTCAAGAGCTCCAAGTGCTCTAAACTAATGAGCCATCTCTCCAGCCCGTATTTTACCTTTGGAATCGAATTATCTTAAATAGATGCAGATTTAAATATTTTCATGGCTTTTGATGAGATTGATTTCATGTATGATTAAAAGTCTTAAGTCCAACATGGCAAAGCCTCTTTATTTAGTTACATTCTGTATGGTAGATTGAAACCGTTGCATTCTCTTGTGGTGGCAGAATTAGACACTTAAGTTGTGTTATGGATCCCAGTTGACTTCTTTTACAAACTTGAACCATGTTCACTTATTACAGTTTTGTCATGATTATTAAAAGTCACCACTGTAATTGTCAGTTCCAATCTGCTGTAGATGGTAAGGCTGCTTGGTGAAGCTTTAGTTTATATAATTGCTTTTTAAAACTTAATCATATATGCAAATTGAGTGATTTGCAAGAAACTTTGAAGCCTCAGGAATTCAAAGAGAGAAATTGGGTTTCCACTACAATTTTCTGTTCAGAAAGTTTACCTGTGTTATGTCTTCATCTAAACAAATGCAGCAGAGCTAGGGGTAGCATCCTTGCTGCTATGAATCTGGGAGCAAGGATGGAACATTTATGTTTGAAAGAGTGGTCTATGTTCAAAGCTCTTTATCTGGAAGTGATTTTCCTCTTAAGTGTCTCTTGTGAAACTCTGCATCTCTTTAAATACTCTGTTGTCTTAACAGCATTCTTTTCTCCATATTGCTAGCACCTCTAGGTGCTATTTGAAAATTTCTCTTCAGTCTTACAAGCATCTTAGAGGTTATGGACACTTTTAAGTTTGTACTTGATTCGTAGCAAAACTTACTTTTGCACAAGATCCTGGCAGCTAAGTTGAGATTTGATGTTCATCTTCACTGTCATCCGGGTCACCTTACATCAGTGGGCCAGATAGGAAATATTTAATGCACCCTTAAACTGGGCCATATAGAGATAACTAAATGAATGGGCCTGGATGCTTTTAAAAGTTTAGTAGACTTTTTATAATAGTTTGTCAGATGCAGCCCTGTAAGGGCCTAGATACCTTGAAACATAACTGAGGGGTTCTGGAAAGAAGACCAGAAAGGACCCAGGCCTGGAAAAAGATGAAGTCAGTCCCACTCCTCCCCCACCTTCTGACTCTTTCTCTCCCTCTTTTCTTCCTCCTTTTTTCCTTTTCCCCTTCTCTCCTTCCCTGGTCTGTAATGTTTTATATATTTTAATTAAGAGAAAATAAAGCATTCTTTTTTAAAGCATAACTTTAAAATCCCTTCCCTCAAATAAGATACTCCAGCATCTCTCTTTAAATCGGTGGTCCTCAGCTTCACTTCTTCATTGGGATAACCTAGGAAGATTTTTCTTTTCCTATTCCTAACTTAGATTGATTCAGTCAGAGCCTTTAGGGATTAGGCATAAATTTCCTAGGTAATTTGATTGTGTAGCTGAAGTTAAGAATCATGACTTTGAAAGAAATATAATATCATATATGATAAAAATTGTGAGACTGTAATGGCAGAAAACATTCCCTTCTGTTTTTCTAAGAGATGACCTACTATTAATTGATTTTTACTTATGTAACATGCGTAAACATCGTATTTAAGTTTTGAGTGTTTTTAATGTGTTTTTGACTTGCTTAAATATGTTCAATAGCATTGAAAATATGCTCTTTACATTTTGCTTTACTTAGTAATAATTGATTGTCATTTCCAGGATACAGCTGGTCAAGAGAGGTTCAGAACATTAACCCCCAGCTATTATAGAGGTGCACAGGGAGTTATATTAGGTAAGTATTTTACTTTAATATGCTGTTTAAAAAACTATCCATTGGAGCTTCTAATCTAGGAATATCAACATTTTCATTTTCTTTAGGGCTACTATTTTATGTTTGTGTGTTCAGATATATGTCCTTTTAAGTAATAGAGACTTTATTTGATATTACCGAACATTAGACTAAACATTTTTTCAACTCTGTGTGGAAATTTTAAAAAGAGAAGACTATTATCTTTGTTTTAAAAAGATGTTGATGAGAATATAAATTAAAAATGAACCCACATCTGTCCTAGAGCATTATCAAAACTAGTCTTCATTTATCAGTAAATTAACACTTGCTTCAGTCTGTAGAGAGTATTTGTTACTAAGTAGAATCTGTTTTTATCAAAAAGTAGCACTAAACACCATTAAGGATTCATAGTCAATCAAAATTGGAAACCAGAAAAATTTGGTTTTCAGATGATCTGGTAAGAAGTTCAGACCTCCCCTATTTGGCTGAGCTGTTTTTAAGGGTAGCAAACAGTTTGAAGGAGGCTCTTTATGATGCAAGAGGGCACAAGACAAAAGTGACAGTGGAGGGCCACACAGGATCACTTCTACTCGAGTTCTGTCACAGTTAGTGCTTCTCTTGCTGTGAGGAAACACCATGACCAAAAGCAAGCTGGGAAGAAAGGGTTTATCTGGCTTACACCTCTGCATCATAGTCCATCACTGGAGAAAGTCAGGACAGGAACCTGGAGGCAGGAGCTTATGCAGAGGCCATGGAGGAGTACTGCTTACCAGCTTACTTCCTGTGGCTTTCTCGGCCTGGACCGTCAGCCCAGGTTTGGCAATACTTAACGTGGTCTGGGCCTCCCATATCATCCACTACGTAGGGGATTGGCCTGCAGGCTTGACTTCAGCCTGACCTTATGGAGGCATTCCTTAACTGAGGTTCCCTCCTTGCAGACGATTCTAGCTTGTGTCACAGTGACATGAAACTAGGAAGCACAATAACTACACCTACTTTTAAGTTGTAAATTCTGATCCTTGTTATAAGAAATAAGAGGTTAACAGATTTTAAAGTCATGTCATGTTTTGATATCTTACTAAGATTTAGATTAAGATATTTTGTGCTTAGATAGACCTCTCCTTATCAAGGTGCAGTTTTGTTGTGACTGATTGACAGTTGCCAACAGAATATAACTTCCTTTCTGTCACTGTGTGTGTTGATGATTCAAGTTTGTTTTAAGTACTTACTCGTAAGCACTGAAGGATTAGTATAAAACAGACTTGCTTATACTAATGCTGGCTTTTAGGTGACTATGAAAAGTAAGGCATTGCTCTTATTTTGTGTGACTTTTAAATTAGTGGTTTTGCTTTTATTTCAGTCTATGATGTCACAAGAAGAGACACCTTTGTTAAACTGGATAATTGGTTAAATGAATTGGAAACATACTGTACAAGAAATGACATAGTAAATATGCTAGTTGGAAATAAAATTGATAAGGTAAAAAAGCAGACACTTGACATTTGGGTAGCTCGTTTGTGGGAGGGGAGAGGAGGAGGAGATAAGAGATTTGAACCCAGCTCTTCTGCATGTTAAACACTTGTTCTCCCATGGAGCTATTTCCCAACCCACTTGCCCAGGCTGGTCCCCAAATTAAAATCCTCTTGGCCTTGTAAATAGTTGGGAGCATAGTCGTGCATACTACCCATACAGGTGGCGGCCTTAAAACACACTGCCTTTGTCTTGTAGGAAAATCGGGAAGTCGATAGAAATGAAGGCTTGAAGTTTGCACGCAAACATTCTATGTTGTTCATAGGTAAGTGTGTGAGTGAACATTTCCACTCTTAAGGAATAATTTTTAAATGGTGATTTTGTTGAATTATTTCCTTAAGGAACCATAAAATATATGTAGTTCATTGTTGTCTTATGATATAAAATCTAACAGTAGAATGAGATTCCTTTTCTCTTGTGTTTCCACTAGTACACAGGGCATCAGCACCATCTGGGAATTTCATACTAATAGAAATGCTTCACCCCACCCCAGTTTTTAAATTGGAACCTAAATTAGTGGTATCTTTGTATGGTTTTTATGCATTAAAAATTTGAGGCACAAGGTTGGCAAACTAAACCATGGACCGTTTCCCCATATATTAAGTACAGGCATGCTTGTTAATGTACTTACTACGTTTGGCTGCTTGTGTGCTACGTGAGTGTTTGGGAGTTCTCTTCAAGCCATATGGCTCACAAAGCCAAAGTATTTACTCTCTAGCCTTTTGCAGAAGTCCATCACCCTTTCTAGAGGAGCAGCCTATCTGTACCTGAATCACCTGTGAACTATTTTCTCTGCTGTCACAGGACTAAATGTTTCTTAAACATAAGCTCAAGATGGAGGGTGGCTCCTGCAGAAGACCTAAGTTGGATTCCCAGCACCTATGTAGGTGACTCATAGATCCAGGGAGATCCTTTGGCTTCTGCAGGCACCAGCACATGAGTTTGCATATAGGAACGAACACACACACACACACACACACACACACACACACACACACACACACACAAACACAGAGAGAGAGAGAGAGAGAGAGAGAGAGAGAGTGTCAGTCTTGTTTAAAACAATTACCTACACTGATTCTGAAGTGGCAGGAAATTTAGGAATTACTGACCTAGTAATATCTGTTTTCTTCAGATAGTAGGAACTTGCAGGTAGACTTGAAGACTTCTCCATAGACAGAGCAGAATGTAGTAAGTAGCTGGTATGCAGCTGTTCTGAAGAGAATTGGATGCCACCTTTAGTGTTGATTGCTGCATGTCCCACATCTCCATGAATTATCTTTCCACTTTTCCTGAGTGTGGAGGAAGGAACACTGAACAGACAGAAAATATTCTGCCCTCCTGGAGCTTGCTTTCTAGTATAGCAAGCAGGTTTAATAAGCAGTGCTCCGTAGGAATGGAATGAGTCCAGAACAGACGCAGTGAGCACGGGGGGAAAGCTTCTGACTTAGTGCGCTGCTGCACAGAAATGTCAGGATAACACCTACATGTGGAAGCTGGAACAGGAAGGAAGCATGTAGAGGATGCTCTGTGAAGTAAAAGTAAGAAGCTGGTTCTTCTCTCCATGTGGCTCAGAGGGATGAAGCCAGTGCTGTCACTCCCAGGGGGCATGGAAAGTTGACAGCTTTGGGAGGTAGTCTGAGTGTCAAAATTGACAGGATACGTGGAACACTTGGATGGGGACGCCAAGGAAAGAGAACAGGTTTTTAGTTTGGTCAAGTAGTAGGTGGCTTATACGCCTAGTATTTGTTGTGGTAGACTGAAGTAAAGCAGATTGGTGTGGGGAAGTGGGAATCAAGAATTTTACTGAGACACAGGACGAGACCGTGTTCAGATATCAAGTAGTCAGGCTAGTTGTTTAAGTGGCATTCAAAATGCCGTGCTTGGCATGATTGTTTCAAGAATGTGGATCCAAAAGGGCTGAAGACTGACCTCTAGGATACTCCAGTCAGGGCCAGCAGAAGGGCCATGAGTGACATGCCATTGAGACAGGAGAATTACTAGGAATGTTGACTGTTCTGGGAGTCACAGGAGCAAGAGAGGTTTGATTAGTAATACCAGATGCCAGGGACATCAAGTGAGGTTAGTGTGCTCAACTTGACCAGAGGAGCCAGTGCTGAGCATTGCTAAAGGATGCCCTTAATGGAGTTGTGGAAACAAAAGGCAGGTTAGATGGTACCTGCCCCCTGCATGCAGCACAGCACACCTCACAGTTTTACCATGGCCAATCTTGCTCTGCAAGCAGGAAGAACAAGATTTTACTATAGTATATTATAATTGTTTAATTTTATTGTTATTGTTGATAATTTATTATCACTGTGTCTAATTTAAAACTTAGTTTATCATAGGTATGTACATGTAGGTACATACAGGTATGCACCCCTTGCATGGGATTGGCTGCTACCAGCTGAGGAAAACTTGTGAGGTGAGACAGGGAAAGCAGCATAGAAAGCAGCATACATGACAACACTCTGGAATGAATTCCATGGAGAGTAGAGACACTGGGGGAAGGGGTGCAGGAATGAATTCCTTGGACAGTAGAGACACTGGGGGAGGAGGGGAAGGCTCCATGAAAGGTACATGGCTTGTTAATAAAATGGAAACTATTAGCAGACACTTAGATGGAATGATAATGTTACAAAAGAGAGTGCATGAGTCTTCTGGATGCTGGAGCAGGGCTGGTTTGGGCAGCAGCATGGGCAGCTCACCTCTCCACGAGGAATAGGGCAAGCAGGAATCATGTAAATTTTCATAGTGGGATGACCAGAGAATCCTTGCCAAATTGGCTTGGGGTCCTTACTCCCAAACATCTTTTTTCAGACTAGATAAGGAGCTCAAGGTTTAGCTCTGTGGTAGAGCACACATGCCTATATGCTCAAAGCCCTGTGTTCAGTCTTCAGTACTAAAGAACTGACACAGACACTGGAGCATCCGCTGGGTTAGAGTAAAGAAGGAGTGCAAGTAGTCTTCTCAGACAGTGAGAAAGACAGATCAGATAAGTACTGGGCCTAGAGGGCTGTGAGCACAGAAACAGGCTGGTGTGCTTGGTACTTCATCCGTGTGAATAACTAGTTACATTCAAAAAAGTCAAGTCAACCATTTATGTTGGAGCCTAAGTTTCCTTGTTTTAAAAGTAGGAATGCTATCTGCATTGGGGGCTCATTTGAAGAATTAACTGAGAACCTAAGAAAACTGCTTGAGCCACAGTAGGTTCTTACCAGTTGTAATCGCCTTACAGCCCTTGGACTACGCTGGTAAACTAGTAGGCAGAGTTGGAGTAGTTCTGTGTGCCAGTGAAGGAAATGTACTAATTAGAATTACTAATGTAGCAGAAACTTCTGATTTGAGTGTCAGTATCTTGTAGGTTCCTAGTTATGCCATAATAATTCTCTAGAGACACATGAGGCTATGTGCAATAAAAACATGCGGTGGTCCTTTGTCTTGACTTTTAGAAGCAAGTGCGAAAACCTGTGATGGAGTTCAGTGTGCCTTCGAGGAGCTTGTTGAGAAGATCATTCAGACACCTGGGCTGTGGGAAAGTGAGAACCAGAACAAAGGGGTCAAGCTGTCGCACAGGGAGGAGAGCCACGGAGGAGGAGCCTGTGGTGGTTACTGTTCTGTGCTATAAACTCTGGGAATTCCATCTCTTGCATATTTTATCAGATAGTGACATCCTTCTGTATATAAACTCTTAACTGCTATTAGGGACCTTGCAGTTTGCACATATTGTTTTTATCATGGCAGTGAGTATTTGCAAGAAACCCCCTCATTGGCTTTCCCAGGTGAAATGGTATGGTAAGCATGCACAGTTTGCAGTCTATAGGGGGTTTGGGGGGTTTTTGTTGTTTTTTGTTTGGGTTTTTTTATGTAACGTAAAATAGATGTACCTTCATGAGTACATTTGATTTTATGATTTACATTTATCATGTCATTTCTAAGAACATCATCTGTCTAGTATGTGTTGCTGCAAGTCTGCTTTTGTTCTCCCGTTTGCTTAATTACTGGATTACTTGGTATGTAGAACTAGAACCATGGGGAGGTTTCCCTTGAGGAATAACAAAGCATGATTCACAGCTTTTCTAGGATGTTTTGGGGTTTTAGTACTAAGTAAAATTCTCAGTTCATAATATAGCCCAGGCCAATTCATAATTAAATCTCTATTTGTTCTGATGATGCTTCCAAAATAGTATTGCTAAGTTAAAGAAGTTTGGTATTTTAATTTACTCCAGTGATTAGCTCAGTTACCCGGCATTAACCCTGTGTTGCACACCCTGGGTTCCTGCTCTTGGTGCCATGTTTTGGTTACATGGCATCTGGCAGGCTTTCTGCCATTTGGGTTTCAGAAGAACATGAACAGTGCATTATAGCTCCTTTACTTCCACTTTTAAAACCAACATGTTTTTTCACAAGTGTTGGTAGTGTTTGTCCCGGTGCCTCAGTTGTAACTTGTGTAATGACTGTCTGTATCTTATGGCTTCCATAAATGGCTAGTTGCTATTCAAAAATTATTTTTGTGATTTGAAGATGGGGAAGGAAAACACTAAATGACAATTTGATAAAGGTGTATTGTTCCAAATTGTGACTGGCGGGGAGATTTATTGCAGTGAGATGGTTGATAAGTTACTATAACAAGTAGCCACTAGTTTATTAAAACAAACCTGTACAGATTAATAAACTTTTTCCACAATATTCAGTTTTCTAACTCCTCATTATGTTACATTGTATGTTTTCTCACTCATACATTATTTAATTTCTTTGACCTCTGCTATTTATGCTCCATAAGTAAAATGTACTTAGACTGGTCACTGTATTGTTCCTTATTAAGATTCTGATATTAATTTTTACAGTTTATTATCTATGTACAATGGTAAATGATAAACATTTTGTGTACCTTTGCAATATGTGTGTTAATGGGTTTACTTCAGATTGATTTCTTTCTGAACAGGGTGTCTTCATATGGAAACCTCACATTACGTCATTTATACTTGGTAGTCTACATGTGATTAGAGCTTTTATACATTCTGTATATTTTTATTAAATGTAAGACTTTTGCTTCTATAATGTTAGAGGAAGGTAGCTCACACATGCATTTATAATTTAGTCACGTTACATTAAATTTTAGATTTATGTACATATTGTGTCTTGTCTGTCTTAATAAGATTTCTGCTTGTTCTTGCTCTGAGTAATGTTGTCTTTATTACCATTGGATTATCATCTTGATTTGATCAGAACTTGAGTATATGGGTCACATGAACATAACTTCTAAATTTGATTGCTATGTTTGGAGAGATGGTTCACTGGGCAAAGTACTTGTTGAGAGCTTGAAGACTGGAGTTTGCATCCCTAGAACTCACCTAAAATGCCAGGTGACTAGAGCAGCCAACTCTCACTTTCCAAATATGGTGGAGACAGAGGCTCAGAATCAAGCAGGCAAGCTAGAGTAGTCATGTCAGCAAGCTTTGGGTTCAATTGAGACTTTGCTTCAAAGAATAAAGTGGAGAGCAATATAAGAAACCTCAGTGTCAGCTGTGGGCCTCTATACACATATGGACATACATGTGCACCCCACATACTTGAGCGCACACACAAATTAATTTCGATAGATTTATAACCTTCTATTTGTTATATCTAGATGGATTTGAACAGCAACTATGCATTTCCCATTAGTATCATCAGCAAGAGAACATGTGGATATAGTACTAAAATTCTTTAATGTGACTTTCATTTCACCATGTGGTTGAAAGATGAGTGTTTCTTAGTGAAGGTTTTGTAAGTAATTACTCTAACACCTAGAATCAGTCACCTATATAACAGCTTTGCTAGTTATTTTCAGAATTACATCATCTCAAGCTCTGCAGATGCTATTAAAACATAGAGACCCAGCATAGACTTAAACTACTGAGTTGGCTTTTAGTGAGTAGTAGTGAGCATTTATTAAAGTGTCTTCGGTGCCTGGTGTTCTAGGTACTAAGTGTCTTCTAAAATCTTAGAGTGAACTTAGTGATAATTTGAACTACTATTGTGCCTATTTTATTTTAAGTTTGTTTTGGCTTTTTTGTTGTTTTTTGTTTCTTTTTTTATTTGTTTGTTTGGTTAGTTTTTTTGAGATCATCTCACTGTGTGTCACTATATGTAGTAGAAGTACATATCTGTTCTTTGTGGAATGAATCGCATAGATAGAAACCTATCCCTAGGATCATTAACCTAAAGATCCAGGCAGCAGAGCAGGTGGAATGAAGGTCTGAGACTTAGGAAAGATACCATGATTTATGGTGCCAGCACTCCCTATTTGTTTTGGCTAATAAAAAAGAAATGAGGTCTGGAAATGGTCTGTTTTTAAAAAATCAAAACTGGGTGTGGGGTGGGAATTTATGTCAAAAGTTGAGTTGCCATGTGTACATTGATTATGGTTAAATGCAGGCAAGTTAGACTTGATTGTGGTGCACATACTCAAGAGAAATAGTTGTCTGCTCATTGTAATACTGTAATATACTGTAATACTTTGCACCAGTGGTTGGTTGTCTGGGGGTAACCCAGACAGTCAGATCCACAGTATTTTTGAAGTATAGTTTGGGCATATGCTTTTTTCTTGAGTGTTTTCTAAGGGTCAGGAAAAATAGGTATTATAGTTTAGATATCTTCTTAGTATTCAAGTAATAAATAGGCTTCTATTAATATTTCTTGCATCTACTTTACTAGTAATACTTAGCAAGGTTTTTTTTTTTCTCTTTTGTCCCCACAGTTTTCCTACTGTTCCATTATTGGGAAGAGGTACCATGATCAAGGCAGCTCTTAACAAAAGAGAACATTTAATTGTGTGTAGTGTTAGAGGGTTAGTCTATGATTATTGTTGCAGAAAGCAGTCAGGCATGGCACTGGAGCAGTGGCTGAGAGCTTTACATCCTGATCTACAGGCAGAGAAAGTGATACTGGGCCTGGTGTGGGTTTTTGAACCCTCAAATCCCACTCCAGTGACACATCTGCTCTAACAAGGTCATGTCTAATCCTTTGCAAGGACAGTTCCACCAGCTTGGGACCAAGCATTCAAATACATGAGCCCATGGGGGCCAGTTTCATTGTAACAATCATATAGGTCATTTTTCTTTTTATTCAGCCTGATAAATGATGACATTGTGTTTGTATTTCTTTGATTCTTGGGGGTAGGGATGGGGTTGGATAATCTACTTTCTGGGTATTTCTGTTAAGCTCTCTAGTAGAGCAGTTTGGATCCATACCCTTAAAATAGCTGAGATACAGGAGATATGTAGATCAGGTTGACTCAAACTCAGACATATACCTCCATCTGTCTCCATCTCTCTATTACTAGGATTAAAGATGTACACTACCCCCTACAGAATACTACATAGAAATTTTAAACCAAAAATGTGATCATTTCAATACATTTTTGAAGACTTGAATTGAAGTTGGTATGTGAATCTTTATACTAATGATGAGGAAACATAATTTATTTTTTGTGTATGTTGTATGTATGTGTTTGTGTGTGCAAGCACACGTGCATAGAGGCCTGAGGTTGAAACTGAATGGCTTCCTCAGTTGCTTTCCACCTTATTTTTTGAGTAGTGTCTCTTGTTGAACATGAAGGTCATTGATTGAGTTGGGCTGGTTAGACAAAGAGCTCTAAATATCTGCCTCTCTCTTGACACCTCTCTCCCTGCAAGCACTGGTGTTACAGATGAGTGAACTCTCTTGGTATTGGACCTCTGGAACTGAACTTAGGCCCCTATACTTGAGTGGCAGACACTGTACCAATGGAGCTATCTTCCCATTCCTACATGTGGAAAATGTACTAGAGGGGGTTGCAGAAATGCCTCAGTTGGTAAAGTACTTTGCAAGCTTGAGAACCTGAGTTCATCTCTCCCCAGAACCCATGCAAAAGGCTGGGCACACATGCAATCCCAATGTTGAGGAGATAGATTCTACTTAGCAAAGCTCCAGGTCATAAGAACCTATCTCAAAGAGGAGGAAGGCAGCTGAGGACTGACAATGAAGGCTGACCTCCACAAGCACATGAAATCATAATTTAGTAGAGTTCTGCATTCTGTGTGTGTGCCCATGCACATGTGCATGTGTATGTGTGTGCTTGTACAAACTCTAGATTCCATATTAAATTGCAGTGTCCAGTTAAGCTGCTTCTTAACCATGAACATTACCATTGCTTTTCAGTGGCAAATAAAGGGCTAGAGAGGATATATTTCTAAGGTAATTTTTAAAAAAACTATTGAGTCATATTTTAAAGACACTTGGATCTGTTTTAATATGTGGTGTGTATTTCTAAGTGTCAAAATCAAGCCACATAATGTTCTTAGTAGCACACATTGCTTATACATTTTGTTTGATTTCTCTTTCCTTCTGCTTCCGCTATACCTGAGGTAACCACAGCTTTTTGGGTTTTGTTATTATAGAGCAGTGGTGTGGTTTAGTTTTTGAGACAGAATCTAGCCTGAAGATATGTAGCCAGAGTGATCCTCCTGCCTGAATACTTGAGTGTGCTGGGATTTCAGAAGTGTGCTACTTTCAGAATTTTTCACCTACATATTCTTAGCTTCCTTTTTTCTTCTCATTTATCTCTTCTCTAGTTTGTGTAACCTGTATAAATATTGTAACTAGGACTTTAAGCCCTTTGACATATTTTTGATGGGAGTGTATACCTGATTATTTATTTGCTTGCTCCTGAGTGCATGTGCTTGTGGAGCTCAGAGGGCAGCCCCCATTGTTAGACCTCAGCTGCCTTCCTCCTCTTTGTTTGAGACAGGTTCTTATGACCTGGAGCTTTGCAAGTAGAATCTGTGTCCACAACATTGGGATTACACTTGTGCCCAGCCTTTCGCATGGGTTCTGGAGAGGTGAACTTGGTTCCTTGTGCTTGTAAAGTACTTTTACCAACTGAGACATTTCTGCAATCCCCTTTAGTATATTTTTGACATTTTGGCCTAAGAGCCAACTTGAGCTTGGTTGTGCCTTCTGTCTCAGAGTAGTAATTTTAAAAATCCATTTTCTTTTTTTGTGGACAGAACTAGTTATCTTTCCTATAGAGTTTCTGGATTTCTCTTAAGAAGGCAACCCTGGGCTGGAGAGTTATAAAGCTGTGGTGTGGTTTCGTTTTTGAGATGGGATCTAGCCTGTCTCAAAACAGTAAATGTGGTTGCCACTAAGCATGCCGATCTGAGTTCAGTTCCTAGGACCCACACAGTGGGAGAGAACCAACTTCTCCAACTCTGATCTCTGCACAGGCACCATAGCAATGAACATACCCATGCACTCACACATAAACACATTTTTAAAAGGGCAATCCCATCCCAAGAGTATACAAATAAATACCTAAAAAGTTATTCCTATTATTTCATAATTTACTAGCTTTTGTATCTATTTCACAGTATGTAATGTGCCTGAAATTTGTGTTGTTTTTATGTTTGCTTCCAAGCTAATGACAAACATGCCACAAAACATTATCTTGAAATGCCATAATGCACTGATTTTATTCAGCAACAGTTTATTTCATCCTTCATGTTTGACTGACACTCTTCTTGGTCCTAAGAAGAGTAGTGAATAAAGCAGACCTCGTGCCACAGTTTAGTATAGTGGATGACTTAGAGTAAACAAATTGTATTGTCTGGAAACACCACACAATAGTCAATTGGTATTTAGCCAAACAACATTTGAGCTGAGACTTATAGTGGGAAAGGTCTACTATGTAAGTCTGGAAGAGGAACATCCAGGTCAGGGCAGACCCAGCTTGGGGTACCAGGGAATAAATAACAAGGCTGTATTTATGGAGCATGGCGGTGAGTGGGAATGAGACCACATGGACTTTATAAACCCAGTAGAGTTTAATCTCACACAGAAGGGTTTTGTCACTTAGGATTAGGTTCTGCTGTATGTAACAAAATTCAAGATGATCCATTGAACATGCAAGAGTTCTTCTGTAAAGTAAAGACTGGAAATGGTGATTTGGTGATGTGCATTGGTCATCTCCATCCTTGGGCCTTCTTCTTCAGGAAGACCCACACTCATACTGCTGCAGAACAGCAGAGCTCTATTTCTCATATCTGTATTCTGCATGGTAGGAAGGAGAGGCTAGCACACTGCCTTACAGTGCTCACGCCTTTTAGAGAAATGAAATTTCCCTTGAATATCACAACCTGGAATGTAGCCACCTAGCCGTACCTAATTATAGAGAAAGTTAGGTAATTTAGGTTGGGCACATTGCTATCTCCAGTGGCATAGAAGTTTTATAAGAGACCAACAAGATGGTTCAGTAGGTAAAGGCACTTACTGCCAAGCCTAGTGACCTGAGTTCAATGTCTAGCACTCACTCACATGGTAGAAAGGGAGACCTGACTCCTATAAGTGTCCTCTGACTTCTACATGAATCTGGTGACACACACAGGAAATAAATATAAAAGTTCTGTAAGGATGAGGTGATTGGGAAGAAGACTAACCAACTGTCCTAGAGGTAATGTAATCTGGTACTTGTTTCAAAAACTGAAGTCTGGAAGCAGGGGTGGAAACAAAGGCCTGAAAGAAACTTTCTCAAGGGTGACAGAAGGGGTTGCTCCTGTAGTCCAATAGAAGAGAGTGTTTGACTGACAACCAGTGGTGACAGTGGCCAACAGTGGATAAAGGTTGAGAACTTGGCAGACATTTCCCAAGTGCTGTCCACAAGAAACCATGGAATCCTTCCAGAGCCCTTTGGCATTACATTAGAATAGTGTTCTCATTCTCTTGTTAAAAGAAACCCTGGCACCAGGAAGTCAGTAACCCACCCACGTCTTTCACAGGTGATTCAACCAGCACTGTGGCTCCAGAGCCTGCAGATTCCTGGCTGCTCAGAAAATGTAGGTTTGGATTTGGGAATATTGAAGCCATTAGTAGGAGACAGTTTGGGAGTTGTAGATATTAACATGGGTGTTATTACAGAATGTGTATTGATGGGAAGGATCTGCTGGGGTGACAGAGGCAGGTGTGTAGAAGCCATTGTTGTTCCAGTGCCAAGGCTCTAATGATTCTGAACAGAATGGCAGAGTGTACCAAGAGCTAGAAGCAGAGAGGTGGGCCAAATGCAAGATAACCCCAAGGATCTGTTTCTAAGAGTTGTAGCACCTCTAAAACAGTGCCTCTAGCTGGGAACTAAGCACCTCTCTTAACAGACCAGACTGGGATTTCTTTAGAGTCTGAAATGGTAATAGATGCAGAAGATATTGAAAAGCAAATGTAAGGAAGAAGAGAGAAGCAAGGCCAACAGATACAGTGACATCAAAGGATAGTGTTCTGTTGGGTGAAATCTTTTGGCATGGTTTTGCCAAGTTGATAGAGAATGTCAGACAGATGTGTGACTCTGAGGTGTGGGAGACAGGCCAAATTTATATGCTTGAGGTGAGCTGAAGGAAAAACATTGATGGTTAGGAGTCGAAGGTGCCGTAAGGATCAAAGGTAAGTTCTTGTATACAGTTGAGTTTCGAGAATATTCCTATCCATCAATGTAGTTCTTTGCTAAAACTATTCTGATCTAATGTATATTTAAGAAGCTGATACTCTCTTTTTTTTTCTCTCTTTTTTTTTTTTAAAGCCACGTTGGCAACCATTCTGCTGTTCCATAACAGAGACCCAGGGAATTCAGGCAGGAGCTGTTATTAAATGTATAAATTATTTTATTAAAGTGACATTTCAGAATTCATCCCATCTAAAAACATGGTGTGCCTTTCCATTTACTTAGCTTTTATGTCCTTTAATATAAAAATGTAGGGTTTCATATTGTCCGTCTATATTTATTAGTGCATTTTATCTTTTTGTTGTATATCAACCTTTATGTTCACTCCTATCCTCATTTTCCCCAATAATAAAAACTACCATTCTGAGTCTCCTTCTGTGTCCGGGGACCCCAGTCCGTGCCACAGAGCTCCATAACCAAATAGCACAGGGCGAAGGCTAGCATCCAGGGAGTGTGGACAAGCCCATGAGTGGAGGTAAGACGGGTGCCACTGCTCAGCAGGATCTGCCCAGAATCTGAAGGACCCTAGGACAGAGGAACAGCCTGGGACAGAAGCCTTCTGGTTTATGCCTGAGGTCTATGCCATGCAGCTCCATACCCAAATAGCACAGGGAAAGAGCTACCCTCCCAGGAATGCGGACAAGCCTATGATCAGGGGTAAGGTCAGCACCTCTGCTCAGAGACACCCATCCAGAACCCTCAGGACAGAGGGACGAAGGAGTGGCCTTCTGGTTTCCTTCTGAGGCTGGGGAGCTGATCCCATGACACAGGGCTCCACACTCAGTGCAAGGAGAGAGCTGGTCTCCCAGGTGTACCAACTCAACTTTGAGCACAGGAAGACCACCACTTCTGTTCAAAATCTTCAATCAAGAGGGATCCTCGCAGAGCCATCAGGGCCCAAGAACTGAGGAACAGCTGGGAACAGGATCCTTCTGGTTTCTGTCTGCACCCCAGAGCTGACCCTGTACCACAGCTCTCCAAACCCAAATTCCTCTCAGAGCTGGTCTCCAAGGAGTACCAATGAAAAAACTTGCAGGACAGACAAAGCACAGTCAGAGCAAGACCAGGTAACACCAGAGATAACCAGATGGCGAAAGCTAAGGGCAAGAATATAAGGAACAGAAACCAAGGCAACTTGGCATCATCAGAACCCAGTTCTCCCACCACAGCAAGCCCTGGATACCCCAACACACCAGAAAAGGAAGACTCAGATTTGAAATCACTTCTCATGATGATGATGGAAGACTTTAAGAAGGAAATAAATGACTCCATTAAAGAAATAAAAGAGAACACAGATAAACAGCTAGAAGCTCTTAAAGAGGAAATACAGGGAAACACAAACAGGCAAAGGAAATGAACAAAACCATCCAGGATCTTAAAAGGGAAATAGAAACAGTAAATCACAAAGGGAGACAACACTGGAGGTAGAAACTCTAGGGAAGAGATCAGGAGTCATAGATGCAAGCATCACCAACAGAATATAAGAGATAGAAGAGAGAATCTCAGGTGCCGAAGATACCATAGAAAACATTGACGTAACAGTCAAAGAAAATGCAAAATGCAAAAACCTCCTAAGCCAAAACATCCAGGAAATTCAGAACACAATGAGAAGACCAAACCTAAGGATAATAGGTATAGAAGAGAGTGAAGATTCCCAACTTAAAGGACCAGTAAATATCTTCAACAAAATTATAGAAGAAAATTTCCCTAACCTAAAGAAAGAGATGAACATAAGCAATCAAGAAGCCTACAGAACTCCAAATACATTGGACCAGAAAAGAAATTCCTCCTGTCACATAAAACCAAATGCACAAAACAAGGAAAGAATATTAAAAAGCAGTAAGGGGAAAAGGTCAAGTAACATATAAAGGCAGACTTATCAGAATTACACCAGACTTCTCACTGGGGACTATGAAAGCTAGAAGATCCTGGGCAGATCTCATACAGATCCTAAGAGAACACAAGTGCCATCCCAGGCTGCTATACCCAGCAAAACTCTCAGTTACCATAGATGATGAAACCAAGATATTCCATGACAAAACCAAATTTACACAATATCTTTCCACAAACCCAGCCCTACAAAGGATAGTAGATGGAAAAGGCCAACACAAGGAGGGAAACTACATCCTAAAAAAAGCAAGAAAATAATCTTTCAACAAACTCAAGATAGCCACACAAACAAAAAAATAACATTGAAAATAACAGGAAGCAACAATCACTATTCCTTAATATCCCTTAACATCAATGGACTTAATTCCCCAATAAAAAGACATAGACTAACAGACTGGATACATAAACAGGATCTAGCATTTTGCTGCGTACAGGAAATGCACCTCAGGGTTAAAGACAAACACTACCTCAGAGTAAAGGGCTGGAAAACAATTTTCCAGGCAAATGGTCCCAAGAAACAGGCAGGAGTAGCCATTCTAATATCGAATAAAATCAACTTACAACCAGAAGTCATCAAAAACATAAGGAAGGACACTTCATACTCATCAATGGAGAAGTTTACCAAGAAGAACTCTCAATTCTGAACATCTATGCTCCAAATGCAAGGGCACCCACATTCATAAAAGAAACTACTGAATCTCAAAGCACACATTGCACCTCACACAATAATAGTGGGAGAGTTTAACTCCCCACTATCATCAATGGACAGATCTTGGAGACACAAACTAAACAGAGACACAGTGAAAATAACAGAAGTTATGGACCAAATGGATTTAACAGATATCTATAGAACATTTTATTCTAAATCCAAAGAATATACCTTCTTCTCAGCACCTCATGGTACCTTCTCCAAAATTGACCATATAATTCGTCACAAAACAAATCTCAACAGATACAAGAATATTGAAATAATCCCATGCCTCCTATCAGATCACTATGGATTAAGGCTGGTCTAAAATGGCAACAACAACAACAGAAAGCCCACATACACATGGAAGCTAAACAACGCTCTACTCATTGATAACTTGGTCAAGGAAGAAATAAAGAAAGAAATCAAAGACTTCCTAGAATTTAATGAAAATGAAAGTGCAACATACCCAAACTTATGGGACACAATGAAAGCAGTGTTAAGAGGAAAATTCATAGCTCTGAGTGCCTCCAAAAAGAAACTGGA
>CM052714.1:66569931-66611296 GCA_028551405.1 Uromys caudimaculatus
AGAGCATACACTAGCAGCTTAACAGCACACCTGAAAGCTCGAGAACAAAAAGAAGCTAATACAGCCAAGAGGAGTAGAAGGCAAGAAATAATCAAACTCAGGGCTGAAATCAGCCAAGTAGAAACAAAAAGAACTATACAAAGAATCAACAAAACCAGGAGCTGGTTCTTTGACAAAATCAACAAGATAGATAAACCCTTACCCAGAGTAACCAGAAGACACAAAGTCAGTATTCAAATTAACAAAATCAGAAATGAAAAGGGAGATATAACCACATATTCTGAGGAAATTCAAAAAATCATCAGATCCTACTACAAAAGCCTATATTCACCAAAATTGGTAAATCTGGATGAAATGGACAATTTTCTAGACAGATACCAAATACCAAAGTTAAGTCAGGATCAGATAAACCATCTAAACAGTCCCATAACCCCTAAAGAAATAGAAGCAGTCATTAAAGTCTCCCAACCAAAAAAAAAAAAAAAAATCCCAAGACCAGATGGGTTTAGTGCAGAATTCTATCAGACGTTCAAAGAAGACCTATAGTCTTCAAACTATTCCACAAAATAGAAACAGAATGAACACTACCTAATTCATTCTATGAAACCACAGTTGCACTGATACCAAAACCTCACAAAGACCCAATAAAGAAAGAAAACTACAGACCAATTTCCCTTATGAATATCAATGCAGAAATAATCAATAATTCTCACAAACCAAATCCAAGAACACATCAAAACAATCATTCATCATGATCAAGTAGGCTTCATCCTAGGGATGCAGGCATGATTCAATACCCGAAAATCCACTATGCAAACAAATTCAAAGAAAAAAACTACATGGTCATTTCATTAGATCCTGAAGAAGCATTTGACAAAATTCAAAATCCCTTCATGATAAAACTCTTGGAAAGATCAGGAATTCAAGGCCCATAACTAAACATAGTAAAAGCAATATACAGCAAACCAGTAGCCAACATCAAATTAAATGGAGAGAAACTTGAAGCATTCCCATGAAAATCAGGGACTAGACAAGGCTGTCCACTTACTCCCTATCTATTCAATATAGTACTTGAAGTTCTAGCTAGAGCAATTAGACAACAAAAGGAGGTCAAAGGGATACTAATTGGAAAGGAAGAAATCAAAATATCATTATTTGCAGATGATATGATTGTATACTTAAGTGACCCGAAAAACTCCACCAGAGAACTGCTACAGCTGATAAACAACTTCAGCAAAGTGACCGGATATAAAATTAACTCAAACAAATCAGTAGCCTTCCTATACTGGAAGGATAAACAGGCTGAGAAAGAAATTAGGGAAATGACACCCTTCACAATAGTCACAAACAATATAAAGTATCTTGGTGTGACTCTAACCAAACAAATGAAAGATCTGTATGACAAGAACTTCAAGTCTCTGAAGAAAGAAATTGAAGACTTCAGAAGATAGAAAGATCTCCCATGCTCATGGATTGGCAGGATTAATATAGTAAAAATGGACATCTTGCCAAAAGCAATCTACAGATTCAATACAATCCCCATCAAAATTCCAACTCAGTTCTTCATAGACTTAGAGCAATCCTCAAATTCATTTGGAATAACAAAAAACCCAGGATAGCAAAAGCTATTCTCAACAATAAAAGAACTTCTGGGGGAATCAGCATTCCTGACCTCAAGCTGTACTACAGAGCTGTAGTGATAAAAACTGCATGGTATTGGCATAGCGACAGGCAAGTTGATCAATGGAATAGAATTGAAGACCCAGAAATGAACCCACACATCTAGGGTCACTTGATCTTTGACAAAGGAGCTAAAAACCATCCAGTGGAAACAAGACGCATTTTCAACAAATGGTGCTGGCTCAACTGGTGGTCAATATGTAGAAGAATGAGAATTGATCCTTTCCTATCTTCCTGTACAAAGCTCAAGTCCAAGTGGATCAAGGACCTCCACATAAAACCAGATACACTGAATCTAATAGAAGAGAAAGTGGGGAATACTCTTGAACACATGGGCATAGGGGAAAAGTTCCTGAACAGAACACCAATGGCTTATGCTCTAAGATCAAGAATCGACAAATGGGAACTCATAAAATTGCAAAGCTTCTGTAAGGAAAAGGACACTATAAATAGGACAAAATGGCAACCAACAGATTGGGAAAAGATCTTTACCAATTCTACATCTGATAGAGGGCTAATATTCAATATATACAAAGAACTCAAGAAGTTAGACTTCAGAAAACCAAATAACCCTATCAAAAAAAATGATGAACAGAACTAAACAGAGAATTCTCAACTGAGAAAACTCAAATGGCTGAGAATCACCTAAAGAAATGTTCAACATCCTTAGTCATCAGGGAAATGCAAATCAAAACAACCCTGAGATTCTACCTCACACCAGTCAGAATGGCTAAGATCAAAACCTCAGGTGACAGCAGATGCTGGCGAGGATGTGGAGAAAGAGGAACCCTCCTCCATTGCAGGTGGGATTGCAAGCTGGTACAACCACTCTGAAAATAAGTTTGGCAGACTCTCAAAAAATTGGACATAATACTTCCTGAAGACCCAGCTATACCACTCCTGGGCATATGCCCAGAAGGTGCTCCAACATGTAATAAAGACACATGCTCCACTATGTTCATAGCAGCCATATTTATAATAGCCAGAAGCTGGAAACAACCCAGATGTCCATCACCAGAGGAATGGATACAGAAAATGTGGTACATTTACACAATGGAATACTACTCAGCTGTTAAAAACAATGACTTCATGAAATTCACAGGCAAATGGATGGAACTTGAAAATATCATCCTGAGTGAGGCAACTCAGTCACCAAAGAACAAACACGGTATGTACTCACTGATAAGCAATATTAGCCAAAAAGTTCGGAACACCCATGATTCAATTCACAGCAACTGTTGGACTGAGCGTGGGGTCCCAGGTGGAGTAGTTGGAGAAGGGACTGAAGAAACTGAGAGAATTTGCAGCCCCATGGGGAGGGAGCAACAGTGTCAACTGGTCAGCGCCCCTCCCCCCGGTGCTCCCAGAGCCTGGACCACCAACCAAAGAATACACATGGAAGGACCCATGGTGCTGACCACATATGTGGCAGAGGAGGGCCTTGTTGACCATCAGTGGGAGGAGAGGCCCTTGGGTCTGAGAGTGTTAGATGCCCCAGTATAGGGGAATGCCAAGGAGGGAAGTTGGGAGTGGGTGGGTGGGTGGGGGAATACCCTCATAGAGGCAGGGGGAGTGGGAATGGGATAGGGGGTTTCCAAAGGGGAGACCTGGAAAGGGGAAAGCATTTGAAATGTAAATAAAGTATTAAATTAAAAAATTCAAAAAAATTTACCATTTTCATATTTCTTACAAACCTGTTACTAGATTTGATATAAATGCTAAGTCCTTTTTACTGTATTCTAGATTTTTTTTTTTAACTAGGATCTCTCTAAGTAGCTCAGGGTAGCTTCAAACTACTATAGCCCAGGCTGGCCCTAACCTGCACCTCTTCTCCCCTCCCAGCCCTGAGTTCTGGGCTTACAGGTGCGAGCCTTGTTTTCTAGGCTTTTAACATGAGATGGAATTATTTTATCTGCTGTTCATTTTATAACAACAGTTTTAGTATTTTACATTTTGATATACTGTCTGCTTTTTTGTTTTCCTTCAAGAAAGAAAATAGAGTTATTATTTTAATAATCTTCAGTCATTCGGCAAATAACAGCAAATATTTTTGCTATCCGTTGATATGATCATATCATTTTGCTGCTTTGTTTAATTTGATGAATTATTTTACCAACTTGCATTCACAAACCATCTTTACATTCTTGAAACGCATCTGTCTGCATTGTTCTTCTCAGTGCCTGGTGGATCAGTTTGCCCAACTTTTGCTTATGTGGAGAAGTGCAGAATGTGTGCCCTGTGTTAGCCTAGGAAGTGGGCCTTCAGAGCCAGCTCTTTTGCTTTGTATAGTTTCTGTCTCTACAAGCTCTATGAGGTCAAGATCTTCCTAAGAGGATGGTTCATTCTCACAGCTGTGTCCTCCCTGCAGACTTTTAGGGGTCCCATGGGACGCTGCAAGTGGTGTCTGAAGGAGAGTCAGTAGAACTGTGACCATCCAGAGACATCCACTCTGTTTAGACGCTAGCCAGTCCTACTACAGTTTACATACAATTTCAATTTCATTGCTGTTGACTTATGTGTCTGAGTTTCTTTTGTTACTGGGGTCCTATCATTGCTTATTCATGATTGTATATTATAACTTTTTACCACTTGGGCAGGCTTTAAGGGTTTAATATGTTTTATTTTTAAGAAGACTTTATTTTTACATCCTAACTTAAAATCTTTTTTATTTTGAAGTAATTATAGATTTGCAGAAGGTTGCAGAGACACTGTGGAGTACATGAATCACAACAGGATGTCAGTGTAGCTCAGTGTGTGTGTGTCATTTTATCGCATGTAGATTAATTAGCCCACCATCACTGCCTCTGATACAGACAAGTTCCTCCTCACAAAGTTCCCTTTTTTTTCTCCTTTATACTAACACTTCCCCATTACTCACCTCATAGCAGTAACTAGTCGGTTTTCCATCTACACGATATTATCATTTTAGGAATGTTAATATAAAGGCTAGCATAGTGGCACAGGCCTGTAATCTCACTACCCAGGAGGCTGACACCAGAAGATGGCAAGATCAAGGCCAGCCCAGGCAACTTAGTGAGGTCCTGTCTCAAAAAGGAATAAGAGGGGCTGGAACACTTACTGTCCTTGCACAGGGCCTTAGTTCAACTCCTGGCACTCACACTGAGCAGCTCACAACTGCCTATAGCTCCAGCTCCAGGGGATCTTGTACCCTCTTCTGGTCTCCAAGGGTGGCACTGGTGCATACATGTATTTTCATATTCTCTCTTTCTCCCTTTCTCTCTCTCTCTTTCTCTCTCTCTCTCTCTCTCTCTCTCTCTCTCCCCATCCCTCCCTCCCTCCCTCCCTCCCCCCCCCCCACACAATGGATATAAATCTTTAGAAGGTTGAAAGCAGTTGGAGATATTGGTGAATGGTAGAGCAAGTAGCCTGTGCTCAGAGCTAGGCTTGGTCGCCACTGCTAAGAAGAGAGCAGAGAATCACGTGGCTTATGATCGCTGGGGCATGATATAAAATGCTTCCACAAGCTCCGTCATTTGCATACATGGTTGGTCCCTAACAGTTGTTGTTGGTGCAATTTGAGATTCCAGAATCCTCTTGGTGAGGGCTTGCCTGGTGAAGCTGAGTTAATGGGTTGGCGTTTGAGGGTTACAGTCCAGAGCAGTTTCAGTCTGGTTCTCTGGGACTTGTTCATCAAGATGTGAAAATCTTCCGCCATACTTGTTCACACTTCCTGTCACATGTTCCCTGTGGTGATGTTCTCTTCCCTCCAACTCCTGATGCTAATTCACCTTCCTACCTGACACTGCCTCTCTCACAGTACATCCTCACAGTGATAGGTATGATAAAGAATGAAGTGACACTTTAAGATGAGCCCTTACCACTTAGCACAAGCCTTTGAGAGCCACCCCAGATGTGTGTATTAGCAGTGTTTTATGACAGTGGCAAACTGCAGTTATGTTTAGTCATTTGCTTGTTTTAGGGCATGTTTCTGAGCAGTAGCATTTTAATAGAAGTAAATATGTTGTGAGCGTGTTCATACAGATGCTGTGTGGACACGCATCAAATCGAGGCTCTGGAGCCTTCACCTGTGACTTCCTTTGACCCCTCTGTACCTAGTTCTAAACATTTTAGTGTCTAGTGTTCTTTTAATCATAGTATCAGTTTAAATTATAGTTATGAGTGGGAACTGTTCTGAAGAGGGAATTGTATGAACTTATTTCCCCTAGAGTTGTTTTTCAAACTGTAAATTTACAGTTTATAGTTGTTATAGGAACAGAATAGGAAACATGAGAGTTCTGAACTTCTTGGTAACTATTAAGGATATCTTGGCTAAGAACTTGATTTGGTGTCTGTTTTGGCTTACCTTTTTTATTACTTATTTGCACAGGGAAGTTAAGGTCAAGAGCAGTTCATCTGGCATACATGTATGTGCATGTCTTAATTAGGGTATTTATTGCTATGATGAACACCATGACCAAAAGCAACTTGGAGAGGAGAGGGTTTCTTTCAGCTTACAGCTACAGCTTTGTGCTGCTGAGGACATGGAACACACACTCCCTTTATTGTTCATCTTTATCACCGACTGTTCAATCACTCAGGGCCTCCATGTGTGGAGCTGCTCTGCTGTTCCTCTGCTTTTTAGGATAATTTTCATCTTTATAAAATGTATAACTAATATAAATATGAAGTGCAATATGAAGACCAACTGTTGAAATCCTACTTGGAGTGGGGATGGTTTGACTCATTTTGAAGTTGTTTTAAGTTTCTGTATAAATTAGCCTTGATAATAAAATTTAAAGTAAATTTTTATCTTTTTTCTTTCTCACCTTTTGAAACAGTTTTGAAGGAGAAGCAAAATATGAAACCAGGTATTTAGATGTGTTTGCAAGCTCTCCAGAGTTTCTTGTAAATTGGAGCAAAGGCGGGGAAGAAAACTACAAATTTATGGTAGAGTTGACAGGGGAGTGGATCTGGTCGCAGTATTCGAAGAAAAGACACAGAACAGCTGTTAAAAGCTACACTGCAATCTCCACAGCAGAGTATCTGTGAAAAGCACTTCTTACTGACCGACACTGCTTCTGGATCCCACCCTATATTGTGGGCACTTCTGCAGAGAAAGACAATGCTTTTGCTGTCAAGATGTTGCAGAGAAGATGGTCAGGAAGCCTCAGATTCTATTTTCTTTTTTCTTTCTTTTTTTTTTTTGATAATTCTTTATTATTTTATTAGAATGTAGTTGAGATACTCCAAAGAAAGCCATTTTAAAATTCTTGAGGTATAAATTATGCTTGATTTTGAGTTTTATGTTAAGATTTATTTTCTTTTTTTTTTCTTATTTTTAATTTTCTGATACTTTATTTTCATTTGCTGTCCTCCAACAGTGAAGGTTAGCCATGAGCACTGTAAAATGCATCTTAAGGGTAAACTGCAGCATTTCCTAGCACAATAGTTTTCTGCAGTCAGGAGCAGGATTTGGCTGACGTCATGTCTAAATCCATATAATGACCCCCTACCTCAGTAGCCCAGGAAGAAACCATGTTTTATTCCTTTCCTGTGAGTGTGCTATATGGCTGTCAAGAGTGGAGTGAATGTTTAAATTTATGTAGCAGTATGCAGAAAGACAGATTGCTGCTATTGATGAGGTGCAATGCTTGGCTTTGTTACTTTAAAGGGAAATCATGTGCCAGGAAGAGAAGATCTTCTCTAAAGAAATACATGTCATGGTTGTGAACTCTTTATTTTTCCAGTAAAAGAGAAAGGGCAGGGACTAGGCATACCACTCAGGAGGTAATGAGCTTTCTATTGAAGCATGAAGACCTGAGTTTGGTACAAGAGCTCACTTTAAAAAGTTGGTTGACTCCTGCTTATAGTCGAAGCAGTGGTGAGATAGATGGGCACCCAACCCAGAAGAAAAAAGGAAGGGCCAGCATGAGGCAGTCTCCTTTCTAAAGGCTATCTTCCTGCTGTCCAGGAGGTGGCAACAGTTGTTCATAACCCAAATGAGTCCATGGTAGAGGCCAAGTTCAAAGCAGCCCGACACTGTCCAACCAGGAATGTTTACAAGTGCATGCTTGGTTTTGGCAGATTTAGTCTGTGATTTTGTTTTCTTTTTGGTGAAGTCCATCTGTGAATTACCCTTTTGTTAGCACTGGACCTTTGTTTCCTGTAATGGCTTGTCTATGCTAAAGTCAGTAGGTAGGCGTCTAAAGAGACCGATGGAAAGGAAGGATAGTTGCTCTTGCATTTTGGAGGCAGGAATGACTTGCTTGCTGTGGTTTGTGATCAGCCTGTGTTTGTTTGTTTAGGGCTCCGGGTTTTGGTTTGATGAGCCACTGAGTTTATTTAGGATTGCTTAGAGAAGCATGGACTACTTAGGAAGAGTTTGTGGGGACTCAATAGAGGTGTTACCAGAAAAAAATGAGTGTTTTGTAAAACAGAATTACTTTAGGGGTTTAAATTTTTCACTTGTCAATTAAACTCATTTTTGAAGATTTAAAATGAGATTATACCAGGCTTCTTTTTGCGAGGTAAGAACTTTTCTGGAAACACTTAAAGCATTTTTTAAAATTGTGTTTCATACTCCACCAAACTTTTAAAGGGAATTGCTGGGTGATTTGGCCTCCAGTGTGGTGAATATATTTCATCCTAGCAGACTCCTTCTCCAAATGTTTCTGATTAGGAGACAATTCTGTCCTTGTCCTCCTCCTCAGAGTTTGGCGGTGCCCCCTTCCTTTCTTTGCTAATGACTGTTTCTGGGCAGTGACAGGCAGCCTTGGTGTGAGTATGTTTCTGTGTTAGAATCTGCTTAGAAAGCTCAGAAGTCCTTTCAGCTGACATTCTGTTCCAATCCTTCCTTTTTCTTTCTTTCTCTCTCTTTTTTCTTTGCCCTTCACTAGTATTCTTTATAACATTTGCCAAAGAATATGATTAAACTATATTGTATGACAAAAATAACTTTAAAAATAGAAAGATAAATTGTACTGCTGGTACTTCCACTTTACTTTTTCTGTAGCAATGACTGGTTATTCCCCTCCAACCCACCCCCACCATCTCCTACCTTTTTATTTTTGTTTTTTATTTTTTCGGTCACAGAAGAATCAAGCTGCAAGAGCACTTTTCCACCCCGTGCCCAGCATGTGATGTATTTGTTATAATTGGTGAACCTCATGCTGGCACAGTTTCTGTTAGGCTTTGATTTCAGTGCTGTGCTTCTGTGGGCTTTGAGAAGTGTTTGATGATATCTGGCTGTCACCGTAACCTCATGCAGAACAGTTGTACTGTCCTAGCAGGTCTCCGTCCCACTCTCTGCCTTCACACGTGGCAGCCACAAGCATTGATACTGTTCCCTATGTAATGGCAGTAGCCCATTTTCCTATTGCCCTCTCCCCTGGTAATCTTGTAAGTTCTCTATCTTCTCTCAGCCTGTCACCGTGGTGCTTTTTAAGCACTGACACGTTCCATCCTCAAGCTGTACCATAACTTATGTATCTGCTTACCTGCAAAAAGACCTCTCAGGTGCTTCCAGATTCTAACAAGCATGAATGAAGCCATTTGTATAGGCAAATGCTTCTAATTTGGAGAAACACTATGCGTGAGCAAGCTTTCATTCTACTGGCTGAGTATTTTGTTTTCTCACTGAATGAAGGAGACTAGAATCCTTGCTCCTCATTCTTGCCAGGATGTAGTACTGTCAGTGCTTTGTAGAATGGTGAATCTAGTGGGTGTGTGGTGCTGGCTTATTGTCCTTTTAATGTTGACCATGTTTTCATTTGCCTAGTATCTTCATGTATACTACTATCTGAGTCATTTTTTCAGTTGTTTTGTCTGCTTATTATTGAGTTGTGACTGTTCTTTGCAGGATTTTGCATAACAGTTTGTTATCTCTGCATATTTTTTATGTGACTTTTCTCCTATTGGAGCTTGTCTTTTCATTCTTTGACCATTTCTTTTGCAGGAAGAAAAATTTAATTTTAATGAAGTTTAGAATATTCTTCTTTCATGAATGCTATCATTTGTGCTCTATCAAAATTGTCTGGATTTTCTCCCATGATATCTTTAGATGTGTCATATCTTTAGGTCTGTAATCTATCGTCAGTTAACTTTTCTTAAGATATCAGGTCTGTGTCTACAATCATCTTTTCATGTGGATGTCCAATTGTTGCCATTTCTTGAGACGATATCTTCTTTTTTGATTGTATACCATTCATCTAAAACTAGTCAGCCATACTTACCTCTCTCTCTTTCTCTCTCTCTCTCTCTCCCTCCCTCCCTCCCCCCTCCCTCCCCCCCCCTCTCCTTTTCTGAGACACAGGTTCTTTCTTCATAGCTCTTGCTATCCTAGAACTTGATATATAGACCAGGCTGGCTTTAATCTCAGAGATTTGACTGCTGGGTTTAAAGGTGTGCACCACCACTCCTGGCCTAGGTGTATCTCTAACTTCTTCATGCTGGTCCATTGATATAATATCACACTGATATTGTACTATATTCATTACTGTATCTTTATAATATATTTTTTTAAATATTTACTATCATTGTGGTGTGCTACATCCCATATGTGGAAGCCACAGAACAACTTGTGAGAGTTAGTTTTCTCCTTCCCCCTTTATGTGGGTTTGGGGGATGGAACTCAGATGACCAGTTTTGCACATCCAGAATTGTTACCCACTGATACATTCTGCCCCCCTGTCACCCACTGAGATACCCACCCCCTCAGTTCTCTGCCTTTGTTGTTTTTGTAGTTTTGTTTGTTTGATGAATCACACAAACTTTACTGTTGAAAATGTCCACAAAATAACTTTCTGGGACATTGTTGGGTATGGTATTGAGTCTCTAAATCAAACAGAGAGAGCTGCATGATGCAGGGTTATGTTCACAAAAATGGAGTGTCTCCTGCTCAATTTAGTCCTGGGCTCTCTTTCACCAGTTTTGTAGCTCTCATCATATGGATAGCATGTACTTTTTTTAGATTTAAGTCTAAGGTTTTTTGATGATCCCAGTATAAATGATGACATTTTAATTTAAATTTTGATGGCTTCATTGCTGACCACATTGCCATCTGTATGTAAGTTTTGTATCCCGAAACCTTGCTAAGATTTCTTATCACTTCTAGACCTGGCTTTTATTCATCAATTCTTTCAGATTTTCTATATAGACAATCATGTATCTCTATCATCTTTATGTCTGTCTGTCTATCTATCCATCCATCCATCCATCCATTGTCATCTGATTTACTCCTCTGTCCTTACTGAGCTGACTAGGCCTTTTAGGCTGATGTTGAGTGTTGACACTATGTTCCTGTTCTTGGGGGAAAGCTATTTTCTTGCCATTGAGGATCATATTTGTTGCATGTTTTCGGAGATGGTTTTTATTAAGTCAGTATTTTTTTCTTTGTATTCCTAATTGCAGAAAAGTTGATTATAAATGAATGTTATATTTTTATAAAATGTTTCCTATACCTGTTAATGGGATCATGCAGTTTTTCATCTTTAGTCTCCTGACATGGTGAGTTACACTTATTTATTTTTGAAACCACCTTTATGTTGAACCTACTTTTCACACCTGGGATCAATTTCACAGTTTGGGTAATTTATGGTGAACAGAAATGTATTAGCTCATGGTTCTGGAGGCTGGGAGGTCCAGTAATCTGACAAGGGCCTTGTTGCATCATGGGAGGGTGGGAGGGGAGAGACATGGAGTGACTTAGAAGCAGAACCTCAGATCATCCTTTTATAAGGAACTCATGCCTGTGGAACAATGTTTCTTATGTGATAATGGCCTTGTGTCACTCCTCAATGCTAAGCCCACATAACTTAAACACCTTTTGAAGATCCCAGCTTTCAACACCTCTTTGACACAATTAAAATTTACTAGGAACATGTATCTGAGAGGACCACAGTGTTAGCAGAGAAGAACTCAAAAGTGGCCATTGTGAATATATGCAAAGACTTAAAGGAAAAATGCCTGTCATGGATATACAGATGACCACTATGTCTGAGGGATATGATGAGAGAGGAATCAGATTGGGCTTCAGAAATGAAGAACGTGAAACAGGGTGTTTTCTGAACAGAAGAGGAAGATAAGCCAGTAGAAAGAACTCAACTTGAGAACCAGTAAGAACATCTCAAGGACCACAGGATAGACCATGTGTGATGTGCGTGGGGTTCTGAGTCCCAGCTGAGGAGAATGACAATGGAGAGAAAGGTAGACAGCATGATGACTAAGCAAATCCAGATGTGTAAATACCAACTCAGTGTTTATAAACAAAAACTCATGATGAACATTCTGAGAATTTTACTAAGGTAAAACAAAGAAAGCCACATGTAGGTGCGTAATAATCAAACTCTAAAAACAAAATCTGGAGAGAAAAAAATAATCTTGAAAAACTACATAAAGCAAAAAATCTTATTTCTCATCAAAATGATAAATGCCAAAGTTAGTGAAAGAACATTTGAAATGTAAATAAAGTATTAAGAAAAAGTAATAATAAAGGAGAAATAAGAACTGTTCTGGGAGAACAGAAAACAAAAAAGCCACTAAAGAAAACTCAAAAGTATGTCTACCCCACATCGTATTTCTATCTAGACTGACATTCAGAATGGGCTGAGAAGAAGGAGCTTTGATATAAACGAAGCAGGGATGTTTCTGCATATCTACATTGTGGCCCTGAAAGATGCTCCCAAGGCCAGGTGAGGATGGGTGGAAATCTGCAGCTCGGGAAGGAATGAGGAACATTCAAGTGATAGGCATGTGGGAAGTACAGAAGAGTGTCTTCTTCCTCACTTAAATAAATGATATGTTTATTTTTAATTATGAGTAATTATATGCCTTGCATTCAGAAAAACAAATTAACATAATATATTCCTACAAAGAAAACCTTAGAGTCAGATCATTTCAGTGGTTTAACTCTTTAAAGAATAATTTCTTAAATTCAACATAATGAAATGCTTCTAGAAGGTTGAGGAAAATCCATTGCTTTCCAAAAACCTTCATTTTAATCTGCACAATCCTGATTTCAAAAACTGAGGCAAGATTACAAATCAGTCTGTTTTACACACATGGAAGCAACAGCTTCTTTCTATACTTCCCTTGGTGATGGACTATAACCTATAAAATGAAATACACTCTTTCTCCCCCACCCCCAGCTGCTGTTGGTTGTGGTGTTCATCACAGCACTATAAGGCAAACTAGAACATATGAAAACTTACGTTTTTTGTTAAGCTTGAGACAGGGTCTCACTATGTAGCTTTTGTTGACCTGGAATTCACTATGTAGACCAGGCTGACATAGAACTCAAAGAGATTTGCTTGCCTCTGCCTTCTTCACATTAAAGTGTGGGTAGCCAAGAGTGGGAGGCACACCTTTAACCCCAGCTCTACAGAGGCAAGTCAGGAAGGAAAGCTCAAGAGGCACATACAAAAGTCTCAATAACTACCACGCGAACCACTTTCTCCTAAGGTCAGTAGTGGGCTGGCGGTCTCACCATTTACACTTATTATCAGACTGGGGATTTTGATGGGAAAAGGGCATAATAATTGTGTGGGAAGAAATAAAACTGCTTTTATTTACAGATAATATTTATGTAGATTGTTTACAAAGCTGAGACCCAATACAAGATCTCATCGATGTGTAGAAATCAAATTTATTTGTATTTTACTAGCAGCAAGCAATAGGGCAATGAAGTGATGCTTGCATCTCTAATAGACCACAACCACAATAAGCATTAGTGATAAATAATCCAAAAGATGTGCAAGTCCCTTGAGTTGAGCACAGCAAGGTGAGAAAAATGGACGGCAGCCTCACAGAGAAAGCGATTGTGGGAAGCTCAGGATTTCCCACGATGCCCATTTTCCTTAGTTGGTCTGAATAGCTAACAGGTACAGTCATCCAAAGAAAAATCCCAACAGGTTTTACTTTGTTCCTAACATTTACAAGCTGATTATAAAAATTTATATGAAATACACTGAATACATTGCAAAAGGAAAAACAAAACAAACAAAAAGGTGGACGAGTAAGGGGACGCTACTAAAGGAAGATAATCTGTGCCGTAGTCTCAAAGTCAAGAGAACATCGTGCTGTGTATGGAGAGAGAATGATGCTCTTCCATGTTGAGATTTAAGGCCTAGGGAAGCCACCGAACCACTTTGTGGGAAGCACCCAAGACCATCTGCTGAAGAGAAGAAGGCTTTCCACAATCACTTGTAAAATGTACTTTCATAGTTACCTCGAAACAGGTTAATCAATAACCAAAGAGCAAAAAGTAAAGCTTTTAGAAAAATGTGGAATACTGTTGTAAGCTCTGGGTTATCTAAGACCTCTGAGAAAGGATCCAAGAAGTACTCACCTGTGTTGGGGAGATGACTCAGTAAGTGCTTGGAGCCCTGAGTTGACTCCCCAGAACCCACATTTAAAAAAAAAAAAAAAAAAAAAAAAAAAAAAAGCTAGGCCTAGTAGTATTATACACTTAAAATCACAGTGCTGGGAAGCCGAGTCAGGCAGAGCCCTGGTCCTGGCTCACAGTCGGCGCCACCTAATTGGGAAGCTCGAGGACAGTGAGACTGTCTCAAAAAGCAAAGTGGACAAGTCCTGAGAAATAAATCTTGAGGTTGTCCTCTGCCATTCACACATGCAAACACAGCGCCACACAGCTAATAAATAAATGCCATCCAAATGGAAACCGTTAACTAAAAGAGACACAGCTGTACAGACTGACACAGCTGTTCAGACTTAAGTTTGGACCCCCAGCACCCATTCACTTCATAGCCAGGAACCTGGAAAGAGAGAGAGGCTATGGGAGTCCTGGAGCTCACTGGCCAAAAATAGTCTATCTGAATCAGTCAGTTCAAGGTTCACCGAGAGACCCTGCCTCAGAAAGTAAGGTAGAGAGGGGGAATGTGTGTGCGAGAACACACACACACACGCACACACACACACACATGAGAGAGAGAGACAGAGAGACAGAGAGACAGAGAGAGAGAAAGGAGGGACAGAGGGAGAGGGAGGACGGAGAGAGGCATACACACACAAACACGAGAGGAGGGGGCACACACACACAAATACAGAAATACAAGCCACAGGCTGAGAGGACATTCACAGTACATATATCTCACAAAAGACTTATTCTCCTATCTTGAAATTTCAAAATTCACAATTAAAGACAGCCAGTGAAATGGGTGACGAAGTTGAAGACACACAGAACGGATTGGTGTTTGCTAAGCACACTGAAAGATGCTCAGTGTCATTTATGTAACACAGGTGAAAGTCAAACTCATTTTGCACTCGTAGGAATGTCTGAAGTTAATGCAAAAATCTCTTAGAGTGTGGGGAATGTAACTTGCATTTAGCTGTGCTGTGGGGAGCTGAGGAAACCTCCAGTGAATGCTGTAAAGAGTGACTTCCTGAGTAAACGTGTCTGCTTGACATGAACATGGCCACATCAAAGACTGTATGCCCCAAAGCCATGGGAGAGGTCAGGTCACACTCTGCAGGGCAAAGCCTTCCTCTGCTCCACGGAGGACATTTAAAATGCAAAGCCAGTGTGTGTAAAAACTAGAAGCTGTGCCTTCTCATCCCAGGTGTTTACAGCTTGAGACTGCTCACCTCCAGATGCCTCCTCAGCGATCCACCCTAGGGCCATAGGAAGTGAAGGAGCAGAGGTTCCAAGTCCCAGTCATCACAGCCCACCATCCCCTAGCTTCTCTGGATGCATCTCTGCCCTTTCTGCACTCCCAGTTAAGACACAGGATATAGTGCTTGGACATACAGCTACTTTGAAAAATAATATGCTTTTTTAAAAGTTCAATATTCATCTCGTCTAAGGTCAAAGAAGCACTTGCACACGAATATTCATAGTGGTATTTGCAATAGTCCAGCTCTTCAGGACAATAGCCTTACACTGGAGCATGGGCCAGCATTAAAATAGGAAAGGGCTATGAACCATGGACATGGCAGATTTAAAAAGCCATGTTGAGTGAACAAACTCAGGCTTCTATCTTTGATTTCATTTATGTAAAAGGCCAGGAAAGGCAAAACTAACTGATAGACAGTAGCGTGCTGATGGTCTAAGGAGTTTGTGGGTTGACCTGGAGGAAAACATTTCCCAGACCAATCAGACTGTCCTCCTAGGACCTGTGCATCCTCACACAGTTCACCTTAATAAAAAAAAACCACACCCTGGGATGGAGACATGGTTGTTAAGGATGCTCGGTTGCTGTTGTCGAGAACAGGAGTCTGGGTGCTAACACTGAAATCAGGTGGCTCACAACCATCTACAACTCCAGACCAGAGGATATGATGTCATGTTATGACTTCTTAGGGGACACTTAAGCACATGTGCTTACACACACACACACACACACACACACACACACACACACACACACCTGAAAAATAAGACGCCCTTTTAGAAAAGCCCTCATTCTGTGCTTTCCTACCTAAAGCTTCCTAGACTAACCTCCCGGGTGAGGCAGAGTTAGCAGTGGATTTTCTCCAGCCCCACCCACCATACCCACCCAGCACAGAACTTGGGCAGTGCTGTAGCCTGACTTCATGACTGCCCCTTCTGCGAATTTTATAGAATGACAGTTTTCATTTTGGAGTTCAGTGAACATGAAGAGTGTCTCCCTTCTCTGAAGAAATCGCTTTTGTATTTTTCCAACAAAATACTCACTGCTTTAATTATATCATGCATGACATTAATAGTTCCCAAGTGCTAACATCTCTCAAATTTATCACTTTCCACTTTAGCACACTCGATTCTTGTGACATTTTGATTTATATGTTCTGTAAACCACATAGAATGGAATTTCATTTCTGTTTCGGTTTAGCTCCATCTAAGAATCTGTCTTTTATTTTCTGGGTTTAACCCACTTACCATTATTGCAGCAGCTGACTGTGTGCTGTGGAGTGGAGTGTGGGGTGTGGTTGGTGTCCGTTGCTCTCCTAACTGTGCTTTCTTTTCCATCTATGAAGTGATTTTAGTTTCTCCTTTAATTTCTTTTCCCTTCTTGGTGATTCTGGTCTTTTAAAAATAAGTTTGGGCTTTGGAAGCTATACATCCTATTTCTAGTCTTGAAACTAGTAAGTTTATATTTTACATGAACATTAAAAACCCCTGTCTGTTAACATGCCTATCTCATAACTCGAACAATCTGAATAAGTACCTAAGTTCAATCCCCAGTACTCACCTGGTGGACGGGGAGAACCTGTGCCTGCAAGGTGGCCTCTGTCCTCACATGCATACCGTGACCTGGAGAGGAAAAACGTACATAATTGTATGGTTCTATATTTGACTTCTTTTTTAAAAATTATGTGTATGGGTGTGTTGTCTGCATGCCTGTCTCTGTACTACATGCTTGCCTACTGCCTCTAGAGCCCAGAAGAGGGCATTGGAGTCCCCAGGACTGGAGCTACAGATAGCTATCAGCTGCCATGTGGGTGATGGGAATTGATCCCGGGTTCTCCAGAAGAGCAGACAGTGCTCTTAACTGCTGAGCCCTTCACCAGTATTCTTTCTGCTGTTATAGAGAACCCTGCTGCACAGTCAGCTTCTTGCTGTTGTGCAGTCACTGCTAGTCCACTTTGGTATCTGTAGTTTTCCTGGCCAGCTTTATGTCAACATGATATAAGCTAGAGGTATCTGGAAGGAGGAACCTCAGGTGAGAAAATACCTCCATAAAATCTTGCGGGAAGGCACTTTCTTAACTAGTGATTGATGAGGGAGGGCAGACCCATTGTGGATGATGCTATCCCTGGGCCTGGTGGTCCTAGGTTCTATAAGAAAGCAAGCTGAGCAATAACACCCCTCCATGGCCTCTACATCAGCGCCTTCTTGCTTCTCCGTTCCCTTCCTGCTTGAGTTCCTGTCCTGACTTCCTTCAGCGGTGAGCTATGATGTGGAAGTGTAAGGCAAGTGAACCCTTTCTTCCCCAACTTGCTTTTGGTCATGGTGTTTCACTGCAGCAATAGAAAGACTAACAAAGGCAGTAGGTAATCTCTAGTTCATCAGCTTTATGCTTTGCTCTTCTTCTGTCTCTTCTCTATTTTATTTATTTATTGATTGATTGATTTAATGTATATGAGTACACTGTCACTCTCTTCAGACACACCAGAAGAGGGCATCGGATCCCATTACAAATGGTTGTGAGCCACCATGTGGTTGCTGGGAATTGAACTCAGGAGCTCTGAAAGAGTAATCAGAGCTCTTAACCGCTGAGCTATCTCTCCAGCCCCCTCTGTCTCTTCTCTTTAATTCCTTTACTTTTCCATTCTTCCTCTGTGTTCCCTTCCTTTTCTTTCCTTTTCATTTCCTCTTTGACACTTGAATCACTTAATTCATAAACAATGCCATTAAGATGTACCTGCCCCTGCCTTCCCCCAGCAGTCCTTGGCTTTCGGTGCACACTCCATCTGATTTCTTCACACCTCGCTTATTCTCATCATCTTACTGTGTTTTGTTGTAAACTCTGGGATCCCTCCACTTACATTCATTTCCTTCTTGTAGGTCATCCATAGAAGCTTGTGGACTTGGTGCGAGGTCCTCTAATCTCATGGCTCTGAGATTATCTGAGACATTAGCCAAGTCATGTTAGTTTCCTTTGAAGACTGTTTCCTAGGATGTTCTTCCGGCTTTGATTTTCTTCAGATACCCAGTGGTTCCTGAATGTGTTTTATATGGATATCTGAACTTTTGGGTAAAGGGTAAAATCTTTCAGCTAGTTCAAAATGACTGGTTTTTCTGAAGAGAATGGAGGTCAGGAGGAAGTTCAAGAAATACAAGGAAGATGCCAAGTGTGGTGTCTCACACCTGTGATCCAGCACTTGAGAGGTCAACAGAAGGATCAAGGTCATCCTAGGTACAAGATGAACTGGAGGCTAGCCTGAGATGCATGAGATCCTGTCTTAAAAAACAGAGGCTGGGGTAGGGAAGGAGAGCAAAAGGAGGGGACACACGAAGGGGGGAGGCAGCAAGCATCAGGTTGGGGGAAGGGTACAGTGAAGGTGGTCTCCTTTCTCTGGTTGGGGTACTGTGTCTTGTGGGTGCAGGGCTCCTGTTCCTCCTATGCCTCTGTCTGATGTGAGGCCATCTTCCTCCACAGCCTCGGGACTTTTGCCTCCCAGAGACGTTCACATCAGGTCTCAAAATTACTTTAGAAAGCTGGATGTTCAGCAAAGCAAAACCTGACAAGATTTCCAAGAGTCCTCTAGTTGCTAGTCACTGAAATACTAACTTTGAGGACTTGGGTTGTTGGGGGGGACACTGAGAACCACAGGCATGGAGGAACTTTTCACTGTGGGAGTGATTATCATTTTTCAGCTGCTGTAATAAACTGCGCAAACTCTATGGCTTAAAACAGCAGAGTTCTCATCTTATAATGCAAGTAGCAGCAAGGTTGCCTTTAAAAGAGGCCATTTCCTTACTCTTTGTTGGAGGACTCTGCCTTCAAAGCTAGGAGTTTACTCTTCAGATGTCCTCCCCTCTCCCTACCCCTCCCTCCTCTGCCAGTGTTTTCTTCCTGAGTAAGATCCTTCTGCCCCTTGACTTACTCTGGTTCATGAAACTAATCCGGGATGATGAGCCGCTCTTAACTCAGCCTGAGAAGTCCGTTTTGCCATGCAAGGAAGCATGTGTCTTGACCCGGGGGTTGGATAGCCTGTTTCTCAGGGGCTGTCTGTGGGCTGCTTAGGCAAAGCAGTAGGTGGTCTCCAGCAATGAAGGTAGGGTTTTCTAGGCTGGAATAGAGTGTCTGATGAGGCTTGACCCTAGTACCTCCAAGCCATCCTATAGGCCATTAGACATCACGGCAGCCAGTTCACGCAAGACAGTGGCCAGATGTCAACTTTCATACAAAGCCTTGCCAGGAAGAGGATAAAAAGTGGGCTAGGTTCTTTATGGATTCGGTACAGGCCTGTAAAAATCCAATTTATGTACCAGAAGTGACTACATGTGTTACACAATCGAAATACATCTACTGCACCCTGAACTGTCTGTGTGTGGAGCCTGTGTTTAATCTAGACTCGTCTCTCTAGATTACAATGCAAAACACTCTCCTGAGGTCTTTGATGAGAACCACATGGTTGAGCTTTGTTGCTAGACTGACGTACACCCTCAGTCCCACAGCTGCCTGCTTCTCCATATTAGCAGAGGGCTTCTTGGGCCTAAGATCTGACAATAGAGCCTGCATTGAATTTATTTAGCCTGAGGTGCTGATAGAATTAAAGCCAATCAGCCAAAGACGCTGTTCTTCCTCTGCCTTTGAAAAGCACTTGCAATTATTGTTAGGGTTGTCAATATTCTTTACCCCACATGTGATTTGAGAAAAGGGTCTGGCTAGTGACTGATCAGGTACTGCAAATAGCAGTAGCAGGTAGCAAGCTTATTAATCACACCTTTAAAGTTTCATCTTATTTTATTGTGTTTGTTCTGCTGGTGATTGAACCCAGAGCCTCACACAAAAGAGGACTTGTCCTCCATTTCATTCATACATTTCAGATGGAGGTCAGCCAAGCAAAGCCAGGCACAGTAACTCTCACCTGCAATCCCAGCAGTCCAGTGGCTGAGGCAGGAGGACCAAAAATTACAACAAAGAAGATGGTATGAGGTAGACAAGCAGTTCAAACAATATATTCTATTCTATAAAATAATCTTACTACTTACTGGCATAGAAAAAATACTAAGAAAGACAGCTGGATACTAAAATGGGCCCTGTGTAACAAACTTCAACACCTACCTTGTTTCCTTGGGATATTAAAGATCTAGCCAGAGTTCCCTTTGATGCTCTCTCTCTCTCTCTCTCTCTCTCTCTCTCTGTGTGTGTGTGTGTGTGTGTGTGTGTGTGTGTAGGCTTGTCATCCCTCTCACCTCCATCTCGCTCTCATCCACACTTTCTGCTCTTAAGAAGTTTCAGCCACAAAGATAATCAGAATCAATTGGCGTTGAAATGCTCTATAAATAATGCTCTACTGTACTATTTTTTTATACCATGGTGTGTATCCTCATTGATATCGAGGTTCCCCTACCATTCACCTGGTTTCCAGTTCAGTCTTTGAATGGCTTGCTTAGCTTAATGACACCAATTTCCCCATGTTGCCGTCACTTATTTCTTAATGATATGTATGTAATGAAGTTGTCTGCAGCCTTTTTTAAAAAACGCTGCAAAATTACAGTTTGTTTTTCTTGTTTGTGCTTGTGTGTGCTGGCTTCCAAACTTATGGCCTTCCAGAAAGATTTATAACTTTGGATTTTCTAAACAGTATCCTCCAGCTTCTTCCTAGCTCTTTGAAGTAAACTGCTAGTGCTTAAACAAAATATTTAATTATTAAATAACATCTTACTGTAATTCCACATATTCCCTGCCAGTTCTTTTAAAATAAAACAATAATTCATGTTTTTATATTATAATTATTAGTTCCTTTGCTTTTGGGTTTACCAAGTCAGGTTGCTAATATTTTTGAGAGATAGATACATACATTTCATTATCAACTTGTAATTTAATAGCATTGTGTGAAGAGCAAGGTGTAGGATGACGGGCATGTGGCCTGCTTACTGGCTGTGCAGTGGGTGCCTTCGACCTATTAAAGAGGGAAGTCTGTTAAAAATCTACTTTAATTTTAATTGATTTTAAAGAATTTTTAGGTCTTTCCTCCATACTTTGAATCCCAGACTCCTGTGGCCTGCTACCTACATTAACTCTTCAGAGAAATGTGATAATTCTCAAATGCAGCTTTACAGTGAGCTTTTCCCCACCTTATCCTTGTGTGTAGACTCCACTTCTGTGGAAGTATCTCCCACAGAGTCTCCATCACGAGAAGACCATATGCTATGTGCCTTTCTCCTATCACTGGGTGGCCATTACAACAAAGAGAAGCCATATTTTATACAGGAACTGCCTTGGTTTCCCTTTTACATTTCTATATTGACTAACTACATAAGCACATAAAGAAGACATAATGAAGAAAACCTTGTGGTTAATTAATTATGAAATAGTTTGAAGCTACCCAGATTCTTTGCTTTGCTTTACTAAATCTTTATATCCCAGATTTGTGGTTTCAACAATTTTTATTGGCACACATTAGGCTGATATAGGTGGTTCATATATTCTTAACCTGAGAGTCTATCAGATACATATATAATTAAATATGCTAGAAAGCATGAATATATTATACATAATTAGGGATAAAACAAAGGAAATCAGTAATACCAAATATTTAACTGGAAGTAAACATGAGTTTCCCACTTAAAAGAATCTATTTACATTCATGATTACTGGTTATCCTATTGCACTTACCTCAGGCAGGTAACTATTGGTTACAATAATACTGATTTCAATAGTAACAGCCCACAGCATCTCCTTCGGGATCAAATTGGCAATATTTTTACATATCAGGCACTTTAAACAACTCACTTTTGTTGACAGAATATTACTCTAGGAAGGTGAGAACATTTCAGGAACAAGGACAAGACCGAGTCTGGAGTTTTGCCTTTGGATTTTTATCCCATCAGTAACAAAGGCTGAATCAAAGTCAGAGTTTTCATTGCAAGCCAAATGAGGACATCAGAAAACAACATTGTTGAAGCTGGGTTGGTACATAGGTAGGTATGTTGGTACATACCTAAAATCACATCTCCGGGGAAGCTACAGAGAGGATGCATTTGAGGCTAGTCTAGACTACAAAGCAAAACCTCTCCTAAAGGGTAAAAAATGTATGTATACTTAAAGTGTCAACATTATTATGGGCTTGAAGAGAAACAACAGCAGAGGTGAGATCAGTATCACATCTATGATGAAGATCTCATACTGGGCTGTGTTCCTACAGCTCTGTGTAAACATAAGTAGTTCTGGCAGGTGGTTGTGTCCAGTAAGAACCTTCTAACCTTCCTACGGTAGGACTTTTCCAGTCTCACGCAGTAAAGGGGCTATGCATGATCAGATGCTTTGGGTTGGAACACTAATAGGTACAACTTAAAAGAAAGTGTTTTTCGGGATCAGAAAGATAGCTTGGTAGTTATGAGTGCTTGCTGCTCTTCCAGAGGACTAGAGTTTGGTTGTTAGCATCTATGTCAGGTGGCTCGCAACAACTGTAACTGCAGCTCTACAGGATTTGTTTCTGTCTTCTGGCCTCTGTGTATAGCCCCACACACATGTAATACACACAGACATATATTTTTTTTAATTTTAAGAAAGAGAATTGTTTGGAAGTTTCAAACACAGTTTGAAAAGCATACACATTGGTCCCAGAAATTACATCTTTTTTTGATATTTTATTTATTTCCATTTAGAATGTTATCCCCTTTCCTTGTTTCCCCTTTGCAAACCCCTATGCCACCCCCTTACTCTGCTTCTATGAGGGTGCTCCCCCATCTACCTACCCACTCCCACCTCACCACCCTTTCATTCCTCTACACTGGGGCATCAAGCCTTCACAGGACCAAGGGCCTCCCCTCCCATTGATGCTCCTTCAGTCCTTCCCCTAACTCCTCCATTGGGGTCTCTGTGCTCAGTCCAGTGGTTGGCTGTGAGCATCTGCATCTGTATTGATCAGGATCTGGCAAAGTCTCTCAGGAGACTGCTGTATCAGGCTCCTGTCAGCAAGTGCTTCTTGGCATCCACAATGGTGTCTGGGTTTGGTATCTACATTTGGGATGGATCCCCAGGTGGAATAGTCTCTAGATGGCCTTTCCTTCAGTCTCTGCTCCACTCTTTTTCCCTGTATTTCCTTTAGACAGGAGCAATTCTGGGTTAAAATTTTGGAGATGGGTGGGTGGCCCCATCCCTCAACCAAGGGGACATGCCTAACCTCTGAATATGCTCTCTATAGGTTCTCTCTCCCCTCTGTTGGGTATTTCAGCTAATGTCATCTCTGTGGAGTCCTGGGAGGCTCTTGCTTTCCTGGCATCAGGAACTTTCTGGTTGCTACCTCCAGTGCCCCATCCCCCATTGCTACACAGCTTTGTTAATTTCCTGACCCTCTGTACATTTCCTCCATCTTCTCCCATACCTGATTCTTCCCCTCTTTTTCCCATCCCCCTCTTCTCTTCCTCCCAAGTCCCTTCTACCGTCTACTTCCTTGATTATTTTGTTCCCATTTCTAAGTAGGACTGAAGCATCCACTCTATGGTCTTCCTTCCTCTTGTGCTTCTTGTGATCTTTGAGTTCTATCATGGGTATTTTATGCACTTTGCCTAATATCCATATATCCGTGAGTTCATACCATGTGTGTTCTTTTGTGTCTGTGTTACCTCACTAAGGATATTTTCTAGATACATCCATTTGCCTGTAAATTTCATGAAGTCATTGTTTTTAATAGCTGAGTAGTACTCCATTGTGTAAATGTACCACATTTTCTGTATCCATTCCTCTGTTGAGGGACATCTGGGTTATTTCCAGCTTCTGGCTATTATAAATATGGCTGCTATGAACATAGTGGAGCATGTGTCTTTATTACATGTTGGGGAGTCTTCTGTATATATGCCCAGGAGTAGTATCCAATATTCTGAGGAACTGCCAGACTGATTTTCAGAGTAGCTGTACCAGCTTGAAATCCCACCAGCAATGGAGGAGTGTTCCTCTTTCTCCACATCCTCACCAGCATGTGCTGTCACCTGAATTTTTGATCTTAGCCATTCTGACTGGTATGAGGTAGAATCTCAGGATTGTTTTGACTTGCATTTCCCTGGTAACTAAGGATGTTGAACATTTCTTTAGGTGCTTCTCAGCAATTTGAGTTTCCTCAGTTGAGAATTCTCTGTTTAGCTCTGTTCCTCATTTTTTGATAGGGTTATTTGGTTCTCTGGCATCTAACTTCTTGAGTTCTTTGTATATATTGGATATTAGCCCTCTATCAGATGTAGGATTGGTAAAGATCTTTCCCAATCTGTTGGTTGCTGTTTTGTCCTATTGACAGTGTCCTTTGCCTTACAGAAGCTTTGCAATTTTTTGAGGTCCCATTTGGTGATTCTTGATCTTAGAGCATAAGCCATTGGTGTTCGGTTCAGGAAAATTTCCCCTGTGCCCAAGTCTTCATGTGTTCAAGTCTTTTCCCCACTTTTTCTTCTATTAGATTCAGTGTATCTGGTTTTATGTGGAGGTCCTTGATCCACTTGGACTTGAGCTTTGTACAAGGAAATAAGAATGGATGAATTTGCATTCTTCTACATGTTGACCACCAGTTGAACCAGCACCATTGTTGAAAATGCTGTCTTTTTTCCACTGGGTGGTTTTAGCTCCTTTGTCAAAGATCAAGTGACAATAGGTGTGTGGGTTCATTTCTGGGTCTTCAATTCTATTCCATTGATCTACTTGCCTGTCACTGTACCAATACCATGCAGTTTTTATCACTACTGCTCTGTAGTACAGCTTGAGGTCAGGGATGGTGATTCCCCCAGAAGTCCTTTTATTGTTGAGAATAGTTTTTGCTATCCTGAGTTTTTTGTTATTCCAAATGAATTTGAGAATTGCTCTTTCTAAATCTATGAAGAATTGAGTTGGAATTTTGATGGGGATTTCATTGAATCTGTAGTTGCTTTCAGCAAGATGTTCATTTTTACTTTATTAATCCTGCCAATCCATGAGCATGGGAGATCTTTCCATCTTCTGAGGTCTTCTTCAATTTTTTTCTTCAGAAACTTGAAGTTCTTGTTGTACCTTTCACTTGCTTGGTTAGAGTCACATCAAGATATTTTATATTGTTTGTGACTGTTATGAAGAGTTTCGTTTCCCTAATTTCTTTCTCAGCCCATTTATCCTTTGAGTATAGGAAGGCTACTGATTTGTTTGAGTTAATTTTTTATCCGGCCACTTTGCTGAAGTTGTTTATCAGCTGCAGGAGTTCTCTGGTGGAGTTTTTCGGGTCACTTAAGTATACGATCATATCATCTGCAAATAGTGATTTTGATTTCTTCCTTTCCAATTTGTATCCCTTTGACCTCCTTTTGTTGTCTAATTGCTCTAGCTAGAACTTCAAGTACTATATTGAATAGATAGGGAGAGAGTGGGCAGCCTTGTCTAGTCCCTGTTTTTAATGGGATTGCTTCAAGTTTCTGTCCAACAAACTAAATTAGTTTGATGTTGGCTACTGGTTTGCTGTATATTGGTTTTACTATGTTTAGGTATGGACCTGAAATTGCATCATTGATCATAGCAGAACACTTAATCAGCAGTGGAGAATTAGTCACATGGTTCAGCTGTGCAGTCACAATGGAACCATTACTGAGTAAATAGAGTTATGGGAAGAACTTCCAAATTGTGTACTGAATGAAGGAATCCGTCTGCAGCAACATACTTGCACTTACACAAAATGAATGGATATCTACATAATTTAAAATACATAGAGTATCTACTAAAAAACATATGAGAAAGAGGAAAGTGGTTATCCCAAGTTATTGACAAGATAGAGAACCAAAGGAAACTTATTTTTCTTTGACCCATAAATAATTTATTAATTTCCAAATAGAGATTCTATGTTTTTCTTATTAATTCAATCTTCTGAAGTTTACTGAACTTAGTTTGATGACTGCCCTGTGTACTGGGTGATTGTGTTTTAAAAATATAGATTTAGGTAAAGTCAATTAAAAGTGTGATTCATGGGTTAGAGAGATGGTTCAGTGATTAAGAGCACTGACTGCTCTTCCAGAGGTCCTGAGTTTTATTCCCAGCAACCACGTGGTGGCTCACAACCACCTTGTAATGGCATCTGATGTCCTCTTTTGAAGTGTCTGAAGACAGCTACAGGTTATTCACACAAATTTTTATTCACACAAAATTTTTAAAAAGTGTGGTTCATGACTATTCTATGTCATCACTGATTTTTGTATTGAGTCATTTTATTAGTTACTAAGTCTGGTGGTTATTTTTCAGCTGCAATTATGGGGTTCTTGATTTCACCCTCTAGTCTCTATTCTTTGCTTCATGCATTTTGAAGTTAGTTGCATAAACATTTAAGATCTTGTCTTTGTGATTAATTGGCTACTTTGAAAGTATAGTGTTTCCCTTATTTCTAGTGGTTATTTTTTCCTTTCTGAAGTCTTATGATATTGTAGGCACACCATAGATCTTTACCGCACAGAATATTTTCCACCATTTCTTTTAAAGTTCTTGGTATCTGTCTTAGTTAGGGTTTTATTGCTGTGAAGAGACACCATGACCAAGGCAATTCTTATAATGGACAAGATTTAATTGGGGCTGGCTTAAAAGTTCAGAGGTTTAGCCCATTATCATCAAGGTAGGAGCTTGGCAACATCTAGGCAGATGGGGGGCTAGAGAAGCCCAGAGTTCTACATCCTCATCCAAGAGCAGATAGGAGAAGATTGACTCCCACATGGATAGGAGGGTCTCCTTGCCCTCCCCCATAGTGACATACTTCCTCCAACAAGGCCCCACCTATTCCAACAAGGCCACACCTCCTAATAGCACCACTTTCTGGACCAAGCATATTCAAACCATCCCATTCCACTCCCTGGCCCCCATAGGCTTGTTCAAACACATGAAATTAAGGAAGCCATACCTAGTCATAGCATAATAATAAATACATTTAGTCCAGCTTCTAGCATCCCCGTTGTCTATAGCAGTCTCAATAATGTTAAAAGTCTAAAGTTCAAAGTCCCTTTTACAATTCATCCAATCACTTAACTGCAATCTTCAAAGCAGGACAGGAAAGCAGCTGGGCAAACTCCAAACTCTGTGTCTCCATGTCTAATGTCAAAGCAGTCTTCAGATCTCCACTCATTTTTCATCTTTGTTGACTGCAACAAACTTCTTTCTCCTGGGCTGGTTCTACTCCCTGTTAACAGCGTTCCCTGTCAGATATCCCAAAGCTCTGGCATCTTTAACATCTTGGGGTCTCCAAGGCAATTTAAACTTCACAGCTTCTTGTTCCAGCGTCTGGGATCCACACATAATATGGGTTCCTCCAAAGGGCTAGCGTCACTTCTCCAGCTCTGCCCTCGGTAGCTCTCTAGGCTCTGGTGGACTCCACTTCACCACCGCTGCTGCTGCTGTTCTTGGTGATCATCCCATGGTACTGACATCTCCAGTATGCCGGGGTCTTCCCAGCAAGAAAGTAGATGTTTTCTAATTGAAGTGCTGTAAAGAAAGCCCAGCTGTCCATATGAGTGCTACTGTCTCACTTTGTTTATGACAGCTGCAGGAAGACAATGCCTCTGAGCAGAGGCAAATGTCAATCCATCATTCCAGCTCTCCTCCTTGTACATCGTCACAGTTGTCCCCCTGCCTACTGTCAGTGATAACCATGATGATGTGGGAACCTGAGGACAGGAGGCAGGGGGAGGACCCTGAGGGCATGGGAGCCTGTGTGAACATACACAGTGGCCATCACACAGTGACTATCATACGGTGACCATCACTCAAAGTTTACCACTGTGCCATCACAACATGACCATCATACAGTGACTGTTACATAGTATTTATCACACAGTGACCATCACAGAGTTGGCAGTCATACAGTGGCCATCAAGCTGTCATGAACAATTTGCCCATCATGAAGGCTATCTCACAGTGACCACCACCGATCACCTGGTGGCAAATACTGAACATAACACAGTGTAAATTATACATTTAGGCACTAAAGGGTGGTCATTACACAGTGGTCATCACATGTTGTCTATCACACAGGAGCCTTCACAGTAGCCACCAAACAGTAGCCAGTATTCAGTGACCATTTCTCTGTGGTCATTAAACTGTGGCCATCATGAACTGGCCATCATAAAATGACTGTCACACAGTGTCCATCACACAGCTGCCACTTTTCAGTAGCCATCGCACAGTGGCTATCATCCAGTGCTCATCACATGGTGGCTAACACAAACTCAGTGGCCATCACATGGTAACCATAACAAAGTGACCTTTACTCAATGTTCATCACACTGTGGCTATCACAGCATGGCCATCACACAGTGACTATCACAGAACAAATGGCATTTGGACTAGGGCTATAGCTTAATGGGTTTGATTGCATGCACAATGCCCTTTAGTCCTTAACACACCCACTCCAAATAACATAGAAATATGTACTTTTAAATCAATTCAGGCAAAAATTACATTTAAATTGTACAACTGAAGCTGAAGAGCTGGCTCACATAGCACCTGTTTGTAACTCCAGTTCCAGGGGATCTGGTACCTTTTTCTACCCTCTGCAGGCACCAGAGATGCACATGATACTCAGACAAGCATACAGACAAAACACACATACACATAAAATAAGATACTTTAAAAAATAAATTTCTTGATAGTATAGTTATTTCAGCAAAATTAGAAAATGGAGATCACCGAGGAGTCTGATAATGGAAGAACAAATTTATAACCTATTCCTGTTCTTCACTCCTAAAGAACAGCCAAAAGAAACCCCTTACAATTTAGGGGATGCAATAAGCTGTGTTGATCATGGAAACAATCAGGGTGTGGTGTAGTGTCATAGAACTCCTGCAGCACACAGAAGGGTTTGAAGCAAGTGAGAAGGGCACAGGAGAGCTGCAGGACTCTGTGTTGTGAGGGAGTGCTACAGTGTCTTGGGAAGCGAGGAAAGAGCAGCAAATATCACTAATGTTCAGTTTGTAGGACCACTACCATCTCTTCAGTCTGTCATGGGTTCAAACATCTTTATTAAATGAATGACTGGACATACGTTATTTTTTAATGGTATGTTAAAAATTTACAAACTATGAAACTATCTTAATAAAAACAATCTGTTGTCCCCTATTACTTTTTATTACAAAAACTAATAAGTGATTGGAACCTGGAGAGATCATTCAGTGGCGAAGAGTGTTGGCTGTTCTACTAGAGGACACGGGATCCAATTTTTAGAACACAAATTGGCAGATCAGAGCCCTCTGTAAGTCCAGTTACATGGAATCTGACCCCCTTCTTCTGGCTTCCATGGGCACCAGGACACAAGTGGTACATACACATACATGTGGGCAAAATACCCATACACATAAAATAAAATATATTTTAAAAGCTAATATGTACTTTTTATGAGAAACAGAAATGAATTCTATAACCACTGTTAAAAGTTCAAGTGACATTCATTCCAGTTGCTGCTGTAATGGCTTAACACAAATTTGGTGGCTTACAAAAATACACATTCATTTTCTCATAGTTAAAGAGGCCAGAGGCCTGAAAACCTTTCATTGAGCCCAACTCACTGTGTCTCCCTTATAGCACTTCCTTTGGAATGCCACAGAATCCCCTCCCCTAGTGTGTGTGTGTGTGTGTGTGTGTGTGTGTGTGTGTGTGTGTGTGTGTGTGTGTGTGTGTTTGAAGTACATTTATTTTATTGTAAAGAACTGATTTTGGAGGCTGGAAAAGTGTAAAATCACCAGAATCAATGTCCCAGTTTGAGTGCAATGACCAGCAGATTGAGGTAAGCTAGAAGACCATTCCAGCAGGAGGAAATTGCTCCTTCAGGTGAGGTCAGCCTTTGGCTGTGATCTTCACCTGGTTGGATGATGCCCACCTTCATCGTGGAGGCCAGTGTTTTCCTTAGTCTACCTATTTAAAAGCTGACTTTACTCAGAAAAACTCCTCTCCTCAAAGTAATGTTTAATCATGTAGCCGAGCATCCTATTAACATACAAGATTAATTTCCACAAGAGAAATAAAGCTGGTAAAGCAACTGTTTTGATTTTTAGGTTACAGAGAAAATAAACCCACTGATCTTAATGGCATGGATGAATGAGGGGAAGGAAGTGGAAAGAGATGCCCGGGCATGCGTGTGAGTTGCACCAGAGTTTTATACTCTAAAATCATCTGTATCCAAATGCCATCCTGTGGCTTGTTCACTTAGGTCTTATTAATGTTGCTCATCATGCAACTGTTGTAAATTTTTTGGAGTCAGTGGAGTAGCCTTCTTAAGGCTCCATGTTTGTGTGTCTGCATTGCTGGCAGTAGCAGCAGTAACTTCTTGCCCAGTGGATTCAGGATATCTAAAGCTCTGCCAACTTCAAATGCCTTCCTTGATTATAAAGGATTTAATTTAAAAATACCACAAAATGAAATATTCATGGTCAGTATGCATAAGAACTCCATAAGAGAAATATTTGCTCTTGAAAACAACGTACACACAATAAACAGTCCCGAACTGTTTCTCAGATCCAGGCCTTTACAAGCTGGAGGCTGCCTTCTTGAAGCAAGGTTGTTTTTGTTTAGCAACCTTGTGCAGTTTAGTAAGTACTCGTTATAATAGGGGTCTCAGGTTGGCCATTAACTGGGGAGATGCCTTTGAAACACACTGATAGGTTTGCATGTGTTATTGCTTCCTACTCTTTCAATCCTGTCAGACATTTGAGAGGAATTAAATATCACCTGAATATGCAGGAAGCACAAAGACATCAAAAGCTTATACAAATTGTAGAGACAGCTGACTGCCTGGACAGTCCCTAATTTCTTAAAATGTTGGAGCATCTGTCTTCAGCCTTCTGGCCCAGAACCATCTGACAGACCTTAAGTGAAGCAGGAATTGTGAAGGACTATTTTACCCTGTATTGGCAGACCTGCAGATGAAATTAGGGCATTTCTTGCCAAGTAACTAGCTTGCCACAATTGAAGCAACTTCACATGGAGGTACTGATGTTCATCTCCTTCCTTGAAGTAGAATGGGCATACTGTCAGGAGCAGACATTTATTGTAGTCAAAAGACCTATTAATGATGAAATGATTTTAAATGCCATATTCTCACCATCTGCTTCAATTAATCCTCCTGGGAATCACCCTCACAGAGTGTTGTGAACATTCATGGACTCAAAAGGAAGCCTTGACTCCAGCTGTAGTGAGGCCAGTGATTAAGAGTCATCATCACAACTGTCAATCTCCAAAGGCAATTTTTGCAGCAGTATTTCTTTAAATCCTAAAATCCTAATAAAACAACAAAGACACCAAGTAGTCAGTATAAACATTAAGTAAGAAGGGGCTGTCATCATCCCAGCTTCTCATTCAAAGTATGTTAAAAAATATAGCAACAAAACACCGTGGCATAAAAACCAACAAACAGAATACAGAAACTGATCTCTAACAAAGACACACAGCAAAGGCAGCCTCTTCAATCACCGATGTGGGAAACTGGATTTCCATATGTCAAAATTTGAAATTAGACCTTTATCTTATTGAAAAGAGATTGAAACTTAATGATGAAACCTGAAGCCATGAAACCCCTAAGAAAACAATGGGAGAAAGTTATTTGATTCCAGTCTTACAATGGATTAAAAATATGTATATTAACATATATATTTGTACATATGTTTATATATGTTAATATTTTAGAATATATGTGAATAAAATTATAATTATATATATATATGTTATTAAAAGTAGCAAAAGTAAACGAGGCCACAGAAAATTGAAACACTTCTGCACAGAAAATAATACTAATAAATATGGAAAAAGAATAGCAGAATGAAGGAAATATTTACAAATTATATATTGGATAAGGGTAATATTCAAAAGACACAGGAAACTTATACAATTCAGTAGCAAGAACAGAATCATCTGAATTAAAACGGGCAAATGACCTGAACAAATGTTTTTTTCAAGGAAACAAGAAGAGACAGCTAATTGGCAAATGAGAATGTACCTGGCCATCAGAGAAATCCAAACCAAAATCACAAAATAATATCAATTTACACCTACTAAGAGCATTTCCCAGAACAAGATGAAAATGCTGAGCAGGTTGCTGAGAGAGGGAAGCCCTGCAGGCATTAGTGGGATTTAAACTTCCATCACCATTGTGGAAAACAGTAGGCGATGGCCTTAAACATTAAAAGTGGAATTGCCTATGGGCCAGCATACCCTTGTAAGCACATCCTTGTTCATTGCAATGTTACTTACAACAGTTAAGATACTGAAGTAACCCAAAAATCCGTTGACAAATCTATGAATAATAAAAACACAGCACACACATGTCATGGTGGAATATTATATGATCAATCATTTGATCACACTTTAAATAGTGATACAAATTTGACTTCCTATTCATGATGACTTTCAATGGAGTTTACGTTCCTGGGCTGTGTTGTCTGGACCACTGACATAGAAGAACCAGCACCTTTGTGAACTGGGACAAGGTTCTTCTGTTTTCCCCTGTCTCAGACAGTTTTAGACTTTGACTATAGGAGCCCTGGTTCCTGGGAACTTGATTTTATATGACAGTTGCCCTGAGTGTATTCTTCTTCTTCTTTTTTTGATGCTTTATTTATATGTCAAATGTTTCCCCCTTTCCAGATCTCCCCTCTGGAACCCCCTATCCCCTCCCCATCCCTCTTCCTCTGTAAGGGTATTCCCCACCCACCCACACACCCACTCTCATCTTCCCTCCTTGGCATTTCCCAATACTGAGGCATCTAACACCCTCATGCCCAAGGGCCTCTCCTCCCCCGATGGCCAACAAGGCCCTCCTCTGCCATATATGTGGCCAGCATCATGGATCCCTCCATGTGTATTCTTTGGTTGGTGGTCCAGTCTCCGGGAGCATTGGGAAGTCAGGCCAGTTGACACTGTTTTTCCCTCCATGGGACTGTAGACTCCCTCAGCTCCTTCAGTCCCTTCTCCAACTCCTCCATCTGGGACCTCACTCTCAGTCCAGCGGTTACTGTAAAGTGAATCTTGGGTATTCCAAATGTTTCGGCTAAAATCCACTTATCAGTGAGTACATACCATGTTCATTATTTTGTGACTGAGTTACCTCACTCAGGATGATATTTTCAATATCCATCCATTTGCCTGCAAATTTCATGAAGTCATTGTTTTTAATAGCTGAGTAGTACTCCATTGTGTAAATGTACCACATTTTCTGTATCCATTCCTCTGCTGAGGAACATCTGGGTTGTTTCCAGCTTCTGGCTATTATAAATATGGCTACTATGAACATAGTGGAGCATGCGTCTTTATTACTTGTTGGAGTATCTTCTGAGTATATGCCCAAGAGTACTATTATGTTCATTTTTCTGAGGGTCCGCCAAACTGATTTTCCAGAAAAGTTATGAGTCTTGAATTCCTGATCTTTCCAAGACTTTTATCATGAAGGGATGTTGAATTTTGTCAAATGCTTTTTCAGCATCTAATGAAATGACCATGTGGTTTTTTTCTTTGAGTTTGTTTATGTAGTGGATTATATTGATGGATTTCTGGGTATTGAACCATCCCTGTATCCCTGGGATGAAGCGTGCTTGATCGTGGTGAATGATCATTTTGATGTGCTCTTGGATTCTGTTTACGAGAATTTTATTGAGTATTTTTGCATCGATATTCATAAGAGAAATTGGTCTGAAGTTTTCTTTTATTGTTGGGTCTTTGTGAGGTTTTGGTATCAGTGTAACTGTTGTCTCATAGACTGAATTGCGTAGTGTTCCTTCTGTTTCTGTTTTGTGGAATAGATTGAAGAGTATTGGTATTAGGTTTTCTTTGAAGGTCTGATAGAATTCTGCACTGAACCCATCTGGTCCTGGGATTTTTTTGGTTGGGAGACTTTTGATGACTGCTTCTATTTCTTTAGTAGTTATGGGACGGTTTAGATGGTTTATCTGATCCTGACTTAACTTTGGTATTTGGTATCTGTCTAGAAAATTGTCCATTTCATCCAGATTTCCAATTTTGTTGAGTATAGATCTTACTTTTGTAGTAAGATCTGATGATTTTTTTGAATTTCCTGAGAATCTATTGTTATATCTCCTTTTTCATTTCTAATTTTGTTAATTTGGATACTATCTCTGTGCCCTCTGGTTAGTCAGGATAAGGGTTTATCTATCTTGTTGATTTTCTCAAAGAACCAGCTCCTGGTTTTGTTGCTTCTTTGTACAGTTCTTTTAGTTTCTACTTGGTTGATTTCAGCCCTTAATTTGATTATTTCTGCCTTCTACTCCTCTTGGGTGTATTAGCATCTTTTTTCCTAGAACTTTCAGTTGTGCTGTTAAGCTTCTAGCATATGCTCTCTCCAGTTTCTTTTTGGAGTCATTCAGAGCTATGAGTTTTCCTCTTAACACTGCTTTCATTGTGTCTCATAGGTTTGGGTATGTTGTACTTTCATTTTCATTAAATTCTAAGAAGTCTTTAATTTCTTTCTTTATTTCTTCCTTGACCAAGTTATCATTGAGTAGAGTGTTCTTCAACTTCCATGTGTATGTGGGCTTTCTGTTGTTGTTGTTGCCATTGAAGACCAGCCTTAATCCATAGTGATCTGATAGGAGGCATGGGATTATTTCAATCTTCTTATATCTTTTGAGGTTCGTTTTGTGACCGATTATATGGTCAGTTTTGGAGAAGATACCTTGAGGTGCTGAGAAGAAGGTATATTCTTTTGATTTAGGATGAAATGTTCTATAGATATCTGTTAAATCCATTTGGTTCATACCATCTGTTAGTTTCACTGTGTCTTCGTTTAGTTTGTGTTTCCAAGATCTGTCCATTGATGATAGTGGGGTGTTGAAGTCTCCCACTATTATTGTGTGAGGTGCAATGTGTGCTTTGAGCTTTAGTAAAGTTTCTTTTATGAATATGGGTGCCCTTACATTCGGGGCATAGATGTTCAGAACTGAGAGTTCTTCTTGGTAGATTTTTCCTTTGATGAGGATGAAGTGTCCTTCCTTATCTTTTTTGATGACTTTTGATTGAAAGTTGATTTTATCTGATATTAGAATGGCTACTCCAGCCTGTTTCTTGGGAACATTTGCCTGGAAAATTGTTTTTCAGCCCTTTACTCTGAGGTAATCCATGTCTTTAACACAGATGTGAGTTTCCTGGATGCAACAAAATGCTGGGTCCTGTTTATGGATCCAGTCTGTCAAACTATGTCTTTTTATTGGGAAATTGAGTTCATTGAGGTTAAGAGATATTAAGGAATAGTGATTGTAGGTTCCTGTTATTTTCTATGTTACTTTTATGTTTGTGTGGCTATCATCTTTTGAGTTTGTTGAAAGGTTACTTTCTTGCTTTTTCTAGGGTGTAGTTTCCCTCCTTGAGTTGGCATTTTCCATCTATTATTCTTTGTAGGGCTGGGTTTGTGGAAAAATAATGTGCAAATTTGGTTTGGTCATAGAATATTTTGGTTTCACCATCTATGATAATTGAGAGTTTTGCTGGGTATAGCAGCCTGGGGTGGCATTTGTGTTCTCTTAGGTTCTTTCTGAGACCTTCCCATGACCTTCTAGCTTTCATAGTCTCTGGTGAGAAGTCTGGTGTAATTCTGATAGGTCTGCCTTTATATGTTACTTGACCTTTTTCCCTTACTGCTTTTAATATTCATTCTTTGTTTTGTGCATTTTGTGTTTTGACTATTATGTGACGGGAGGAATTTCTTTCCTGTTCCAACCTATTTGAAATTCTTGTATGTTTATGGGCATCTCTTTCTTTAGGCTAGAGAAGTTTTCTTCTATAATTTTTTGAAGATATTTATTGGCCTTTTAAGTTAGGAATCTTTGCTGTCTTCTATACCTATTATCCTCAGGTTCTGTCTTCTCATTGTATCCTGGATATCCTGGATGTTTTGGGTTAGGAGCTTTTTGCATTTTGCGTTATCTTTGACTGCTGTGTCAATGTTTTCTATGGTACCTTCTGCACCTGATTCTCTCTTCTATCTCTTGTATTCTGTTGGTGATGCTTGCATCTATGACTCCTGATCTCTTTGCTAGGTTTTCCAACTCCAGGGTTGTCTCCCTTTGTGATTTCTTTATTGTTTCTATTTCTATTTTTAGTTCCTGGATGGTTTTGTTCATTTCCTTCATCTGTTTGATTGTGTTTTCCTGTAATTCTGCCTGTTTGATTGTGTTTTCCTGTAATTCTTTAAGGGGTTTTTGTTATTCCTCTTTAAGGGCTTGTAGTTGTTTACCTATGTTCTCTTGTGTTTCTTTGAGGGAGTTATTTATTTCCTTCTTAAAATCTTCTATCATCCTCATGAGATGTGATTTTAAATCTGAGACCTGCTTTTCTGGTGTGTTGGCATATCCAGGGCTTGCTGTGGTGGGAGAGCTGGGTTCTGATGATGCCAAGTAGCCTTGGTTTCTGTTCCTTATGTTCTTTCCCTTGCCTTTTGCCATCTGGTTATTTCTGGTGTTAGCTGGTCTTACTCTCTCTGACTGTGGCTTGTCCTTCCTGCACGCCTCACTGTCAATACTCCTTGAAGACCAGCTCTCTCTAAGAGGAATTTGGGTTTGGAGAGCTGTGGTACAGGGTCAGCTCTGGGGTGCAGACAGAAACCAGAAGGATATAGTCCCCAGGTGTCCCTTGGTTCCTGTGCCCTAATGACTCTGCAAGGTTCCCTCTTGATTCAGTGAATTTGAACAGAAGTGATGGTCTTGCCTGTGCCTGAAGGTGTGTTGGCACTCCTGGGATATCAGCTCTCTCCTGCCACTATTTGAGTATGGTGCCCTGTGTCACAGGATCTGCTCCCCAGCCACTGGAAGAAACCAGAAGAACACTCCTCAGCACCTGTGTCCTGGGGATTCCAGGTGGATTCTTTTGAGCAGCCAGGCTTGCCCACACTCCTGGGAGTCTAGCTTTCTCCCAGCACTATTTGGCTATGGAGCCCTGGTGGCCCGGGCAGAGGTCTCCCGCCACAGATGGAAACCAGAAGGCTCCTTCCCCTGAGTGTCTTCTTATCTGCTCACATCCTGAGCTGACAAGTGATGATTTATATTTTGTTGAATACATTGGACTGTTTTTAAAATTTATTTAAAAACAAGGCACCAAAATGTGTAACTCAGTGACTGGTCCAGAAGGAGCTATAGCCTTCCAGAGGTGACAGCGAAGCCAATGGCTACTAAATGACCCTCACTCACCTGCAACCAAGGCTCCACTAATGGCTAAAATACCCCAGACAGCATAGGAAAACTTTCAGTTTTCAGTTTTGTGAGGCAACTTTATTCTACCACTCTTCACTCTAAATAATAAAATCATTGATATGACACATTCTTAGACACACCTCATCATTGAATAGACTCTGAGAATATGGCTAGTACAGAGAAAGATGCAGGTACTGTGAAGGATGCAGGTTTAGTCAAGGATCCAGGTACTGTGAAGGATGCAGGCACAGTAAAGGATGCTGATATAGAGAAGGAGGCAGGTACTGTGTAGGCTACAGATACTGTGAAGGATGCAGACATTGTGAAGCATGCAGGCACTGAGAAGGATGTAGGCACTGTAAAGGATGCAGATTCCTGGTTATTTTGTCAAGTCACGTCCTTGATATCACAATCTGATACAAAGATAGGTTATATAAGCATATATGTATATGAAAAGAGAGAAAGAAATTGAGGAGAGAGGGAGATAGAGTGACCTGTATCTCCTTGTCTGTTGTGGGCTTGTTCTCTAAGGTCCCTGAAGATACTTAACAGCTTGGGGCTACTCCTCCTGTGGGAAGTGCAGAGAGCTGAGATTAATTGTGCTCCACCATTGCCTGGCTTGGATGGTAAGATGTAACAGAAGATGTTATCCCAATCAAAGTTAAAAATGTGTGTGTGTGTGTGTGTGTGTGTGTGTGTGAGAGAGAGAGAGAGAGAGAGAGAGAGAGAGAGAGAGAGAGAGAGAGAGAGAGATATTCTGGAGTGTACCGATGCTGAGATCAGAGGAGGAAATCTGGTGTCCTCATGCATTGCTCCCCAACTTATTCCCTTGAAGCAGGGTCTCTCCCTGAATCTAAAGCTCAGTGTTCCTCCTGAGTCCACCCTGTCTCACCACAGTCCTGGGATCACAGGCATGTGATGCCATTCCCCACGTGGCTGAGAATTTAACTCAGTTTCTCATGCTTGTACATCCAGCACTGTTACCCACGGAACCACTTCTAGTCCACAAGAAGCAATTTGATAGTAAAATTTTTATTATAGTTTCAGTGTAAAAGATGTTTAGGACAAAACTCATTAAATTCTCATGATGTTTTAGGACTAACCACATTAAATTCTTTTACAAAAGTATTACAAGAAAAATGATGTCGCAAAGACACAAGAATGAGAGAGGAAGAGCCTTGAAACCTGTCAGTGGGTTTTTATCAACAGGTCACAGTGTCACTTCAGTTTTCCAGACCAAGCAGGGACCCATGGAAAACACCAACCGCCTCAACCTTACAAAATACATACCAAAACCTCAGCATAAGATAGACGGTGAAAGTCCTTGACCTTCTAAACTGTATTTGGAAAAAAATCCTTAAGATTTTTGTTTTATGGCTGTGGGTAGTGAATGCCTATAGGAAACCCAGAATCCATTAGAAGATGATTGTCTAGAAATCCAACGCCATGTATCTCAAACGCCAAGCTTAAAGATGGTCAAGTCTGGGAAAGGGTGCTTCTGAGAGCAGTTGTCAGCTCTGAGCACACTCGTCAGATCAAGTGTGAATTTTATTAGCTTCTGCAAATCCAAGCGGAGACGTGTGACTGGGGTTCCACAAAAAAGAAATGCAGAGAAACAAAGAAATGAGGAGGAGAAAAGAAAACACAATCCAAGCAACCCATACATAGAAACACAAATGGAATATGTGAAAAGATGATTTTATGCTATCAGGAAAGGAAAGGAAAAGCAGCCCCCAGTGTCCCAGAGTGGGGTGGGGATGAGGACTGTGGGGTTGGGGGTGCAGGGATTGCAGGGGTGGACAGGGACTGCTTGGGGGGACAGGGTCTGCTGGGGTAGCGGAATGAGGACTGTGGGGGTGGTTCTCAGCCTTGTTAGCACAATTAGAAAAGTGACATAGCATCTTCAGCAGTAAGGACTGACCTTCCACTTTCAGTGGGGTGGAAGAACCAAGGGCAAAAGCCCTGACCAACAATGCAAAAGAGGACTTCATGGCTGGTGTTAGACCATCTTTGGCTTTTGGAGAGAGCATTGTCAGCCCAGATGGAAAAATCTCATGTCAACATAGTATATATGTTTATTTATATAATAACTTACATGTATTGTGGGTCTTTTATAAAGTTATAAATGTTTCCATCATCCTTATTGATATGTTTAACTTCAACTTCCTTCTTCATTTCCTTTCCCCATTCCTAATTAGAGTCTCCCTCCTTGAGACCTGGGACCCAGACGTCCCCTGAGCTGGAAATAGTTGAGTGCCTCCTCCCTAAGAATTAGCTTTCATGGTACCAGAAGGCACCATGAAAACTTCCAAAGGAGGGACACAATCAATAGCCCTACTGAGCTATGACTCCTGTGACTACAACAATGACCAGCAGACACCAGAAGCATATCTTGGTGGTAACCAGCAGCTCTATAATTGGACTTCTAGACAGACTCAAGAAGACGGAAACCATGCCTGGTACTGGAAACTTAGCCAGCTACCCAGGGCTAGTGAAGTCATGGATCTTGGAGGAGAACCTCTAACCACCACCTTGCTAAACCAGCACAATCCCTAACTACCTCCTAAATATTTGTCCTTATATCCACAGACAAGTGTAGTCCTACCCCTAATAAAGGAGACTTCTCAAAACAGATGGAGACCATTGCAGAAAAACACAACCAACAAAAATGCAGAATTGTAGAGCACAATCCAATAGATACATCTACAGTACAACTTCCAAACCTAAGGGTCAGGATTATTGTAGAAGAGAGGCAGAAAGACTGGAGGAGGCAGAGGATCAGAGGGTTTGCTGTGAGATTGTGGCTCCTAGTAATATCAGAAGCTAAACTAGTAAAATCTCACCAACATGACCAAGCAAAGGCAACAGTGATCAACTGACATGTCCAAGTGGATGTGAAAAGATGTTCACTTTTTTTTTTTTTTTTTTAAGGATGTAAAGCTCAACCTACACAAAGAATCGCAGGCAACTCAGAAAAAGTGAGAATGGTCAGCCTGAAAACATACACAGAAGCAACATTATATAGACGAACAGGACATACTAATGTATTTAAGGAAAATTTATGATGTATGTATGTATGTATGTATGTATGTATGTATGTATGTATGTTTGTAAGTATATAACAACAATTAATGGGAAAGAGCTGTTTTTCCATTTGAAAAAATTTGAAAGAAGTTAAGGAAGAAATACAGAAGTGTTTGGAGGAAAGAAAGAGAAAGGGAAATTGTGTAATTATAATCTCAAAAATTAAAAACATAATAATGGGGGAAAGGCAGTTTCTACCCATAGTCAAGTGCTGTTCTCCACCTTGACCAGAGAAGCATCTCTCTGCAGTGGGTACCAGTTGATACAGAGACTATAGCTCACCAAAGTGTTCAGAGTAAGTGACCACTGAGTGCTCAGCTCTAAATGCGACATGTGTATCAACCTCCTACACAAAGCTGGGGATCACGAAAGAAAGGTGGAAATAACAAGGACCTGAAAGATGGGAGGAGTGTCACGTGACATGGTGCCTACCGGACAGGACAGGACACACAGGAGTTCAGCAGCTGCAGTGGACTGCACAGGACCTGGATAGTGTCAGGCCAAACACTCAAGCTCAGTACATTACAAAAAATCAATACAAATGAAGGTGGGAGGGGCATATAAAGTTATGATACCTTATGTACATGTATGAATTTATCAAATAATAGGAAAAATGACAGTATTGGCCAAATGTACATCATAAATCCATTGACACTAACTGTCCCGCGCTATTTGGTCTCGCCAGCAAGAACCCACGCGGACACACGGATCCTTCTGCAGCAAAGCGTTTATTGCATCATGAAGAGGAAGACCCCGGGCCCCAAAATGGCGCTGCTTATATAGCCCTGAGGCAGCGTGTCCTCCACTGATTGGCGCGCCCCGGGAGTGGGCGGTGATTAGTCATGTACACCCATAATGCGCAAG